>OX940809.1:14220822-14441458 GCA_954870605.1 Acer campestre
ATTATCTTTATCACTCTTCTTTACTCTAAGTATTTATTATACATAACTAGGGGTGCCCCAACCAATAAAATTGCTACATATATTTATTACACATAATTAGAGGGTGGCCCAATATAGGTTATCATGAGTCATGACAATATAACTCATTAATTTTTTGCTCAACCCGAACACGACCCGTTAAACTTATCATGTCATAAAGAGTGGTAATAGTTGTACCCCTTAAAAACTATATCTACACCCTAAATTTATATACTTTTAGAATTCAACATTACCCTTAAATAATTATTAACATTTTAACAAATGACATTATATTTTTAAGAATTTTTTTTTTTCAAAATTTACTAACTAATCTAAATTAGAGAAAATTAAAAATTAAAAAAGAAAAACGAAAAACAAAAATTCAGATTGAAAAGTGGGAGATCTGAAGTAATTCACCGCTCACTCTTTTCCACATTGAAGGCATTTCGGCGTTCCAACTCTACACCGCCAACAGAAGAAAAGAACCTGTCAGACAGTAACATAGTCTAACGTAAAATATCTCGAAGATGACTATGACAGATGACCTTGTTCTCAGATTTCATTTGTTTAATCAAGTTGACTTCGCATCCAAGCACATTCTCAAAAAGCTTAAGCTGAAAAGGAAAAGAACTCGGTATCAATATGTCACAACTGTAAGACCCAACAAAATAACAAGAACTCTAGCAATGTCATGGGAAAACAAACGTACTATACTCTTACAAGTAGGGGTGGGCATAGGTTGGTTTGTGTTGGGTTTGACTATATCCGAACCAAACCATTATAAAATTGGTTTATTTTTTTACAACCCAAACCAAACCATTTATAAGATAAAACCAAACCAATCCAAACCAATAAAAATCAGTTTGGTTTGGTTTGGTTTAACGGTTAAGAAAATAATTACATTATTTTTTATTTGAATAAATTTAATAATATCAAATTATCAATATAAGTAGTTAAACCAATTATCAATAATATAAATAATAATACTAATTTATAATACTAAATTTAACTCAAGTGCAGAACGATAATCGTTCAAAAAAAAAAAAATCAAGTGTAGAATGTCTAAAACTTATAAAATAAAACTAAATTGTTTAAGCTTTTAAATTAATAATATCTATCACTGTCGAAACAACCACTTTGAAGTTTCGAAGTTCACTTCTTGTTGTACTGGGTTAACTTTAGTTTTTATTTGTTTTCTCCGATAATTTAATTAATAATATATATATATATTTAAGTATGTAATGATTTGGGTTGAGTTATACGGTTTGATAAAACACAACCCATAAACCAACCCAAACCAATTGGGTTGCTCAAAAACAACCTAATCGGTTTATTTTATTTAACGAAACCAAACCAACCCGCTTAAATTGGTTTGGTTTGGGCGGGTTGATCAGTTTGACGGTTTGGGTGCCCACCCCTACTTACAAGTATCAAGCTCCTGAAAATCAAAGTAATAGCAACATAAGAATACAAAAACTAATCTGTAGAGCAAACAAGCAGCTAGGAGAAACTGAGACATAGAAATTAGGTACCATCGGAAAGCTGTGAATTAGGTACCTTCATTATCGAGCAATTGATTCTCAACTGCTGTAGCTCCATTGTGTTCGGTTTGCTGACGTTACTGCCAGCCACAATTGACAAGGGAAAAAGAATAACAAAACCAAATCAAACATTGAATATACAGCGAGCTACAAGAAACCAACAAAAAAAGAAAAGAATTGAGCATAGAGGATACTTTCTGCCTTCGAGAACTTGAGTCAGGGTCCCCTTTTCCTGTGCATCAGATTCAAAATAGAACACAGCTAAGCTAAAACAAAAAGAAAAGAGACTAGATCAAGACAGAAGAGAAATAGAGTGAGGTTGAATCCTCTGAAGCCATGCCTTGTCAAGCGAATCAACATGCGCTTCAGTTGCAAGCAAAGTTTCCTGTTTTGTTTTGGCTTCTAGGTCTGCCGGTTCAGTTTGCAGCAGCAAGTTGCTTATGTTACACAAGGTTTTTTGTTGTTGGGCAACCACTAGTAGATCCCTTTGACATCTCCTTTACTCTGGTTTATTATCTAAAACCCACAAAAATTCCTCATAAGTAATTTTAGTTAGTACCTAAAACATCATCAACAAAAAGCAAAGAAAATATCGTATTCCATGAATAACGTTTCCAAAGTTAGGCCAGATATATATATATATATATATTAATTATAGTTCATGAGGGATATCAGCATAATTCTTTTTCTGACAACATTCTAAGCAACCGAAAGAGCATAAAAAGGGTTTCGATCTCATAACAGTATAACAACACATAAATACCTTGGTTCTTACAGTTCACCATTAGTAAATAACTCACCTGAATCAGCCGGATTGCTGTATTTACATGTAAATAAGAGGTTTAAACATTAGAATGAGTTCCTTTCTACGTTTTTTAACCCCATTTTCCGGTCAACCATACAGAAGTTGTACATCATATTAGCTCTAGGCATCTCATGCAATTTACATAATCTAACTTTAGAAACCTTAAAGTTAAAGTTATTAGAACTAAATCCATTCTGCATTCTAATCTAAACAGTGAACTGAGGTTAAGACAACTACTGTAGCCAATTCCCTTACCTTCTTAGTTAGGCATTTCCTCAGCAACCAAAAAAGCAAATATTTTCAACAACATTGAAACCCTAAAGTATAAGCCAGAATTCTTGGTCATTATTCAGCACAGAACAAAACAATCCTTGATGAATCAAAGCCTCAATTATTTGATTCTTACCAAATTATTTGAATTTTGGAGTCTGTAAGAGATTAGAAGAAATTCAATAAGTAGAAGTGAAAGAACAAAAATAATGCCTGCAAAAACACTGCAATTCTCGTTATCATCGTTCAGCATTATATCGTCAATCGTGAAAACTCAAGTCAATTTCATTTGGTTCCTTAAAACTTTTTGTGAAAGATCAACATTTTTCTTTTTTAATAATTTTCACCATCTTAGCTTATTTTAATTTGGTCTTTAAATTATCTTAGATACATCAAATTGGTTTGTCTAACGAAATTCTAATAGTCAAAACTAATAGAGTGTGCAAAAGAATGATTTTGCTACTTTAAAAAAATGATTAAAGGGTGATTTTTCCCTCTAATCTTGTTTTAAAAAAAATGTAATTTATGCCTACAACATCAGAAGAAAGAAAAGAAATATTAAACTCTACAATGCTTGATTCAATAATCAAGCACTAACCCACTCGTCCAAATTAGGTAAATTAGTAGTTCGAGAGGAATATAAACAAAATTCTCAATGTTTAGCATTCAGGCTTCATTTTCTCTAATTCTCTCCCTTGCTTATTGTTTATTATTTAAAACTTACCGAAATGTTCTGAGAGAACATTAAATATACACCGGGTCCAATATATGGGGGCACAGTGGCGGACCTAGAAATTTTGACGAAATGAAACACTTGAACAAAATAACAATTATATAAGAAAATACTGAAAATTTAAGATTATAGTAAAATTAGTTTTTTTTTTTAATATAAAGAAAAATGATGGTATAATAGAGCTTAGAAAAAATAAAACATGTACTTAATATAAACTAAATAATCTTACATTAAAAAAGAAATAAAAACAAGAAACACAATATTAAAAAATAAATAACGTTTGAATTATAAAAATAAATAACGTTTGTCTACATTTGTCCATGGATCAAAAGACATGAATCAATCTTTGAAAAAAGCAATGGAGTTGAAGATTAATGAAATCTGGACCCAATTGGAAGAGCCAAATAAAAGGAGCCTGAAGAAAGTAACAACTGAATATTTGGTAGCTGAGTTCTGTGTCAGTCAATTCAAAGACCAAAAATGGTAGCAGAGAGGTAATGTTGAAGAAATCATTGGATCAAAGTCCTGGAATTTATATTCTTGTCTCTAAATTTACTTATTTCAGGGCATTCTTATTATGGGTCAAATGTATAATAATGGCTGATGAAAGTCTTCAATGAGTAGGTAAAATCATCATATATCCTAATTAGTTATAAGATTATAATGTAGACTCCTTAAAAATTTATCATTTTAAAAAACAAAATCATTAATGATGGTGGTGGTTGAGATTATATTATATAAAGATTGTGTTTTATAATGATATATAAATGCAACAAATTTTTACCATATCGGTAGCATATAATATTTGTCTACCTAATCGTAGTAGTCTCATTTGAAAAAAACTAATGAGAAAGAATTGGATTAGGATCATTCGACAAATCATTGTTTTATTACAGATTTATTTAATAGAGTTGTACCACATAAAGAACAATTTAATCAGCTCATTGTTCATTTTTTTTTTTACGTTCTTACTTTTAAAGGTCTAGAACAACATAGTAACGAAGAAAACAATTATTCATTTAATGATCCTAATACTTTCTTAGAAGTTTAAACACATGTTCTGAACGTTATTTATTTTTTATTTTTTTTTGAAAAACACGCTATTAGGTTAAAACTTTTGTCTTAAATCTATTTTATTCATTTATTTTATTTTCTACTAATTTTGTATTCATTATCTATAACTCTGTTTTCTCCCTAACTTAGCTCCAAGTTGTTTCAATAACTTTCTTCAAAATCAAATCTTAATATTTTGAGTTCTTTGAATGCAACTTGTTTAGGAGGATCATTCTTTCCACTTTGATATTTTTCGGGTTCTATAGCTAATATTTTTGTATCACATAAAGGAAGAAAAATAAATCTGTAGTAATTTTTTTATTGAAAAAAATGATTTTATGATAAATATAAAATAAGGTCTCATTCAAAGTTTTCGCCTAGGGTCTCCAATATTGTTGAGTGGGCACTGTCAATGAGGATCAGAAGTGGAAGTGTGTATGCATGTGACATATCTTGTGATGATATTGAAACATTAATTCAAACTAGATTTATAAGTTTAAATGACCAATTGCATTGATCGAAGCTAGAAAATTTCACTTTTAATATCAAGTGATGTACACATCCTCAACCATGATAGTGGAATAAGTTCAAATTTCATCATGCACATTTGCTAGTATGTTTAGAGAGTTTGATTCCTGTATTGTGGGAGTAGATGTTTCTCGATTATAGGAGTAGACATGTAGATTAGGCGTGTAATGGTTGATCTCGGCTTTGTAGACCCCTAACTCGTTCAGTGTCAAAATTCCAAAAAATAAAAAAAAATAAAAAATAAATAAATGCTATTTGTTGACACCAAAAATCTTTTTTATGTATGAACACGGCTACCACCCAGGCACCCAAGATCAGAGCCAGTAAAATTTTATTTGTGGACTAATATAGTAAAATATAATATTTAGGGGTACTTGGGGGTGCAAAGTCAAATTTTATAAAAATTAATATTTAATATATAATTTTTTTAAACAAATTTTATTATATTTTTTATTTGGGTGCACCCCCTCATTTTATTGTTGATTGTTCACGCCAAAATTCGTTATACACTTTGACCCATCGGGCATCAAGTTGTTCTCCTTAAAAAGGACATCATGGGGTTAAGGCTAGCCTTTGTTTGTTTATATTATATACTAGTTTTGACTTCAATCAATATAGGAGAAAACTCTCTAACAATCATTGCCGCAATCAATGGTTGTCTATGTGTTTTCTTGGGGGATGGACCTCCTTCTAGTGGCGATTGTTGACGCTAATATTCGTACCGTACACACAACATCATCATCTACAAGGTATCATTTGCTTTGACCCATTAAACCTCACGATTTTGTCCTTAAAATGTCATCGTGGGGTTAATGATAGCCTCTACTTATTTATACACGGATTAGTCTTGATCTCAACCATAGTGAAACCCCTTAAAAACATTATTGAATCATTATATTACCTTGGTAATAGGTGAAACTATCATCATATTGTTGGTTTTGCCTTTAAATTTGTTTTTGTTGAGATTTGAACAATTACATATTTAATATATATAGACAAATATGTTTTTATTTTGATAAAATATTGGGACAAATTTGTAGTAGCACCATTATTTTATTTTGTAAGAAAGTTGTAGTAAATTTGTTTACATTCATATCAAATTGGATTTAAATTTTCAACAATATAATCGAATGAAATCAAATATAAATTGTATCTAAAGTATCAGATCATATTTTACTACATATTGGATCATATTATGTTATAATTTCTCCGATCCAATTGGTTCCCTAAAATTTCAGGATCGCAAACCCTGACTTTGAAACAAATAAATGAAAACCATTCTTTTGGTATGATAGATGATATATTGCATGAATTATTTGAGGTTAACCTTAAAACAAAAATAATTGATAAAAAAATACATATTAATTTTTCGAAGATATATATATATATTTTTTGGGGTAATTTTTTTTAAGATATAAATAATTGTTTGTTAAAGTGTTGATATAATAGATAATGATTTTTTTAATTAATATAAATTTAAGGGAATCAAAAAAAGTTTAATCATGGTCAAATTACCGAGGAAACAATAATGTATCACCAAGATGTTGAATTCATACTCAATTTCAGAGGTATCACTCATTAATCATCGAAAAAACTGTAGATATAGAATTGACCATAGCTATTGGGTCTCTTGCCAATGTGGTTGGACCTTCCAATTGAAGCCTCCACCACCATGGTTCAATACCCATGGCATCCATGTATATATTTACATATATTCTTTGTCCCTCCTTGGCTATCAAGTCAGGGTGCTCTCTCCCCTTTAGTGGGAGCAATTGTTCTGAGCTATGCTAGTAGAATCCAATTCTCGCAGGGTCCCGACAATTGTTGTAATTTCAAAAAAAAAAAAAAAAGAATTGACAATAACGAAAACTCAAAAGAGGCTTTGTGACAAGATTGTCAAAGCAATGGTTGGACTTTCTTCCCAACCTTACTACATTTCTCTGAATGTTAAAATCCATGAGATTCAAACTCATAATTTTTAAATTAACTTTAAAGTATCTGCAGAGTTACTTAATCAAACATCAAGAAATCGATCATAGCACTGAAATTACTTTGAACTTCCGGTTTATGCTTTTTTGATAATCGAATTTAATACCAACAAACATATATAATCAAAACGTTCAGGAGAGCACTAAGACTCAATCCCCCATCGCTTTGGAAAGAAAACGTTCAAGTGGATATAAGGCTGTCAAAGCCACTATCGTGTCGCCGAGCTCAGTAACGTGGGCCTGTGACCCGAGTGTGGGCATTAGAGTGGTGAAACGTTGGGTCATTTTCCAATGGATTGGGTCCAGCGCAGTATTATATTGGCCCGCCCGTTCCAAGCTATGAGTTGGGCCTTGGGCTTTCATCGAAAGTTGAAGGGTCATGCTTCTTAGAGTCGAGGGCACAGCGTGATGCTGGTTTTCACAGAGCAGCGGCAGTGGAAGTTATAAAAGTTAGATATAAATTTAGATATTTTATATTTGTTTCTTGGGCATTAAAATTAAAAGTTATAAAATTATTTTACCTTTTTTTTTTTCTTCTAACATTTGGATTAAATATTGGTTCAAAACTAATTCGAAAGTAAGGGCCTGTCCTGCAGGCTGTTTCCAGCCTGTTTTCGTTTTTGTTTTCCAAAAATTATTTCGAATTCGCGTCCTGTAACCGTTTTTCATTTTATTTTCAAAATTCAAAAACAAAATGAAAAACAAAACCAATGTTAAAAGTGGAAATTTTGAAAAACAAAAAAAACTTGTTTTTCATGAATTTGTTTTTGTTTTTCATTTAAGTGGGTCCCATGTCATTTAAAATTATTATTTTTCTTTTTTCTAACCCACCACCCACCACCGACCAGACCTTATCTTCTTCTTCCTCAACTCATCTTCTTCCTTCCTTCATCCATGGCTCCCGCCACCATCTTCTTCTTCTTTCTTTCTTCTTCTTCCTTTCTTCTTCTTCCTTCCTTCTCCGGTCATAGCCGTCGCCGATCCATCGCCTCCGACGGCCGCTGCCTTTCTTCTTCCTTTCTTCTTCTGGTTTTCCGCCTTCCTTTCTTCTTCTTTCTTCTTTCTTCTTCTGGTTTGCGGCTGCCGCCACCAATTCACTCCACTCGCCTCCGACGACCTTCTTCTGGTCTTCGACCGTTGCCGATCTTCCTCTTCTGGTCTTCGAGTTCTTCTTCTTTTTCTTCTTCATTTTATTTATTGGTTAATTATTAAATCAATTTATTTATAATTATTATAATATTAAACAAAAAGTAAAAATTGATATTTTAATTTTCAATAGTTTTGGTTATCCTACCGGACGCGTTTTTTCCGTTTTTATTTTCAAAATACGGATTCCAGTAAATGCTACCAGACGCGTATTCGGAATTCAAAAACAAAACCAAAAACACTGCTTTCATTTTCATTTTTCTTTTCAAAAAACAAAAACAAAAAACGGTTTACAGGACGGGCCCTAAACTTTTCAATTTCCATATACATTTAATTTGAAAAAAAAAAAATCATATCATTTTTAGTTAGTATATAAACCAGAGAATATACCTTTTTATGATCGCAACCAATCGAATAGAATATCAATCTCTCTCTATATATACAAAAATGAGGAATGTATAAAAAGTTTTTATTATGTTGCTGCGATACCAAGAATTTATATAACTGAAATATTACTTTATTAATTGTTATAATAGTTATATTATTTTATTAATTGTTATGATATAGAGTTGTTCTTTTGGCATTCCTCCGATTGATATTGATCGGTAAAGGTGTTTCTAAATTCTAAATAATATAAAATAGATTAAGTATATTTTGGATAAGATAAAGTCTATATGCAATTATGCATGTACCTGCTTGATCCATATGTACCCGTTTTGTTTATTTTAAGGAGTAATTGCACATCCCCTGAGTTTAGATCTAATTACATGCATATAGACTTTTTACCAAATATTATAAAAATATCTCCTACCATCAGCTGACTTCCATTCAAACTAATTGTTGACCATATTTTTAATATTAAAAGTCTAAAAATACTCTTACTTACTTATTTATACTTTATTTTGTTCCCCTTAAAATAAAATAAATTATATAAAAATACAAATAAAAAACTTGTAATTATATATTTTTCAAACAAATTTTAAAAGACAAAAATATATAAAACAAAAAATTTAGAATTTTTAAAAAAAAAATTAGAAAAAGGAATAAAGGAAAACTTTTAAGAAAAGAAAAGGAGAACGGATCTCAAATATGCCGTTGTTTGGACTTGGAACCACACTCATGTAAAACAAAACTAGATTTTAAGTTTTTGACATTAAAATATAATCATTATTGATGATTGGAAATTGAATATAATTGTGGAATCTCATTTATTGCTAAAAATCTTGTGGCTTGAATGGAATCCTATTAACGATTGAAAATTGAATATAATTGTGGTTTGTTGGTTTATGAATCATCCAACAATGATTATATTTTAATGTTAAACTTAAAATCTAGTTTTGTTTTTCATGATTGTGGATCCAAGTCCTAGCAATGACGTATTTGAGATCGATATGTTCTCCATTTCTTTTCTTAAAAAAATTATTTTATTCTTTTTTCTAATTTTTTTAAATTCTAAATTTTTTGTTTTATATATTTTTGTCTTTAAAATTTGTTTGGAAAAAATATAATTAAAAGTTTTTTTATTTGCATTTTTATATAATTTATTTTATTTAGAGCGGAACAAAATAAAGTATAAATAAGTAACTAAGGGTATTTTGGACTTTTAATACTAAAAATCTAATCAACAGTTAGTTTGGATGGAAGTCAACTGACGGTAAGAGATGTTTGTATAATATTTGGTAAAAAGTTCATATGTGTGTAATTAGACATAAAATCAAGGGATGCTTGTGCAATTACTCCTTTTCAATTTCTTCCATCTCCGGTCTTTTTTTGGTGAATTACAATGCACATGATTTGGATCGTTTGTTGCAGGGGCGAAGCTACATGTTATTTGGCCTTGGCTTCAGCCCAGGCTGCATTTTTTCCAAAAAAAATTTTATTAACAATTAAAAATTTATTTTGTAAAAACAATTAAAAAACTATTACAATGTTCTTTATTTTAAATCTTTTTTAGATTAAACTTGTTATGTTTTCCATATCAAATGTATAATTTTCAATTAATAAAATTTAATTATACCGTAGAGTATTGCATTAAAAAATTATATTTAATTTAGCCCACCCTGAGATTAAGTCCTGGATTCACCCCTGGTTTGTTGCACTATTCTTTGTATTGACATAAAAGGGTCGTCAAATACCGAATTTGAAAAATATAAAAGAAATAAATTTCAATCGTCAATTACATATATCGGTCTGAAATTCAAAAAGTTAATTAAAAATTCAAAGGTCAATAAATAATGATGCCAAACTTTCTTACCTGCATTAAAAGCAAAACTTCAAAATATGATAAGAAATTGCATTGCTCTCATGTAATATATAAATCCTGTCAAATTCTGTAAAATTATATAATTCTGATTGTACCAGTACTGTACGTGACAGCAACCTTGCTTATATATATATATATATGTACATACATTATATACCTTTCACACACTACAAACACATAAGAATTCTTCTCATCAGATCAGGGTTGGGGTACCAGGGCTGGGACACGTGTACGATACCCAACACTTGATAACATGGGCCCCTCCGGTTTCCTCGACTTTGGTTTAGGAGTGTACGTACAGCAGTGTCCCGCCGGGCCACCACCAGCAGGACCAGGACCAGGTCTGTCCACTGAAAGCTAAAAAAGTGTCAATTCATTTCATAGATAGACTGTTGTCTGTGCATCATGAAAGCCAGTAAAAAGCCTGCTTGTACTTTCCTTTATGAATAGTGAATAGTGAATAGTGAATAGTGAAAAGTGAAAACTCACAGGCTCTCTTTGATTATTCCAGGTTTTTTTTTTGTTTTTGGTTTTATTTATTTATTTATTATTATTATTATTTTTTTTTTTATTGTCTGAATGTTGGTTGGATAGTTGGTTATTTCCAGGTTTCAGTTTCAGGTTTTTTCTATGAACCCCTGGAGTCTGGAGATTTCCTGGAAATAGTTTTCCATGTTGGGTTTTGAAGTGAGCTGCTTTACAGGGACATTCAATTTTCTGTTGTGTAATCAAGTTGTTATTATTATTATAATATATGTGGTTTTAATTACCACATGTGTCAACACAAAAATCTTCCCCAATCCACCGCCTCGCTCTCCCTCCGTTATATCACCCACCTTTGCCTATAAATACATGTTAGTCTCAATTGTATTAGACTACTGAAAAATCATCAATTCAAAGCACTCTCAAAAAGTAATTCTCTTCTCTGTCTCTTGTCTCACTCTCACTCTCACTCTCACTCTCTCGCATCTCTCGTTTCTCTTCATCTAATGGCATCACTTTCTTTCATTTTTAATTATTATTCAATTTATCACTTGTTCTTCATCTATTTCTTTAAATTCTGTTATAACACGTTATCAGCACGATTGTATGTAAGTAGAAAGGATCCTCTGATGGGTGATTTACTTACATCTCAACATTCTGGGTCTATATACAGTTTCGTATAACAAGATGGCTATGCCGTCAACGGAACCTATATATATAGTTCTGGATTTATTTATTTATACTCATTTATTTTTACGCAATATATGAGACTGGCTTATACTGTGCCTCGGGACTGGCTTTATGCTGTGTCTCCAGATAAACTGTTTAAATATTCAGTATTTATTTTTACGCAATATATGAGACTGACTTATGCTGTGTCTCGGGACTGGCTTATGCTGTGTCTTAGGACTGGCTTTATGCTGTGTCTCCAGATAAACTGTTTAAATATTCAGTATTTATTTTTACGCTATATATGAGACTGGCTTATGCTGTGTCTCGGGACTGGTTTATGCTGTGTCTCCAGATAAACTGTTTAAATATTCAGTATTTATTTTTACGCTATATATGAGACTGGCTTATGCTGTGTCTCGGGACTGGCATATGCTGTGTCTCAGGACTGGCTTTATGCTGTGTCTCTAGATAAACTGTTTAAATATTCAGTATTTATTTTTATGCAATATATGAGACTGGCTTATGCTGTGTCTCGGGACTGGCTTATGCTGTGTCTCGGGATGCTGTGTCTCAGGAATGGCTTATGCTGTGTCTCCAGATAAATTGTTTAATTCATTATGCTCTTTAATTATATTCACACTAAATTAAATTTGCAATTATATTCACACTAAATTAAATTTGCAATTTAATTTACAGAAAAAGGAAGTTGTAAGCATGGCTAAACTTGCAAATCTGAAGTTTGATGCACTCCAAGTTTCGAGAGACAATTATATGTCTTGGGTTATTGATGCGGGATTATACTTAAAATCTCAAGGCTTGTATCATACAATTGATGATGGTAGCCAGACTAATGAACAGGATAGATCCACAACAATGGTGATACTTCGTCATCACTTACATGAAAATTTAAAAGCTCGGTATCTTACTGTCACAAAACCTGAAGATCTGTGGCAAGAGCTAAAAGATCGTTATGATCATCAGCATGATGTAACATTACCAAATGCTAGATATGAATGACAACATTTATGATTTTAGGACCATAAATCAGTTTCTGAATATAATTTTGCTCTGTTTAGAATCACCACAAGGTTGAAATTATGTTGTGAAGAGGTATCTGAAAATGACATGTTGGAAAAGACTTTCACAACCTTCCATGCCTCAAACATAATATTGCAACAGCAATATCGAGAACGCAGATTCTCAAAATATTCAGAATTGATCTCATGCCTTTTAGTAGCAGAAAAAATAATGAGCTACTGATAAAAAATCACGGATCACACCCGATTGGTTCTATAGCATTCCCAGAAGTGAATGCTAATACTGTCGGATATCGTGGTCGTGGTCGTGGTCGTGGTCGTGGTCGTGGTCGAAGCCGTGGGTATAATCATAATTTTGATCATGGTTGTGGTAATGGTCATAATCCTGATCGCGGCCGTGGTTATGGTAATAATATTGGCCAGGGCTGTGGTCGTAATTTTAAAAGAGGGCGTGGGAATCCTGGATCAGGTGGCTATGATCAAAACGCACAACAGAAGTGAAATGTTTATGATGCCAAACAGTATAAGGGAAAAAATGTTCAGAATATGCCTAATACAAACGACAATGTTTGTTTTAGGTGTGGCTGTTATAATCATTGGTCGAATGAATGTAAAACACCTAAACACTTGGTGGATTTGTATCAAGCATCAATCAGTGAAAAGGGAAAGAAACCTGAAACTCATTTCATTGAAGATTCATATCCTAGAGATATTACACATCTCAATGTTACAGATTTCTTTTCAGACCCGAAAGACGTGCCAGCTGCTTCAATTGGTGATGGGAATGTCCATACCAATTAAATACTACTTATAGTAGTAGTGTTATGTTATTTTGTTAATGTAAAATATTTCTCAAAGTAATATATATATTTTTTGAATCACTTTGTCTGATATGCTTTTTATTTTTCTTTATGAAGCATACAAAATGAATCCAAACGATAAATTGGGGGTTATTGAAAAGCTAGAAGCAGAAGATATATGTTTAGTTGATAGTGCAACAACTCATACAATTCTGCGGAGCCAAAAATATTTTACAAATTTAACTTTACTCAGATCCAACGGATCTAGTAGAAGGCTCTGGAAGAGCCACGATATTGTTACCAAACAATACTAAAATATGTATCGATGATGCATTATATTCAAGTAGATCCAGGAGGAATCTACTTAGTTTCAAAGATATACGGATGAATGGATATCATATTGAAACTATGAATAAAGATAATATTGAATATCTGTGTATTACTTCTCATAATTCACTTCAGAAACTAATTATAGAAAAGCTGCGTGCTTTATCTTCTGGATTATATTACACTATTATCAAAAGTGTAGAAATTTATGCAGTTGTGAATCAGAAATTCTTAGATCCAAAAATGTTTGTACTTTGGCATGACCGTCTCGGTCACCCAGGATCTACAATGATGCGTAGAATCATTGAGAATTCTCATGGGCATCCATTAAAGAACCAAAAGATCCTTTTATCCCATGAGAATTTATGTATTGCATGTTCCCAAGGGAAATTAACAATAAAACCATCTTTTTCTAAAATTGGTTTTGAATCCCCATCATTTTTACAAAGAATTCAAGGGGATATATGTGGACCTATTCATCCACCAAGTGGACCATTTCGTTATTTTATGGTTCTAGTTGACGCATCTGTCAGATGGTCACATGTATGCTTATTATCAACACGTAATGTTGCTTTTGCAAGATTACTTGCATAGATTATCAGGCTTCGGGCTCATTTTCCCGATTATTCAATTAAATCCATACGCCTTGATAATGCTGGTGAATTTACTTCCAAGGCATTTGATGAATATTGTAAAGTGGCTGGGATTGATGTTGAACATCCAGTTCCACATGTTCATACTCAAAATGGATTAGCAGAATCACTCATTAAACGTGTCCGGATAATTGCAAGGACTTTACTATTACGAACGCAATTACCAATTTCTGTATGGGGGCATGCTATTTTACATGCTGCTGCATTAATCCGGCTCCGACTCACTGCTTATCATCAGTATTCACCAGTACAACTTGTACTTGGTCATCAACCAGACATATCTCATTTATGTACATTTGGGTGTGCAGTATATGTCCCAATTGTACCAACGAAAAGAACTAAAATGGGACCCCAAAGACATTTGGGAATATATGTTGGTCTTAATTCACCATCAATTATTAGATATCCGGAACCCTTGACTGGTGATCTTTTTACATGACGGTTTGCGGATTGTCATTTTGATGAGACAAATTTCTCATCATTAGGGAAAAGAGAGGTTTCCTCTGAAGAGAAGTGTGAACTTTCCTGGAAAGTTCCTAGTCTAATTCATTTAGACCCATACACATCTCAATGTGAGAATGAAGTACGTAGGATAATACATCTTCAAGCAATAGCAAATCAGTTACCAGATGCATTTACAGATGCTACTAGGTAACAAAATCATACATCCCAGCTATTAATGTACCAGCACGGGTGATTGTTCCAGAAAAACAATCTAAACAAACGATAGCAAAAGAATCATCCATTACACGCCAGAAGCGTGGTAGACCATTTGGCTCAAAAGATATTGTTCCTCGAAAAAGGAAAATAAATAAATCCACTTTCTCTAAGTTAACTCTAGAAGAGTTAAATGTTCCTGAAGGGACACAAGTTACTAAAGTGACAAAATCCCCTATGGAGGAAGGAATCTCTAAAGAAATACAAGAATGTAGAAATGAGGAAATTTCTATAAATTATACAAGAGAATTGTGGAATCGTGAAGAAACAATCATCGATGATGTATTTTCATACACAGTGACAACTGAAATTATAAATGATGATTATGAACCTCATAATCTCGATGATTGTAGACAAATGTCTGATTGGCCTAAATGGAAAGAAGCAATTCAAATAGAGTTGACTTCATTGGTCAAACGTGAAGTATTTGGGTCAATAATCCAGACACCTGAAAACGTCAAACCTGTTGGTTACAAATGGGTTTTTATATGGAAACGTAATGAGAAAAACGAGGTCGTAAGATATAAGGCACGACTCGTAGCACAAAGTTTCTCACAGAGACCTGACATTGATTTTGATGAGACATATTCACCAGTGATAGATACAATTACGTTTCGATTCCTAATAAGCATGACTGTCTTGGAAAGACTTGAAATACGTCTAATGGACGTAGTGACTGCTTATTTATATGGTTCACTAGATTCAGATATTTACATGAAAATCCCTGAAGGGTTTAAAATGCTAGAATCATGTAACTCAAGACCTCGTAATTTGTATTCGATAAAATTACAAAGGTCCTTGTATGGATTAAAACAATCTGGACGGATGTGGTACAACCGTCTCAGTGAATATCTGATAAAAGAAGGATATATTAATAATCCTATATGTCCATGTGTTTTCATTAAGAAATCAGAATCTGGATTTGCTATCGTAGCAGTTTATGTTGATGATATGAATTTAATTGGAACTCCTGGAGAGCTTCAGAAAACTACTGAATACTTGAAAAGGGAATTCGAAATGAAAGATCTGGGAAAAACAAAATATTGTCTCGGCCTTGAGATCGAACATAGATCAAATGGAATACTTGTCCATCAATCAGCTTATACCGAAAAGATTTTAAAAAGATTCCATATGGACAATGCTCATCCATTAAGTACTCCTATGGTTGTTAGGACTCTTGATCCCAAAAAGGATCCATTCCGCCCAAAAGAAAATGGTGAAAAGATACTTGGTCCTGAGGTACCATATCTTAATGCGATTGGTGCTTTATTATATTTGGCTCAGTGTACTAGACCAGATATTGCATTCTCTGTGAATGTACTGGCTAGATTTAGCTCAGCACCAACTCGAAGGCATTGGAATGGAATCAAACATCTTTTTCGTTACCTTAGTGGAACGAAAGATTTAGGATTATTTTATACAAAGTCTAACAATTTTTCAGGTTTACTTGGTTATGCTGATGCCGGGTATTTGTTTGATCCCCACAAAGCTCGTTCACAAACGGGATATGTTTTTACATATAATGGCACAGCAATATCCTGGCGTTCCACAAAACAGACTTTGGTTGCTACATCGTCTAACCATTCTGAAATCATCGCACTTCACGAAGCCAGTCGAGAATGTGTTTGGCTAAGGTCAGTTATTCATCATATTCAAAATACTTGTGGATTTTCATTATCTACAGAAATGCCAACACAAATATTTGAAGATAATGCAGCTTGCATTGCTCAAATCTCAAATTAGAGGAGGGTATATCAAAGGAGACAGAACCAAACATATTTCTCCTAAATTCTTCTATACTCATGAGCTTCAACAGAGTCGACAAATTGATGTTAAGCAAATACGGTCTGCAGATAATCTTGCAGATCTGTTTACCAAATCATTACCTACATCAACTTTTGAAAAGCTGGTATATGGAATAGGCATGCGTCAACTTTCTAAATTACAAGATTAAATACTGAAGTTTTATGAGGGGGAGCGTTCAATCAGGGGGAGCAAAGTTTTGAATGGATATATATGCACTATACTCTTTTTCCCTTCGATCAGATTTTGTCCCACTGGGTTTTCCTGACAAGGTTTTTAATGAGATAGTTTGAAATGTCCAACCCCATTAAATCCAAGAGATCATTGTATATATTTTACTTAGGTTTTATCTCATTGAGTTTTTCCCTAAAAATTAATACATGTGGTATAAACCCAAGGGGGAGTATTATAATATATGTGGTTTTAATTACCACATGTGTCAACACAAAAATCTTCCCCAATCCACCGCCTCTCTCTCCCTCCCTTATATCACCCACCTTTGCCTATAAATACATGTTAGTCTCAATTGTATTAGACTACTGAAAAATCATCAATTCAAAGCAGTCTCAAAAAGTAATTCTCTTCTCTATCTCTTTTCTCACTCTCACTCTCTCGCATCTCTCATTTCTCTTCATCTAATGGCATCACTTTCTTTCATTTTTAATTATTATTCAATTTATCACTTGTTCTTCATCTATTTCTTTAAATTCTTTTATAACAATTATCACTTTGTCTGTCATTTTTTTTTAGGATGTTTCTGTCTGGGATCTCCTGGTCAAATTTTTTTTTTTTCTTGGATTTAGGGAAATTATGCAGAAAATATTGGCTATAACAAGACCAACAATTTGACTAGTTAATTCTATAAGGATAATAGATAATATGAGGTTGTGGTCGGTGGTAAGTCCCTCAGACTTGCATCACGAGATTACAGATTTTGAGTTATTCTCCTCTATAAAAAACCTGAATTTAGATAATAGTATTCCGACTAAAATTTCGTTTTTTGATTTTTGTTTTTAGTTTTATACCAAACTATTGGAGTTATTTATTTATATATAACTTAGAGGAAAATTTTGTAAAATAATTTCAACTTATCAGGATCTAGATTTCATAAAATGTGTTCAAAGTAATCACTTTTTTTTTCCTGACCATACATAAACAAGAGAAATAATGGATTGATCAATATCCATCTGAGATGTACTTGAAAATAACTAAATATATTAGAAATGGCCAATCACTGTTGGGACTAATATTTTCAGGCCCTAAAGTCATGAACTAGACATTGACAAGATAACACATTCTCTGAAAAGTCTATTTCTACGGAATGTTATCTATCTCGTATTCGCATATAAAATTCCAACTTTTTCATTTCAACCCATGCGGCCAGTGAATTTATCACATATATCACATATATTCAATCACCATTTTGATATATGCATGATTTACCATGCAAGCCATGAAGTGGGAGGACTTAGTCTTAGGTTGATAATTGCATGTTGTTACGTGCTGTAGTTAGTTTTGCTGTTAAATGGGTACTCATGAGGATTTCATGGCATGTGTTGTAAGTGGTGCTTCCACTATCACAAAAGGTGGAACACGTCCCTGTTATTTCCTATTGTTTAGCTAAGTGCTATTTGTTGTTTGCTCTCATTCGAACTATCAGACTATATATATAGCTGATTGTAACTTGATTGAATTTATGTTGAATATTATGAAATAATCCTTTCCTCCAAATCTTCTATTTCTTCCAAATTCTTCTATTGTGTATTGAATACACATCAATTGGTATCAGAGCCAAAAGCTCCATGGATACTCGCACCAAAAGCAATGCTGAATTTCGTAACGAAGTCAGCGAAGCCCTTGGTGGGGTTAATGAGACCCTATCACGTCACGAAACCAGCCTTGATCACATGAACCGCAATTTCACTCAAATTAACGCAGCAATCCAAACCATGATGGCTGACCTCCAGGCCTTGCGTGTCACCCAAACAACCAACACCTCTGACAAAGAATTTAACCCCTTTGTGCAACCTGAAACGTCCCAAAATTCTCCAAATTCACAGCCAATAACTCCAGCCAACCCCACCACATTCGACCGCAACCATACCTAATTGAAGTTGTCCTTTCCGACTTTCGACGGCGACGACCCTACCGGTTGGATCTTTAAAGCGGAACAATACTTTACCTTCAAGAACATCACTCATCCACACCAAGTCCAGTTGGCCTCATTTCATTTAAATGGAATTGCCCTTCAATGGTATCGATGGTATACCAAGTTTAAAGGACACTCAACATGGAACGAATTTACGCAGGCTGTTCTCCACCGTTTTGGCCCAACAGATTACGATGACCCATCTGAAGCTCTCTCCCGTCTCAAACAAACTAGTATCGTCGCTTCATATCAAGAAACCTTTGAAAAATTATCTCACCATGTTGATGGTCTACCCGAGAACTTTCTCGTGGGTTGTTTTATTGCAGGTCTAAAAGATGAAGTTCGACTGGATGTTCGAATTAAGCAGCCATGAACACTTTCAGACGCAATCAACGCGGCTCGACTCATCGAAGACCGTAACCAGTTGCAATGTAATTCCTTTCTTCATCCCCAGTATTTTTCAAATGGGCCTCGGTCCAGCCCAAGTCCAGAAGCAGGCCTTCTTGGTCCCCCTCCTAGTCTGAACACAACTCCAACGCAGGTTGCACCTCCAGTCCCAATTCGTCGAATTTCGGGACAGGAAGCACGAGCACGGAGGGAGAAAGGACTCTGCTACTACTGCGACGAGAAGTTTATTCCCGGTCACCGCTGTGAGCGTCCACAACTTTTTATGCTTGAAGACGTGACATCGACAGATAACATGGAGCCGACGAACCGTTTTGCTAGAATGTATCCAGATTTTCTCCTTGAGGACAAGGAGATTTTAAGGAGTGGGGAATGATATATGCATGATTTACCATGCAAGCCATGAAGTGGGAGGACTTAGTCTTAGGTTGATAATTGCATGTTGTTACGTGCTGTAGTTAGTTTTGCTGTTAAATGGGGACTCATGAGGATTTCATGGCATGTTTTGTAAGTGGTGCTTCAACTATCACAAAAGGTGGAACACGTCCCTGTTATTTCCTATTGTTTAGCTAAGTGCTATTTGTTGTTTGCTCTCATTTGAACTATCAGACTATATATATAGCTGATTGTAACTTGATTGAGTTTATGTTGAATATTATGAAATAATCCTTTCCTCCAAATCTTCTATTTCTTCCAAATTCTTCTATTGTGTATTGAATACACATCACATTTGACACCTCAAAAGCTACACATGAACTGATATGTAAAAGTTGGGATATAAATTAAGATGTCTAGCATTATTCTAAAAATATATAATGTTATACGACGACTTGAATATGATGATATAATGACTTTTTTTTTTTTTTTTTTTGTTTCTCTGTGAATCTGAAATATTATATATATTCCGATTCCACCATTATCTCTTAATGATATCAGATGATATATCACCCGTGAAGTTCCCTTTTTACTTCATTACATATTTACATCAAAGGCAGCTTAATTAGGTTAATTTCTGGTAAATTGTGCTATTAACAGAAGCTACTAAAGTAGCTTTTCTTTCATAAAAATCACACATTATTTTTATCATTTGTCAAATCAAATCAAACTTTTTTTTTTTTATAAACGTAATATGTTAGAGCATCCACAATGGTGGAGATCCAAATACAAGACCTATTTTTGTCACATCATCAAATATGGGTCTTGTTTTCAAATAATGGGTCTTCCCATTTGGATCTTGTTTATTTAGGTCTCTTTTCCCCACAATGGGGTTAAATTAAAAAGAGAGAAAGTGAATCTACTTTTTTTTACATTTTTCCAAACAATCATTACTTTTCTTTAAAATATTATATATATGTATATATATTAATAAATAAATTATATAATATATTTTAAATATCAACACTATCAATAATTATTTAACAAATTATAATTAATTTAAAATAAAAAAATTATTAATTTAAAATTATCACAACCGAATTACATCAACAATAAAAATAAATATTTAAAACAAAATATTGTATACGATTAGACATGGCACATGTTTCAATTCGATTCGATTCCGGCTTCGGTTCCGAACCTTCAAAACCAGTTCCGATTCCGATTTTGAAGGTTCGGTTTTGGTTCCGGTTCCTCGGTTTCGGTCCGGTTTTAACGGTTCCGACGGTTCAGGTCTGGCGGTTCCGACGGTTAGGGTTCCCTTTACTTTTGGATTTTTTTTTTTTTTGACACGATTTACTTTTGGATTTTTGTTGCATTCCAGTGGCATCATGGTCGGTTTTGTTTTAGAAGCTATATATGTACAGATAAATGTTTTCATATATATATATAGAGAGAGAGACAAAGAGATAGTGTTTTATTAAAAAAAAAAAATGAGACATTTCACTATATATATGATATATGATTGGTTGTATATCTATAATCGTATTTATATTGACGGGATGAGGTTTGTCCGGTGGTAAATCCCCTCACATTTGTACCACGAAGTTACGGGTAAAAAAACCCTGAATTTATATAATTATGTAATACTTCAATATATATATGGTCTAAAGAATCTAAGTGAAAACTTTATGATTGCAATTTTTACTTTGCATGCACTAAAGTTTTTTCTCAGAATTTTCAAGTTATGCATTATTTTCATTTTTTAATCATCTTTTTTAAAGACGAAATAAGGTTATTTTGATAGTAAATCTCTCACACCTATATTACGAGGTTATGGATCCTCCTCTCCAAAAAAAAAACCTGAATCAATGTAATACTTATAAATAAATAAATAAACATCGTTTTTAAATAGATGAAGGTTGAAAGAGTAGGTACCACTGACAAATGAAACCAAGAAAAACCTCTGCGAAAGCAAAACGTAATACTTCAATGTACGAGTTAATACTTAATAATAGCAAAGTACTAGCATATATGGCATCTAACGTTAAGGTCTAATTGCACAAACATCCCCTAACATTAGACATAATTACACGTATATGGAACTTTTGCCCATTATTACACAAACTTCCCCTGCCGTTAGTGGTCAACGGTTAAACTTTATCGTTGACTCACTTATCCATTTAAAAAGTCTAAAATGCCCCTACTATGTAATATATTATTTACAATAGTTAATTAAAAAAAGATCCAGCTTTTATTGAAAAAAAAATTCAGATTTTATTTTAAAAAACAAATCCAGATTTTTTTTCTTCTATAAATGGATTTTTTTTCCTATCTTAAAAAAAAAAAAAAAAAAATTCTTATAAATCAAATTCTAAAAACAATCTTCTCAATTAAATTCTAAAATAAATAAAAAATCAAAGACCAATTTTCTCTTTTTCTTTTCTTTCATCCATATTGCCCTAATTTAATTACTTGGGTTGTTTGTTTTTTTGTCTAAAGACTGAATAGTCCTGAATTTTATTCAAGACTGAATAGTGATTGAAACCTGAATCTGAATGACATGTTTTTTTTTCTTTCTCACATCTGAATGTACTGTCAACATGTTTGTTTTTTTAAAAATAAAATTGTCTTAAAAGAAGTAATTTAACATGCAACACTCTTTATAAGATTTTGCATGTTCTTCTGCAAATAAATTTTAATTTAACAAAACAAAAAATTCTCATCAAGGAATATAATTTTACATGTTATTCTACAAACAAAGTTCATGTTCAATTTATTGTAAAAAAAAAAAAAAAAAAAAAGGGTTCAAATTCAATTTTACATATTGTCCAAATATCTAGTATATAATTCTAGAAACCTTTTTTTTTTTTTTTTGTTTCCTAGATCATATGCAACCAAAAACCATTTTTTTTTTTAAAAGGTTCCTAGATACCTTTTTTTTTAAAAAAAAAATAGGTCCCTAAATTATATACACCGGTACATATATATATATATATATATAAACAAGGGGAAATTGCAAGAAATGATAAAAAAATTTATGGATTTATTGTTTTTAGCCAAAAGTTTATTTTTTATTATTCTTGTCATCTTTGTGCTTGAATTGCCAAAATTGCCCTGAATTTTGTTTTACTTGGACCAAAACTTCCCTCCCAAAATTTGGCTCTCACTTTCTCTCTTTTATCTTTCAAAATCAGAATTTGGCTCTCTCTCTCTCTCTCTCTCTTTCTCTCTTATATCTTCCAAAATCAGATATTCTCTCTCTAATATTATTTAAAATTCAACAATTAAATAATATATTAATTAAATAATCACATCATTTAATTAATTCCCAAAATATATTTAAATTACTTTAATAACTCAATTAATTGGACCATCTAATTCTCTGTGAGTCTTGTTACTATCAATCGTATAGGGCTAGCAAGGGGACGTAATGGACCCACAGTTTTGAGCTCCAATAATACTTAGAAAAAATTAATTAAACTCTTCAATTAATATTTCACAATTATTAACCTTGGGGTTGTACTCTCGTAACTGTAGATGTTTTACACAACCAATTTATCAGTGTCCATTGATATAACTATTACATATGGCATAATCCTCCACAAGTAATTCATAATTAGAGCTAGGTCATAAAGTCTGTTATACCTCTCTAATTATATCTTTTCCTTTAAGTACCATTGATTCTCTTGAATGATTATATCCTTCATTCCTTTACGGAAGAAGGAGAGCGCTCTTAATCGGTCAAGCCCCGAATCAACCCGGCCTTAAGGGAACTACTTAACTACTTCTCGCAAGAAGAAGTGGATTCCATTATTGTGTGTATACCTTCCCAGCCATAGAGATATTGACCGAGAATGTTATTCCGATCTCACCTATGGTAAATCAAAAACCATGATCTAACCTTAAGGAGTCAGTAAGACACTCAGGATTTAGATCACCCATATATAGCCATCATTAATCGATATATATATATATACATGAATCTTTTCAACTAACGGATTTTAGTGACAGATTCATATAGATCGTGTCCCAGTCCTATATGATCACATCATATAAGGTGCCTTTATTCCCATAACACCATATAAGTAGTTTTGGATAAGACCACCGTACAATACAGAATGGACCGCAGCTGTAGATTAATCACAAATAAAGTACCCAGCTTTATTTGCTTTCTACAGACTATTTAGATTGCATGTCTCAAAATGAATTCCTCTGTATATGACATTCATATACTCAATTTGAAATTACATCTAGCAATCTTGGATGTTTGTATATATAATATAAGCATATGAATTAATATATTTGAATGAAATAGCTACTTCTTTTATTATTTAATTTATAATATTTACAAATTACAAGTTTTAGAGCATAAATCCCAACAATTGCTCACCGTAAAATCACCTTGGTATTTTTTTAATCTATATATAAATATTTTTTCAGTTTTAGTTAAAACTATATTATTGATGTATGTATTCAACAAGTACAAGTGATTGGTCAGTCAGTTTTTAAGATTAAGCTGTGAATTTAAGTGATTGTGCAAAAAGAGGTAATTATAATGAACTGTTTTTTATAAAATTATTTTACAATTAAATCATGAAATTTAATGTTTATTATATATATATATATATATCTATATATATATATATATCTGTACATGTGCTGCTACACTCGCTTACCAAGGATTTGATCATGTTTAGAGCTTTATCTACTATGGTAGCAAAAAAGATGCTCTAAGCCCACTATTGGTCATGCAATTTATATGGGACTAGCCCATATGCCACGAGTCGACCTAAAAGCCTGTTAGATGGGATAACTTCCTTTTGACTCAGTCAGCTTTTGTAACCTTTCATTTTAACCATGGTTACCACGTGTCGTAACCACTACGGTTACCCATTAAGTAGGGTATCAAGGAGAAGTGCGCCAAACCAAAGCGACACGTCATCTCTAGGGAACTAAACCGACTTAGTCTTATCAGTTGACATTTTGCTCCCCAACACATGTGAGTGCTTGATACCCTTATGTTGTGAAATTCTAGCATACGACTCATTACACGTGTTTGACCTAACGAACTACTCTCCAACTAGAATACTTCATCCTTGGAGAGTGGGGGACAAACTATGGTAGTCAAAAATAGGCTCTAGGCCCAACCATCAAGCCCACTATTGGTCCTACAGTTTATATGGGACAAGCCCATATGTCACGGGTCAACCCAAAAGCCTGTTAGATGGGATAACTGCCTTTTGACTCAGCCAGCTTCAGTTGTTATCAGGTAACAATTGAAAATAAGAGATGGATTGGGATTCAAACGATATATCCCTTAAAATTCGGACGTGATTAGGTGGATTTGATCCTCCACGAACCACGTGATTGAGTCTGATGAATCCTATAAATAAGACTCCATTTTCATAGATGGGGGATTCTGATTTTCTCACAATTGAAAAAGCTTATTAGCATGCCAAAACTCTGTCCAAACCGAAGCTCATGCCACTAGAATTTTCTAAACTTCATATTCAATGTTCAATTCACAGTTATATCCCCCGATTCATTGTAACAGCCATTTCCACGCTCAGCTCTAGCAAAATAAGGCCAAATTCAAGGCTTAACCAACCTAATTCACGTTTCTGTTTCTATTTCTTTTTACTTTTCTTTTTCTTTTTCTTTTTCTTTCAGGTAATCATAGCATTCAACGGGTTTGGTTTTACTAGGCACTAACTACTATTAGGATTTATACCCTAAAGCTTGTAATTTGTAAATGTTATAAATCCATTAATAAAAGAAATAGTATTTTATATCATATATGCTAAGCATCCAAGATTGCTAGATGTAAATCTCAAACTGAGTATATGAATGTCATATACAAAGGAATTCGGTTTGAGACATGCAATCAAAAGAGTACGTAGAAAGCAAATAAAGCTGGGTACTTTATTTGTGGTTAATCTACAACCGCAGTCCATTCCGTAATGTACAGTGGTCTTATCCTAGACTACGCATATGGTGATATGAGAATGGAGGCACCTTATATGATGTGATCATATAGGACTGGGCCATGATCTATATGATTCTATCACCAAGATTTGTTTCATGTAGAGATTCATATATATCGACAAATGATGGCCTTATATGGGTGATCTAAATCCTAAGTGTTTTACTGACTCCTTCAAGTTAGATCATGTTTCTTGACATACCATGGGTGAGATTGGAGTAGCATTTCTGATCAATAACTACGTATCTTGAAATCACGGTTTAGCTTGTGGTTGGAAAGGTATGCACACAATAGAGGAATCCACTCATTCTTATGAGATGTAGAGAAGTAGTCACCTTAAAGGTTGATTCAGGACTTCAACGATTAAGAGCTCTCTACTTTTTCCGTAAAGGAAGGAATGAAGGATATAATTGTTCATTATATAATCAATGGTACTTAAAGGAAAATATATAATTAGAGAGATATAACGGACTTTAAGACCTAGCTCTAATTATGAACTACCTATGGAGGATCATACCATATGAAATAGATATATCGATGGACACTAATATTTTGGTTGTGTAAAACATCTACAGTTACGATAGTGCAACCTCAAGTTTTTAGTGGAACAACTCTAAGGTTAATAATCGTAAAATATTAATTAAAGAGTTTAATTAATTTTTCTAAATATTATTGGAGCTCAAAACTGTGGGTCCATTAGGTCTCCTTACTAGCCCTTTACGATTATTGGTAACAAGGCTCACAGTGAATTGGATGATCTAGTTAATTATGTTACGAAAGTAACTTAGATATATTCTGAGAATTAATTAAATGATATGATTATTTAATTAATAAATTATTTAATTGATTAATTAAATATAATTAAATTATATGATTATTTAATTGACGAGGTTACAAGTTCGAACCATGACTAAAACAAAAGGATTAAAAATAATAAAGATTATTTTAAATCCTAGAGGCCAAAGGTTCAAGTCCTAGTGGTGACCGAATTAAAAAGGATTTATAATCCTATTTTGACTTAGTTAACTAAATCCTAGGATCCTGGTATATAAGATATACTTATCAGGAAACAAATTAACCTAACCCTAATATACACACACACACACACACACACACACACACACACAGAGAGAGAGAGAGAGAGAGAGAGAGAGAGAGAGAGAGAGTGTGTGTGTGTGTGTGTGTGTGTGTGTGTGTGGGGGGGGGGGGGGGGGGGGGGGGGGGGGGGGGAGGGGTCATGTAGGAAGAAAAAAAAGAAAAAATAGAAAAAAAAGAAAAAATGAAAAACTTTTTTTTTTTTTTTTTTTTGCTCTAGCTTTAGAAAGGGGACAAGGTGTTATCTTCTCCATCTCGGTAGTCTCCATTCAAGAACTCCCGGAATCCTTGACGTGCCTATACACAGTTGCTAGATCCAGTCATAGCTCGGAAGACTTAGTGGAGATGGATAAAAAAGAAACGAAGGAGAAAGCTTCAAAGGTATTAATCAAATCTCTCCTCATATTCGTGTATACCGAAAAGGTCCAAGATAATTTTTTAAAAACCTATATTGATTTTCTTTGCAGTCTTATTTCATCATAAACCAGAGATTGAATTAAAACATCAACTTAGAGAGTATAAAGCAATGGTTTGGAATTATTTGAATTATAAATTTCAGAAAATTGTTAAATTTGTGGTTGAAAGCTTTATTTTATATATTTCAAATGTAATTGCAGAAATTTGTAGTCAATTGATTTTTAGTGTCTTTTTTTCTTTCTAATATATGTTAATTCCAAACTGTAAAATTACACACGAAAGTAAAAATATAAAAAATACACACGAAACAAGTTTAAAATATAAATTCGATAATGATTACGTTATGTTTTACTGTATCCGCACATCGTGAGGGTTGTATACTAGAACTTTAAGAGTACAAAATAAGTTTAAATTAAAATATCTATAAAAATTTATCAAATAAAAATTAAAAACGATTGATATATCATTTTTGAAAGTCTTGGAAATTAAAAAATAAGTTTCAAAAATACAAAATAGACACCAAAATAAAAACGTGAGACTTATTTTTGTGAGTGTGGTTAAAGGGTATTTTTGTCAGGTCCACACTTTTGGTGTTATTAAAACTTAAGTTATTAAGTTAGTGATAGTCTTAAAACTCACCCTTTAAAGAGTGCTATTAAATTTTCAAACCCAAAAAATTATATTCAATAAAATTGATAAAAGCTATTATGTGTGAATTGTTTTTGTTGTACATAAATTTCTTTGGGTGATAAATTCACAAACAAACAAAAAAAATTATAGTGTGTTATAAGTTATAGCTAAGCCCCTATTAGAACAAAATCTTGTATCTATCATATTACAATAGAACCTCTCTAAATTAATACTCAAGGATAGGACCCCTATAAATTAATATTCTTGGGACCTATCCTTGAGTATTAATTTAGAGGGGTTATTAATTTGAAGGGTTTTACCTTATAAAGTATTATTTTGTCTTAGAAAACATATGAAAGCCGATTTCTTGTTTAGGGAAGGTTCTTTTTCGGGATTTCTTATTTAGTCAGTTTTCTTCTATGGGGAAAGTTCCTTTTTTTTTTTTTTTTTTTGTAGGATTCATCACAATTACACTACCCCAAGGCAATTGAAAAGGTTTGCTTTTCCTCGCAATTGCACAGCCCATATATCACTTACAGAGCTACCTAATCACATCCAACTCAAAAACACCACAGTGCACTATCAGCCACTAAATTTGAAGAATAAGTATATTACACTCCAACTGAAGAGGATATCATCAATAATAGAACAAGACAGATTTAGTGGCTGATGATGACTATAGTCATGGGGTACCTAAAATCTCTACAAGTAAGCTATTCAAATGCTAAATTTAATTGAAACATTTAGGCTACAACAAGAGGTGATCACAATAACTTATTGAGGACAATTTAAAAGTTGAATGATGAAGTCAAAAATATTAAACATGGTGGCCTAGTGAAAACTAACATCTTGAAATACTTTCTTAGTTCTTGAATAATTTGTAATATATATTTTACTTTTATGAAATTATTAATTTATACGACAATCGGGACCGAAATTTTACACTAGGTTTCAAAAAAAATATTAATTATTACGATAGAGAGGTTTATTAATTTTTTACACTGGCCCGAGTCGGGATCGAGATTGGGATTTTTTATTAATTTAGAGAGGATATTAATTTATAATAGATTAATTTACAGGGGTTCTACTGTATATTATATAATATAACCCATCATGATCCATACTCTCACATAATTTGAGATGAAAATTTGGACAAAGCCACGCAAAAGAAAGGTGTTAAGGGATCTACGAGGCACGGATACTATTTAGTGGAGGTAACTTATATCGAACTCGTATCCAGTTCAGATACTTCCCGGATACTCCAGGATATGTATCCGATATGCCAAATGGTGTATCCGTTGACTTTTTCACAAGTTTGAATAGAGGATACTTGGGGGATACTTGAAAGATACTTGGAGGATACTTAAAGGATACGTTTGGGGCAATATCATAATTATTTTAGTATAAAACTGTGTCAAAGCCACGCAAAAGAAAGGTGTTAAGGGATAGAGTTTTTAAAATTCCTTGCACATTTTAATAGTGATTATGTGGAATTAGCACAACTTTAATAACTTGAATTTTAATATCATCAAAAATACGTTTTTTTAATAAAAAAACCTTTTAAAAAAAAAAAAAAAAGTCATGAATTTTTTTTCAAGCCTTTGATTCTCTGAGTTATTTCCTTCTATCGTGTTTTATTTTCTTTGATCGTGACATCAAATTTTTATTGCTTAGTGAATAATATTTCATGCAATAATAATAATAATAATAAATAAATAAATAAATAAAAACTATTATCATTGCATATAGGTCTTATTGTATTGTATTAGGCAATTAAAATGTACTAAAATAATACAATACAATGTTTGCACCAAACACTGTACCAAACACTGTATTGTATTTTTTTAATACATTATAATTAACTAAGACAATAAATACCGTCTTAACTAATACATTATATTTGGTGGTATTATGTTGTATTGTATTAAAAAAAAAACACTTTTTATTTTCTTTTCTTTTTTCTCAATGAATATGGAATAGTGATAAAATATGTGTTATGTTGTTAATATCAATAATGCTAAACATCCCACATAAAATCCCACATTTTTCATCACACTACATGTGGTATATGAGGTGTCAAATTGTGAGTGGATACACATTAATGATGATTTATCTCACCTACCATATGTATCCACTCATCATTTGACACCTCACATGCCACATGTGGTGGGATAAAAATTGTGAGATTTTAGGTGGGATATGTAACATTACTGTGTTAATATATAAATATATATATATATATTTTATAATTTCAAAATACATAGAAAAATTTTATTTAAATTAAAATAAATATTTATTGAATTTTTATATAAAAATATTTATTGGTTTATTCATGGTAAGGATATTTAAGATTAATTATTAAGTATTTTTTAAAAAATATTATATTTTTATAATATAATAAAATACAATAAAGTCATATATGAATAATCTAATACGATATAATACAGTGTATCACCAAACACATGTTTGTATTAATGATAATATAGTCCAATACAATATAATACAATCCAATACAGTCCAATACGGTGTACCAAACGAACCTATAATACTTTTGCTTGAAAAGGCCAAGACGAAACGAAATGCAACTTTATTGCTTCCAACAACTTGTATCATGAGATACACGAAGCCGCCCGATTTCAACGATTGTGAGAGCTCCACGTTTTTGGCTTCCAACCACAGCATATCCATCTCCACTGTGAAGCTTTGTGGAGTTCGATTTTAATGCGACAAGCCGACAAGTATTTATTAACTAATTGACCACAGCATGCATTTGGCATTTTAGCGCACGATGTGGATGTTTGCCAAGTCTTATTTATTCATTGAATCAAACACTTGGTTGTGTTTGTTTGTTTGATAAATTTGAATAAATCCGAATGTATAAGCTGCTTAGGTTTTTGCTTATTAAAAAAAAAATGCCTCACTACTACAAAAACCTTTATAGATGACAGTTTTTTTACGATAGTTTTACAAAACTGTCATATCCACCTCCACTGTGAAGCTTTGTGGAGTTTGATTTGTATGTGACAAGTATTTATTAACTAATTGACCGATTTGCATGCATTTAGCATTTTAGCGCACGATGTGGATGTTATATCTTATTTATTCATTGAATCAAACACTTGGTTGTGTTTGTTAGTTTGGTTGGATAAATTTGAATAAATCCGAATGTATAAGCTGCTTAGGTTTTTGATAATAAAAAAACAAAAAAAAGTATTTTAGTCTAATGCCTAATGGAAACTTGATTAAGGTGTTGGAGCGATAATCCAGTATAAGCTTGACTTAATAATTGTTATATTTTGCAATAAAAAACATTTTTTTTTATTAATGGTTAGTATGTGGTAATTAATTCACGTGAATTGTGATGAGACTTTTGAGGCAAATCATTAATGGTTGGTATGTGGTAATTAATTCTCTCAACTACATACATTAATGGTATGGAGAAATTTGGAGTTGGATTTTGCCTACAATGGTATGTTTGACACGGAAATAGGATAGGAGTGTAGGACAAGGCGGGACGGAACATGTTGTTTTGTATTGTGTTTGGAAGGTCTGAGATAAAATTGTTAACTGTACTGTTATGAGTTTGGTATGGCTAGGATATGACGGGATAAAATGTTCAAATGACCAGAATACCCCTATTGTCCTTTTTTTTAAAAGACTTATTTTATCATTTTTATTATTATTTTAAAATCAATTTTAATACTTAATTATTTTAATACTCAATTATGCTCAATTTTAATACTTAATTATACTCAATTTTAATGGATCAGACCATCTCAGCCATTAAAAAGAATAATTAAAAATAAAAAAATTGAATCATTTTGAACATCATCCAACCCAGACTATCACCTTCTGCTGTTCATCCAACCTAGATCATCATATCAATCATCAAATTCAACTCAGATCAGCAACCCAACAACCACCATATTTCTTTTTTTGGTCATAACTAGCAAACTCGATGGCAAGAGCCTATTGACAAGTCTGTGCAATTTTTAGTCAAATTAGGTTCTGTGCAAACTCGATAGCAAGAGCCACCATATTAGGTTCTGTGCAATTTTTAGTCAAATTACAAGTCTATTTTCTAATCACAAATACAAACTCATTTGATTCATTCCCATAACAAAAGATGAAAACATTTCACAAAGCATAACTCCACTATCCAAGTTCACATGTACCAAAATCAGTATTATATTAGCATCTTCTTGCAGTAATGGAGATTCACAACTTGTCCTGTTTGCATACTTCAAATTGCAGATTTTTCAAAATAACTAATCAAGTAGTTTAACATACAAATAACTCATTCAAGTGAAATATATGTACATCAATCCACCCAAGTATATAGACTTATTTTTTTCTAGGAAATACAAAAAGACCAAAATCGAGAAAAACCAAATCTCTTTCAATCCTAAAACACAAAAAGAAGCACAAATAATTCCACAGATAAACAAATTAATTCGCAAAAAATTGGTGAAAGAAATCAAAACCCCAAAATCGGGAACCCTAAATCAAAATCCCAAAATCCAAAACCGAGAACCCAAAATCCAAAATAGAAGACCCACCAGATTGGCTCGAATCAAAAGAGGTCGAACAGAGAGAGAGAGAGAGAGAGGGCTTGGGTTTTAATTTATGTTGGACAGATTTGTAATTTTTAGAAGTTTTGAGGGTCAAATGGTCTTTTTGAGACTTGTCCCATGCATGGGACAAGTTTGGCTGAAGGTCTAGTGTGGGACAAGTTTTTAGTTTTTGTCTCATGTTGTCCCGTTCCGTCCCATGCTAATAGTGTGCCAAACATGGGACAACAAAAAGTTGTCCCACTTTGTCCTGTCCCGTCCCGCGTACCAAACGCACCCTAAATACCGATTCAAGTTTCTCCAAAGTTCATCCCAAGCAAATAGTTATTCTCCTCTCTTCTCCCTTAATGTTCTTTCCTTTTATTTGAGAGAAAGGTCGTAGTTTTCTCCTTAAATATTAGAGAGAGGTTGTAATTGTTTTTGATTTAATAAAATCCTTCTAATCTTTTTCTGTGGACGTTTCCCTCACATTGAGGGTTTTACCATGTAAACTTATGTCCATCATTTTTATCTTTTATTGTTTCTCAAATTTTATTCTCAATTTGAATTTACGGTGGGAATCAAAACCCATCAGTTTCATAGCAGTGGTATCAGAGCTACGGGTTGTACAATTATTGGAATTAAGAGTGGTGGTGTGGTAATAATACCTATTTCTACACATGGTGTAGCCTTTTTTTCCTATCATTTGCTTTCATTTTCCGGGTAAAAACCGGTATATTTAATATTTAAATAAGTTTGTGCAGGTTCTTAGGCTTCCAATGGCATTATTGTAGAGAAATGAGGAATTAGAGGCAAAACTGCAATTTTGAAGGCAAAAACAAGTTTTGGCGCTGTACGGTCGCCCTTTGTATGAGGGCACTGTACAGCGCCCTCGAACAACAACCCAAATTCCAGAGATCAGTCGATGTACGGTCGTCGTTCAGGTGCGGTTCGAACAGCGACACATTCTAGAGACTTGGCGTAGTACAAACGCCCTACAAACATCGCCCATTCCTCGAGAGTTCATTCCAGTGACCCACCGCTGTTCAGGTGCTCCACGTATCGTGCCTGAACAGTGACCCAAGCTTCAAGTCAAATTCCAGTAACTCGTTGTTGTTCAGGCGCCCTACGTACATTGCCTGAACAACGCCATCCCTTCCATATCAGCACATTTTCTAGGGTTCCATGCCTAAATCCACACACTATAAATACCTCATTTCAGACCTCTTGCACGACCCTTCAACTCCAAAAACTCCCATGAACGTATCTTTACATCCTTCCAACATCATATCACTAAATCATCATCAAAACTCATATTCCACTTCACCAAACACCTTACATCTCACTTTGCCACCTAAATCTACCATCAAAACCCAACCTTAAGGCATAAAAGGGGACTAAAAGAGAAGAAGCAAGCCAAGCACATCATCAAACCAAGAGAGGAGTAGATCTTCATATATAGTTTTCTTTTTACCTTTCTCTCTTCATTTATTACTTGTATTTGATATGGCTTGTACTAAACTCATATTTTGTGAAGCCATAATTTGTAACATGAACTAAAATCATCTTGACCTTTCCCATGAATCTTCAATAAAGACCACTATTTTATTATCATTGCTTGTGTTTTGTATGTCTATTTCATGTTTTAATCACTATTGAATGTCTAGTTAAAATTCAGTAGTTACTTGGTTGTTGTGTGATGTACCGAAAGGAGAAACACACAACGTGTTTGATGAAATGCATGATATAAGTCTAGTAAGATATAAATATGCGATGCTATCTTATAGGACTATATTTGTGTGCCACTATGCTTAATGAATTTGTGTATATTGGATAACCATCGAGAGATAGGTTGTTGGTGCATATAGATGTTGTCTTTATTACTTGAGAGAGAGTAGAGACTAATTAAGGGCTACATTAGGCTACATTAACACTTGCATAATTTATCCTAATGGTGAGTCAATAAATTAGAGAGAATTGGGTAGGTGGATTCAAGGTCATAGCCTCATCTCTATAAGAGTTACAAGTCTAGTGCTTGTGTGTTTGCTTTCAAGTTATTTAGCTTAGTTAATTATCTTTAGCAATTGGTTAACTTAGAATAGTGCAATCATAACATTCTTAATTTCATTTGTCTAAATAGTAGTTAAATTGATAAATTTCGGTAATCAATATTTCAATCTCTGTGGGAACAAACTTTATTCATCATTATACTATACCTAATATCTCATACTATTGCAAGCGTCCCAGCTTGGTGTGGTCATGTGGAAGTACATGTCTATGAAAGTTCTGTCTAAGGAGACTGGTATTTAAGTGTGTATGGTGTGACCTTCCACTCTTTCCTTAGAACTTTCCTAGTGTACTATTCACGGATATCCGTACTATTCCAATCTACAGTATTGTTCACGAGAACTATTTATCAAATGTCTTATGTGAATTTCACAAAGATGGGAGCGAAATTCGAATTTGAGAAATTCAACGGTAGTAATTTCACGTTGTGGAAAATGAAGATAAGGTCAATCTAGATGAAGGATAATTGTTTGGCAGTAATTAGTAAAAGGCCAACAAAGATCACTAATGATTGCGAGTGGAACAAGATAGACGGCAATGCAGTCGCATCAAGTTTGGTGGAGAAGAAAATGACAAAGGAGATATGGTACATTTTGACAAAATTGTACGAGACCACTACACAACAAGATCTTCTTGAAAAGGAGATTTTACACTCTTCGAATGGTGGAATCCTCGTCAGTGATCGACTATTGCAACACCCTAAATACACTATTTTCTCAGCTCACTGTGTTGGGTCATAAAATAGATGAAAATAAACTTGCAAAACTTCTATTCAAAGTCTACCAAACTCATATGATCAACTTGTCATCAACTTAACCAACAATATTCTTTCTGACTATCAACTATTCAAAATTTTTTGCATGGCAGCTTCTTCATGGTAGAGTTTGTGTCCGACAGGTGCTCCATGAATTTGGAATGACTCAAAACGTGGGATTATAGTGTTTACTTTGTAAACTTTAGTTTGAGTCCGTCGATCATCTCTTCCATCATTGCCTTTAGACATGGAAGCTTTGGACTACTGGAATGGGGTGGTAGGAGGTTAGTCATCACTCTTTAAAGTCTGTCAGTGATTGGGCTAACTGCTGAGAGGCTTTGTGCCCTTCTAGTAGGTGTGGGAGAGCCTGGAACTTGCTATTTTTTTCCATTGTGTGGACGGTGTGGGAGACTAGGAATGTTGTGGTTTTTAAAAATGGTGTGGCTAATTTGCCGCAAGCTTCAGACTCAGTTAAATTTAGGGTTGCTTGCTGGTTTAAGTACCATGGTAGGGGTTAAAAGATCCAATTACGACCATCCTCCTCAATATCAAAGAGCTGTGTATTAGCTCTAAGAAGGAGAAGTGCTCGAAAATTGAGCAATAGGCTCCCCAAGTTGTGTTGTTCTGACGTTTAATGTTAACGGTTCGACAAGAGGCAAGCTTGGACCAACGGGTATTGGAGGTGTTTTGAGAGATTATACAGGCAAGATCCTTTACTTGTTCTCGTTGAGCGTGGGCACCCATGACTCCATCACAGCTGAGTTATTGGCTATCGAGAAGGTTTGCCAACTGTGCCTCTCGAAGCCGACACTTGCTAGTCGTCGGATTGACATCGTGAGCGACTCCAAGGTAGTTGTTTCTTGGGTTAATGGCGTTGGCTTTTACAGCCTTAACCATGTTAATTCTGTTAATTCTATTTACAACAATCGCAGCTGCAAGGATAAGTTTGGTGATATGGGGGTGTCTTTCAGCCCAATAGGTACTAATGCCTTTGTTGATTCCTTAGCCAAGATGGGTTCCAGGATGGTTAGAGATATAACTCAGTGGAGTATCTGTTAACTTAGTTTTTTGTGTTCTGTTTCGTTTTTTGCTATGTATTTTTTTCTGGGTTGTTTTGTTGCTAGGTGTGGGATTCAATGGCCTCTGTGTCGTTGCCGGGGGGCGGATTTGTCCCCTATTTTCCTTTTTGTTTCTTTGCTCTTTGGAGCTTTGTTTGGTTTCTTAATAAAAAGGTAGGTCAAAAATAATAATTAAATATTCTCTTCCAAATCAATCCCCCAAAAGAAGATGTATTTCAAAATTTATCTTAATTTGATACGGTGCAGAGATCTTTCTTATTTTAAACGGCTAGAAAGAAAAAAAAAAACTAATCACTTCTCATAGACCGTGCATATAATTCAAGAACATATTTCAAAAAAAAAAAAAAAAAAATCTATTTCAAAAAAAAAAAAAAAAATCTATAACCTTTTTATTTATTTGGTTTCCGGTACATATTATCCAGGAAACCAAAAAATAAAAATAATTTCCTCAATTATATACATTGGAAACGTGGACAACATGCAAAATAACTTTAACATTTTTTTTTTTTCTTTTGATAATAAATTGAACTTGAACTTTATTTGCAGAACATGCAAAATTATATTCTTTGATGAATTTTTTGGAACATGCATGTTAAATTATTTCTTTTAATTAGTATGGATATAAATGTAAAATTACTTATTTTTAGACAATTTTATTTTTAAAAAACAAATATATTGATAGTACATTCAGATGTGAGATAAAAAAAACATATCATTTAGGTTAAGATTTCAGTTCCTATTTCGTTTTTAGAAAAAATTTAAGACTGTTCAGTTTTCGGACAAAAAAAACAAACCCCTTAATAAATTAAATTTTAATAGAATAAAAAATGTGTTTGACAAAAATATCATACAAATATAAACACACATAAAATCCTACACTTTTTTAAAACCTTTGGTCGGGACTTATTTGCTTTGTTCAATATTTATTTAATGGACTTGTAGTAATAAGTCTCGACCTGAGACTTATCTTCTTGATTTTTTTTTTTTCTTTTAAGATTGACATCTTTTTTTTTTTTTTTTTGTCTCTCTCTAATTTCTCTGTACAGTTTTTCTCTAAAATACTTCATACAATAAACTGAAGAAGTTTTCTCAATATCAGAGATTTACAATGTGAATTTTTTTAAGGAAGAGAATCATGTAGTGTTATTGTTTTAAAATCCAAGCTTAGTCCACATTTCACGTGTACTAGCTTAGTAGAGCAATCAATTGAAACAACATACTATATGTACTAGCTTAGTCCGCATTTATATATGAATTGACATTTCACGTGTACGACGTTGTCAATACTTGACGTCACAAACATGACAATAATGAATTTCACGTGACACAATAATTGTCTGACATTTATTATATAAAGAGAGCACAAATGAAGTTTGAAGGATAGACTCACTAGCTCTTTGTAGTTCTCGTGCCCACATATACTTAATTTTTATTTGTTTGTAAGAGAAAATTTAGATAGAGAATTATGGGAGATCTCAAACCAATCAAAGTGAAGGCAAACGTTGAAGAAGTATTGATGGAGAAATATGAGGAAGGTGGTGGTGAACCATTGAGTCCAATGGCTCGTATGTTTCATGAACCTGACTCCAATATCTACATCATTACTATGATCGGCTTCAAGACACAAATCAACTCACAAGTTTTCAAAGCCAACTTACTTCATACGTTACTCAAGCACCCTCGTTTCTCTAGTGTGCAGGTAATAAATTATTATACAAGATCACTAGCATATGGCATGACTATATATATGATATATAAGTACGTATAACATGATTATAGATATGCTTATACATATATATATATATATATATGGATTTCATCACATTTACTATTTACCAAACTCTTAAAATTAAGAGTTTATTTTTCACGTTAAGAGTTTGCTGAAACAAAATACTAGAAGTCCTGCACTAGTAATATACTGAGATGGGTTTAGCTAGCTAGTATACAAGTTTACAATACAAGAGACATTGTCTATTTTCGTTGTTATCAATTTTTCTAACTTCACGTATGGATTTTTTAAATAATAACTAATGACATGCAGGTTATGGATGAGAATAGTAGAGGATTAAAATGGGTTCCAACAACTGTGGATTTAGACAACCATGTTATTGTCCCAAAATTTGAACCAAACAACATCCACGCCCCTGATAAGATTGTAGAAGATTATGTCTCAAACCTAAGCAAATCCACAATCAAAATGTCAATTCCGATGTGGGATCTCCATCTCCTCAACCTAAAAACCTCATATGCTGAATCAACGGCTGTTCTCCGCATCCATCACTCTCTTGGTGATGGCACTTCTCTCATGTCTCTTTTTCTTGCTTCTACTCGTAAAGTATCTGACCCTCAGACACTTCCTACCCTTCCCATGATGAAGAAAGCCAATTCTAGTACTAAATCTTCTGGAGGGTTTTTGGGAAACTACTTCATCAAATTATGGTTGGTTTTGTCACTATTTTGGAACACTTTTGTTGATGTTTTGAAGTTTCTGGCTACGGTATTCATGTTCTTGAAAGATACTGAAACGCCCCTCAAAGGTGGGCTAGGCAATGGAGCTACTACTTCTCGGAGATTCGTTCACAGAATGGTCAGTTTGGATGATGTTAAGCTTGTGAAGAATGCCATGAATACTGTAAGTTTTATATTTATTTTTTTGAAACAAAACCCCTAACCTCAACTTTTTTACTGCGCTGGATACTAATAATACAAACAGAAAATTCCTTTATACACAAAATTAATAAAAGAACACAAAAAATACTAATAAAAAGAAACGAAAAAAAAAAAAAAAAACCTCAGCATGACCTCTTCCATCAAAAACCCCCATGAGCAAATATGAGTTGCATCCAATTTTCATCCCACATCCCAGTTCAAGAAACCAAGCATTAGCATCGCATCACAAACCCACACAAAAACATTTGAGGCATCATTCTTCTCATAGTCCACCTCCATTCTTTCCCAAGGTCATCAGCTGCACCTACATTGTCAAACAAAGTCATCAGCTGCAGCCGATCGGAGATAGTCCACAGCTCAATGAATTGATCTCTTTACCAGATCAATCAATTTCACCTTCCTCTACATCTTTAACGGGCTCGGGCTCTAGCTCTTGTACACTTTGGGGTGGTTTAAGTTCTTCCTCCTCTTCATCGTCCGCCTTCATGTATAATCCTAGTTGTTCCAAGGGGTTACTACTCCCCTGGAACTTAAAACTTCCCAACATATCTTCCACATGCTCTGGGCTTCTCTCCTCTATAAAACTTGGTATTATATGTTCATCTTGCACTGTCCTAAGCATTTCCAGATCTTTTAAGAACTGACTGTTCTCATTAATATCCACCGTCTTTTCCATCTTCTGCAATGCTGTAAGTTTTATAAACTTGGTATTACTGTAAGCTTTATATAAACCTTTAAAAAGAAAAAAGAAGAATAAGAAACAGATAAAAACAAAATCATATCAAGTTTATTATCTCATGTTTAAGTTTGTGAATTGGTTAATTTTTGTAGACAATAAACGATGTTATGTTAGGAGTTACTCAAGCAGGTTTGTCTCGCTATCTCAATCGGAAATACGGTAAGCCATGTACTATATATTTCTGTTATAGGTCATAATAATTGAATCAATTTATTCAAGGTAGTAATATTCTCTTGATGAAACATTTATTGCAGGGGAGTCCAAAATTGACAAGGGAGCATCGGAAAGAAATAACAATCTCCCTCAGAATATTCGCCTTAGAGCAACTTTTTTCATGAATATCAGACCATCTCCAGGGATTCAAGTGAGTAGTGCTGATTTTCTTGTTCATGTTATGACCCAGTTTAGTAATGTCTTTCTACCGTGATAAAAATTATAATGTATTTGATTCTGTACGTTTTTTTCATACAAAATCTTGATAATGTAATGTTACAAATTCACTCTCAAGTTTTATATTAATTTGTAAATTTAGGAAAAATTCCCTCATTTGGCCTGAAAATTAATGCAATATACAAAACTGTCACATCCCATTAAGTTTTCTTTTTTTATCAAAGAGAAATATTTTTGGACAAGATTATCCTTATTTATCTTTTCACTTTATTTTATGACACAACTTTTTCTTCATAAGTTCTTCTTGTCATGTTTCCCTCTCTACAACTTTTTTTTTTCCTCTTCTCTCTCTCTCTCTTTTTTTTTTTTGAAAAAGTAAGTTACACGCTAAAAATGCCAACATGATTATACGATAAAAATATTTACACGCCGAAATATCAACATGATTATTTCTTATCAAAAAAAAAAAAAAAAAAATCAACATGATTATACGATGAAATAACAAAGTGTTTACACACTGAAATATCAACATATTTACACGCTGAAATTACAAAAGGATTACACGCTAAAATTACATTTCAGAGTGTAATATTCCTGAAAACTTCCAGTTTTCTATTTTTCAATCTCTCTTCCAATTTTCTATTTTCAAAAATAAATATAAATTTTTTTTTTCAAACCTCTATTGATGGAGATTGAACATACCTCCATCAATGGAGATTTGATGATGATGAATAAAAATATTTATTCAGATCTCCATTGACAGAGCAGACCTCCATACCTCCATCAATGGAGGTCGAACAAACCTCCATATGGAGATCTGTGAATAGACCTCCATTGATGGAGGCAATGAAAATTTTTTTTTTAAAAAAAGTTGTTTTTTATATGTGATATTTGCACTAAGGGTATTTTTGTCCAAAATCATTTCTCTTGGATAAAAAAAAAAAAAAAAAAAAGAAGTTGTTGAGAAATGATATTTTTGAATACTCCCTTAATTTTAGGGCTTTTTATGATTTTGGTCCTTTGTTTTATAAACAGGAATTAGCGGATATGATGAAGAAGAACTCTTTCGCTAGGTGGGGCAACCACATTGGTTATTTACTCTTCCCCTTCACCATTGCATTGCGAGATGACCCATTAGATTATATTCGAGAAGCCAAAGCAACAATGGATAGAAAGAAAGCTTCTCTAGAGGCTTCATACTCTTATTTTATGGCTAAATATTTTCTCAAGTTCTGTGGTTTGAAGGTACTCTTATCATAATCTATTTTAAACGTGACTGTGTCGGATCCTACACTCTTATATATATATATATATATATATGCTAGATCTTTTATATATATATATATATATATATGCTAGATCTCGCTTATGTAAGGTTATATGTTCAAGCTGATTAACTATTAACCCTTCATCAATCACTAACAGATAGCGACTTTTCCGTCTCAAACAACGTTATGGTTCTCAAATGTACCAGGCCCTCAAGAAGAAGTAAGTTACTATGGCCATCCGGTAGCTTATGTTGCTCCAAGTTGCTATGGACAACCCAATGTGAGTATCACTACTGGAATCCACTTCAATATTGTCATAAACCTAATCTTGATTCATCCAAGAATTTCTAATAGTAGATGGTACATTATATGAGTTTCTTCTAATTTATATGATTTTGAATTCACTCTCCTGATTTGGCATATAAGTGTCACTTGATTAAGAAAAATCAAGATAAAAGTTAGAACATGAGAGAATTTGAACTCTTCACGAGGGGTGGACTATGGGCTTGGGAAGACTAGAAAATAACAAGTGTCACACTGTTTAAAAACTAACATGTGAAGCTCAAAAGAAGACGAGAATATTAATCCCACATTAAAATAATAATAATAATGATAATAATAATAAATAAATAAATAAATAAATAAATAAAACATATAACAAGAAGAGTATATATACTCTTGGTCTTGGATATCACAACCCAATACACACTATTCTTTTTAATGCACATTATTAGGTGTTGGAGAAAAACAGAATCGTATCATATTTCTTTATTTCGTACTTTTTAATTTGCGATTACTGGGGAGGATAGTTAACAGCTAAAGCTCCTCCATTTTTATCTTATTTGACACACTAATTATAATTAAAATTTATTATTAATGCAGGGACTGATGATTCATGTGGTAAGTTATGTAAACAAGATGAGCATCATCTTATCAGCTGATGAGAGCATAATTCCTGATCCACATCAACTCTGCGATGATCTTGAAGAATCTCTCAACCTCATTAAAACTGCAGTCACTGTAAAAGAGGGCTGATACTTTAAGTAGTTACAAGATGTTTGCTTGTTAATGACAAGATGGTGTGTAAATCAAAATAAGTGAAAGAGGGGATAAACCCTAAACCCTAAATTTCCTGTGATCTGTTGTATCGAATTATGAAGTTAGTAAACGAATGTACGTGATATCTACTGGAATCAACTTTCTATTGGAGCCATAACCCAATAATCTCGACTTTTGGGTTGAATGAAACCAACTTAATAATAATAAAGCCCAATATTTTATAAATATATATATATATATATATCCAACACTTAGCAAGCAGTGTTGGCACCATTAATTCCATGGTTAAACATGTTTATAACTGAGTGACGATATTTGCAACCCTCAAAAACCGTATGTGCACCCCTTTTGTATATATATCTACCAAAAAAGATTTAAAATATTATAAAGAGAACTTCTTTTGATAATCTAATTTTTTCTTTTTACACTTCTTTTTTAAAAACACTCCATTCTCAAAATTTAAATTTTAAAAAATTCTAAAGACACTTCATTTTGTTACAAGATTATCCTTTTTTTTTTTTGAATTAAATTATTAAAAAAAGAAATTATCTCTCTTAAATCATTAGATTAATTATTACATATTAAATACTATCTCCTAAATATTTAATTACCATATTAAACTCTTTCTCCTATAATAAATATCTCTAATTTTCTATCTCCATTATTTTTCAAGCAAGACTAACAGTTAAGAAAAAAAAAAAAAAAAAAACTTACTAATAAGCTTGATTTTTAGGAACCATATGTATTAAAAAAAAATACCTTGTCTTTTTTTATTTATAAAAAAAATCGAAATATGAAAAAGAAAAAAAAAAATTGTTACTCTTGTAGGTATATAATTACCTAGAGAAATTTAATTCTTTCATTGGTCTTAGAAATTCTGAGTTTGATCAAATCTCATTGAAACAATTCAAGCTTTCATATATATTTTTTTAAAAAAATTGACTTTTTAATATATATATATATATTATTGTTAGTAAAAAACTAAAATATTCAGAAGTTTTTTTTTCTTTAACTATTAATTAGAGATTGATAGAGAAAGTATGGAAATATGATATATATATATATAATTAAAAAAAATGGAGAGAGATTAATCAGGATAGAGTATTTAATATGGAAATAATAAATTTAAGAAAAAGAGTTTAATACGTAATATTTAATCTAATGATTTAGAAGAGAGAATTTTTTTATTTTTTTTAACAAATTAATTAGTTTGGAGTGTCTTTAATTTTTTTTGTCTTATTTAGTAATTTTAGTTTAGGTTAAAATTGTCATTAATAAAAAAAATCAATTTGAAATGTGAATAGATAATTTATGGATTGTAAGAAGAAGCTCTCTATTATAAATTGTATGTACACCCCACATATTACAAACACGCCCTTCCCTACACTTAACATGAGATCCGTATGATCTTCTTCTTTTTTATTTTATTTTTTTGTCTAGAAATTCTGCCCTGTTCTTCGTAGGGATTTTAAACCTAGTGAAAATGGGTTTTGTGTGGTGTACAAACTTTGAAGCTTTGAATTATTTTTTTAATAAATTATAAAATCAATAAGATAAAAAAAAATTAAAAATAAGAGTATGAAAGAATATTAAATATTTTATTAATATGATGTATGAGAAATAATTATTTTCATCATTTTAATAAATTTATTTAAGGGTATTGTTGGAATTTCAAAAACTATACTTATTCGGGGTGTATATAAGATTTTCAAGGAATGCAAACATTGTCACTCCTATAATTACAGGTTTTATTTATAAGGAAAAGTGTGGCCATTCTATTTAGCACAGAGAAGTTCAAGTTTGGTAACAGAATTATAACAACCTTCGATCTGTTGGAAAACATGGCATTGACATGGACTGACATGGTGTATCACAACCTTCGATCTGTTCAAGTTAAAGTATTATTTTTTATGACATGGACTGCAATTAATATTCAATTAATACAACATATTTAATTAGTCCACATCCAATGTGTTAAATGAAAATATGATGCAACTTACCACATGAATCATCAGTCCCCGCATTAATAATAAATTAAAAAAAAAATGAAAATATGATGCCAACACAGTTACACAGTACTCTTAGACTAAAATATATATTAGCATTTATATATGCATGACTTTTTTTGTTGAACCTAAGATGATGATGTCAATACTTCACGTCACAAACATGACGGATACAGCCCTGACTTGGATGGGCTGTAGGCCTGTAGCCCACCTAAAAATTTGTTAAAAAAAAAAAAAAACTAAAATAAAACTATTCATATTTTCCACTTTTAATATTGTTAATTATTATTAGTTAATAGTTAATACATTGCAAACCAAAAATATTAAAAAATAAATGAGACTCATGTGACGAGACGAGACTGGTCTAATGGTATACCCTTATATCTAGGCCACGGGGTTGTGGGTTCGAGTTCTCTCCTCCCCAAAAAATCCCCGGATTTATGTAATATTTGAAAAAAAAAAAAATCATATGTAAGAAATTAATACTTCTATTAAGTACTTTACAAATATTTAATTGATGAGATGAGAATGTCATGATAGTAGACTCTTATATGAAACATACTTTTTCTTTCCGAGTGCTACAATTTTAAAGTATTTAATTTTTTATTTTTATATGTCAATTTTGGGTTTTAAAGTAAATAGTTGAATTAGACTTGTTTTGAAAGATTTGATATTAATTTAATTATCAATTTCAACTATGTGTATATTTTATTTTAATTAGTAAAAATTCTCTAATACCGTACAAAATTTACCATTAAAATAAAAAATAATATTTAATTTTGAATAGTATGATGGTTTACCAGTTAAAAAAAAAAAATTCTAGACAGCCCATCTTGAAAAAAGCTTCTGGTTTTGCCCATGAACATGATATATGTGTATGTCATTGTCACATGATACACTACTTGTGTCTCTGATCGTCTATATATAGAGTATACTTGAAGTTTGGAAGACAGTCTCACTAGTTCTTGTAGTTCTCCTACCGACCAAGACTAGTTTTAATTTTGTTTGTTCTAAAAAATTTAGATTGAGAATTATGGGGGCTCTCAAACCAAACAAAGTGAAGGCTGATTTAGTGAGGGAGAATTCGGAGGAAGGTGGTGGTGAACCATTGAGTCCAATGGCTCGCATGTTTCATGAACCTGACTCCAATATCTACATCATTACCATGACTGGCTTCAAGACCAAAATCAACTCACAAATTATTAAAGCCAACTTAGTTTATACTTTGCTCAAGCACCCTCGTTTCTCCAGTTTACCATATTGTAATTTTTTTATATATACTTTGCTCTCTTTAATTATAACCAAGCCATATTGGATAGTACGTATATTTTTATTATTATTATTATTTTTTTTTTTTTAATTTGACAAGATGAGGGTAGTTTGTAAAAGTAGCTAGTGTCACGTATATGCATACGAGCCCTCCCTAAAAATAATTTAAAACTTCTTTTAAAAATTAAAAAATTTATAACTCTGACCTTCTATGTATATAGTTTAAAACCAGTCATCCTGTACGTTTGATCAGTTTTATTTAATCTAGTTTGAGACAGTTGAAGGGGGTTTAAAATGGATTCCAACAGATATGGATCTAGACAACCATGTCAAATTGAAGTTTAAAGTAGTTTTGTACAGGTTGATTTTTTTTATTTTTTTTAAAATGGTTGCTGTAATTAAAGACTCGAAATTCACAATCTATTGTGCTTTTCACAGTGCAACATGTTCTCATAATATGATGGGGTGAATTCGTTCTCCATAATGAATTGAAAACATGTCAGAATCAAGAAATATATCAAGATTGAATATATGGTAAAATTCAATTGTATGGTGACAAGTTTAATGTGAATTCAATTGTATGGTGACAAGTTTAATGTGATCATATTTCATTTATCTTCAAAATCATTACAATGTGCCCAATCAAATAGCCATTTCACTAACTGATTTCCTTGTACAAAAATATATAAGCTATTCATGAGCTTTGTAAGCAGTAAGCACTAGTTGAAATTCAATATGGTAAGTTTTCAGTTTCTTAATTTTTCATTGGTGTATGCTCTCTGCTTTTGCTTAAGTTTCTCTTATTCTTCAAACTCATTAACATAAAAAAATAAATTCTATTGGCATTCATATTTTTTTTTTTTAACAAAAAAAAAAAAGCAAAATCAATATTTATCATGGTGGTGATTGAGATTATTAATTAACATTGTATTTTAGAATGATAAAAATAAATGTGTCAAATTTTTATAGCATATAATATCTGTCTACCTAATCTTAGTATACTTTTTCGATTGATGAAGCCAATTTCAGAGGCACGAATTTTAAAAGCAGTATCGGTCATCCATAGACCCCAGTTGCTGGATCTAGTCCTCCACAAAAAGTAAGAAACTCTGCATATTTTTATTGTTAAAATTCTATCAGAAATTGATCGCTTTTCTTGAACCCAAACCAAATACAGCAAAAAACAAAATTAGTCCCAAAATAAAACACTAAAATACATCTGTCTTCAAGTCAAGATATGATGTCGTTCTCCTTAAGACGTTATTTACCTCTACAAATTCTATGATGCACTGAGTTAGCGAATATGCCTCTAGGATACAATGAAGCATTTGTTTCCAGAACACCTTGGAATAGGATATTTATAATATGTTCTATTTATAACAGTATTCTATTTTCTGCAATGGATTATTGTTAATGTATGATTTTCTAGAAAACAAAAGATGAGGAAGAAAGTGATTCGAGTGAAGTTTGTATACTGTCTGATACCAATATAATAATATATATAAACCTTAAAATAATAGTCATATAATTTAAATTTAAAACAAAAAAAATGTGTCTATTTGAATTCAAATTTAATTTCAAATGTTATTTATTTTAAAATTTTCTCTAACAATTTTGACCAATTCAAGTTAAAAAAAAAAAATGGAGTTGCTTCTTCTGCAAAACTGGGATGGTGAGGATCAGGATTCGGGAGTGGAAGGGTGCATATATATATGATATATCTTGTGATGATATTGAAACATTAATTCAAACTAGATTTATAAGTTTAATTGAAAAATTGCATTGATAATCAACATTTTCTTATCTTTTCTACTTTAATCAGATTGATACCCTTAAAACATTATCATAACATATGAGCAAGTGTTAATGACCCAATCAAACAAATAATTTTCAAGAGAGCAGGAAGACTCAATCCCACATCGCCTTGGAAATAAAACATTCTGTGTATCTAACCCTGTGAAAACCTCTATATATCGCCGATCATCAGGCTTAACATCCTTTTTTCCTCACTTTGCTTATTGATGCCGTGACTATGTTGTCAAGGAGTGACCAAGTGCTTGAAATGTTTCGAACCTTTGTATTTTCATTTGGAGAAAATCGTCAATGTACCGGGTCCAATATACGGGCACTAAAATTATATCACTGTGGTATGAAAAACTCATTTGATTGGCTATCAATACTACATCGTAAAGAACAGTTAGATATTATACATTGCATAAGCAACTTAAAGATTTTATCCTTCATTTGAGTTTCATGAAGTTAAGAAGATTATTACAATAAACACAATGTTTATCCACTAGACATAGCAGAGGCAGACAAGAGAAATGAATAACCAGAAAAATTAAGAGAATGAAAACCCACCGTAACATATCACACTGGAAGTGCATAATTTAAGAGATTATGTCTGTGGCTGAAGACATTAATTATGCAAGAGCTTTTTTTTTTTTTTTTTTTTTTGAAATATTACAATAATTCGGGATTTTGTAGGAAGGGAGGAGAGACTCGAACCTACAACCTCATTGTGTGAGTGTGAGGGGTTTTACCACCGAGTCAACTTCATCTTATCTTAATTATGCAGGAACTTGTTTCAGATTAAAATAAATAAATAAATAAAGACTCATTCAGATCTTCACATCTTAACATTAAGAGGCATTTCCTTGTAGGATTTCACCTTTGCAATTGCTTGTCGAAGGGGCCTTCAAGAAGATGATCTTTTTCTACTTCCTTCATCTTCATCTTTCACTGCATCATTTCTTCTTTCCCTTAGAAACAAACCTCCTGTAGTTGACCTTCTTCCCCTTAGCTTGGACTGTTAATGCTACAGGTAAATCACAAGTGAAATATTATACGAATATATGCTACATGATTGATAAGATTTATTCAAGTCCTATCTACTTACAAGATTTATTCATGTCGTCCCTGTTACCTGCTTCGAAGTACTTGCCTGCTTCATGGCACTTATGCGCTCTTATCTTAAAACTGTTGAACAGAAGGGTTAAATAACACAACAGGATATGACAAACTCAACCAAATACTATGAAAATTAACCTCGTCGGTCTCAGATTTGATTGCTCTCAATAAGTCGTCTCTGCATCCCAGGATGGCAGGATATGTCCAAGCACCATTAGCTGAAAATGAACAGAGCCCAATTATGTCAATGTGCAACAACAATAGACCCAAAGCTACCAACATCATATGAAAGACAAATATATATATATATATACACCTTAAGTTTGAAAGAAAGAAGTAGCTGAAAATCAAAGTAAAACATCATCAGTTTCATTAACAGCACCACAATAAGAATACAAAAGGGTATCCAAATGATCAATCATCAATCAAAGGTACCTTCCACAAATTGCGGTATCTTTGAGCAAGTTGTGAATTCTGCTTCTGCAGATCCTGCCACTTAGTTCTCAATTGCTGTATTTCAATTTCATTCCATTGAATAATTTTACTGCAACAACAACTGAGGAGGGAAAACACACATTTTGAGGGTTCATTTTACACATTTTATTGTATTATATTATTCCTATATAATCATGTTTTTTGTGATATTTTGTATCAAGATGTATTAACTAATACAACCTCTACTCCTACTACGACATCCACCTTTTTAGATCATTAGCTAATACAATGCAAAACGAGCCCTTAACGTAGTATAACACGGCGCACCAAACAAGCCCCGAATGTACGGCTTAAAAAAATAAAAGAGTAACCATATATAAAGAGTAACCATAAAGGATACTTTTTGTCCTCCACCACCTGGTGTCAGGTTCCTCTTTTCCTGTCTGTACAACAAATTAAGCTAAACGAAAACAAGAACATTGATAAACAAAAGAGGGTTATCAAGATCTACAATACCTTGACAAGCAAATCAACAGAAGAAGTTAGTTTTTTTGGTTTTGCTTCTTGCTTTGCCGGTTCAATTTGTGGAAGCAAGTTGCTTATGTCACACAACCTTTTCATTGGCACATCACCACTTATAGATTCCATTGCCAATTCCTCTAATTGTAACCCACCAAAACTTCTCGTCAAGTTATCTAATAAGTACCTACAACACCGGATCTTGTAATACCCAGGGTTCCAAATTTATATTCAGCAAATAGAGAAAAAGAATTTCTCATTACAATTCAATTTTTTTCTTTTTACACCCATTTTCAGCATGCTACCCTTAATATTGTATCTTCTACAAATCTGGATTTACATAACCTTAATTTTCATATAAAGATATTTATATATCTTTTGTATTGTGGTAAAATTTAATGTTTTTTTTTTCTTAAAATATTACAATAGGGTTGGGGAAGTATGATGTTTTTTATATTCTCTTTTTTAGGGTGACCTCCTGGGAAATCCTAGTGTTGCACCCCTTTTAAAAAATAACAAAAAGAAAAGTAAAATAAAGAAAAAGAATATTCTCTTTCTTATATTTTATATTCTTATAATTTGTGAATTTTTTTTGGTAGTAATTACCGAAAACAATATTATGAAAAGAAAAAAAAGGATGATTTGAAAGCTGTGGAGTTGAAGGTAAATGAATTGGGGGTGTTGTCTTCATTTGTCTATGGATCAATCTTTGGATCCAAGTCATAATCTGGTCTCTAAATTTACTTATTTCATAGCATTCTTATTATGGGTCAATTGTACAGTAAGTGGAGCCACAGTTAACATCAAGATTGTCAAAGCAATGGTTGGACTTTCTTCCCAACCTTATAGATGCCAAATTAATCCATTTCTCTATATTTACTTTTCTCTGGATGTTAAAATCCATGAGAATTTTTAAATTGACTTTAAAGTTTCTGCAGAGTTACTAAATCAAAAACCAAGAAATCAATCATGGCAGTGAAATCAGTTTGAACTTAGTCATCAGACTACCACAATATAACCTAAAGTTTATGCTTTTTTCGACTATCGAATTGAATACGAACAAACATACGTAATCAAAAGAAGAACAAAAAGCAGGAAGAATCATAAACATTAACAAAAATACACACATCGCCAATCAAACAAATAATTTTCAGTAGAGCAGGAAGACTCAATCCCACATCGCTTTTGAAAGGAAACGTTGAAGTGGATATAAGCCTGTCAAAGCCACAGGTTATTGCCGAGCTCAGTAACGTGGGCTTGTGACCTGAGTGGGGGCATTAGAGTGGTGGAACGTGGGGTCAATTTCCAATGGATCGGGTCCAGTGCGGTATTATACTGGCCCGCCCGTTCCAAGCCGAGAGTTGGACCTTGGGCCTTCTTCGAAGGTTGAAGGATCATGGTTCCTAGAGTGGAGGGCACAGCGTGAGGCTGGTTTCACAGAGCAGCGATCACCTCCCGCTCTTGGCAGTGGAAGGATTACGGGCCAGTGCCTCTTGGGCCCAATATGGTCTAATGGGTTGACCCTAACTGAACCACCACTTTTTTTCATTTTTTTTTTTTTAAATAGAAAATCTTATTTACTAAGAAAGTAAGAATAAACAATATACCCAGACTCAACGTCCTTTTGTTGTTGTTGTTATTATTATTATTATTAGGTTTAATATTAAAAACATCCCCTCACCTAACCCTTATTATGTTTTAAAAAAAAAATAAAGACCAATTACTCATTGACATCAAAAGAAAAGAGATTTAAGCCGAGTTTCTTCGGCCAATCATTGACAGCAAAGAAACAGTTGGTAAAGGTGATCAATGAAGCATAAAACTGTAAAGATTTTCAAAATCCTCATGTAAAACCATCAAAAATTCCACCAAGATCCATGTTAATTTAGCATCTTTAGCAAAATCAGATTGATTGTATGTAATAGTAAAATAATCTCATGCATCCTTAACATTATGAAAACTTTGCTAGGTGAATTCCAATAGATGACTCAACAAAATTGTTTATCCATGTCATAATCTTTGCATTGTTTGTAGTCCATAGGGGTGGGCACAAAGTTTGAAACCGAACCAAATCGAACTGAACCGAACCGAAAAAAGGGTGTTCGGTTCGGTTTAAAGGATTAATTCGGTTTAAACTGGTTTAAAAAATCAAAAATCGAAAAGTTTTCGTTTTAAACCGGTTTTGGTTTTTCAAAACCGGTTTGAATCGAATAAACCGCCTATATAAGTGTAAAAAAAATTAAAAAAAAAAAAAAACCCTAACCTTTTCTAATGTTCTTTACTTCTCTCTCTTAGCCGCCGAAAATTGAATTTCCTGTCTATTCAATTTATGATTTTTTTAAATGAATTATAAATTAAATATTATTAGCTAGGTTTGATTTGGGTTTTTTTGAGCTTGGGCTATTAAAATTTATCAAACTTTAGCCCAAAATTAGAATCCAATAGCCCATCAAATTTAAAAACATAAAAAAAGACTAATTAAACTCATCAAACCAATAAGGCCCATTAGGCCCAAAACCGAAATGAACCGAACCGAACCGAACCGATTAAAATCAATTCGGTTCAGTTCGGTTACCATTTCTTATTTGGTTCAAACCGGTTCAATTTTGGGTGAACCGAAATATTTTCGGTTCAATTCGGTTTTACCCAAAACCGAACCGAACCGAACCGTGCCCACCCCTAGTAGTCCATTTACGAATCTACTTATCATAGAAAAAAAATGAGTCGTTGGAATCGCAACCTTAACTTTCCAGTGCAAATGTTTTTTTTTTTTTTTTTTTTTCCCTTTTCCAACTGCACAAATCATTTTGTAAGGGTGATTTATCGTTTTGGTTTATTTCGTGTCAAAATGCAACTTTTCTACGTGATCTTTAACAGCGGGAAGATAATAATAATATCCGCTAATAAAAAGACAAATGTAAGAAATTTCTATCATCAGACTTTTCATATGAAAGTGCAATTAGTTGAAGAAGAATCACAACATAAAACCCTCTAAGCAAAAGAGGGCGAGGCCTTCCAATAAGATAAGAATAATCTAGCTGCCACCAAAATATCAACTAAAGATGTATAAAAATCAGACAAATCTATACATCATAGGCATTTTAAATAGTGCAAGCTGCATATCACACTGGAAGTGCAGAATTTAAGAGATTATGTTGCTCAAGAGTCGAGACATTATGCAGGCTTGTTTCAGATTTAATAAAAATATAGAAACTCATTCAGATCTCCACATCTTAACGTTAAGAGGATTTCCTTGTAGGATTTCACCTTCGCAACTGCTTGGCGAAGGGGCCTTCCAAAAGATGATCTTTTTCTACTTAGTTCATCTTCATCTTTCATTGCATCATCTTTCCCGATTGATAAATCAGATAACGTTCGAGAAATAGGAAATTTAGCATCATACACCTCAACAGAATCCTCAGTCAGCTGTGGTTGTAGTTCTTCATGCCTAAATAAACCAGATTGACTTTCCAAATATAGTCTATACATAACTAAGATCAAATGTAAGTTACATATACCTGAAAATTGAAACCTCACTTATAGAGTTGTTTCTCTGAAAAAATTACATGAAGTAGAAAAATGTAGAACATGTAGAAACAAACCTCCTGTTGTTGACCTGCTTCCCCTTATCTTGGACTGTAAATGCTACTGGTAAATCATAAGTGAAATATAAGAATAAAACACAGCATGGATAATGAAGCTACATAATGGATTGTTTGCCATCTCCGAGCCCAATCTACTTACAAGATTTATTGTCACCGTTATCAGTTTCGAAGTATATGCCTGCCTCATGACACCTATGCGCTCTTATCTTAAAATTGTTGAAGACAAGGGTTAAATTTATAAAGATCAAAAGTAGTTTTCAATTTTAAACAGATTTATTTCCTTAATTAACCACCTGTTTCTCAAAATGAAGGCATGTTGATGTTGCCACTTTACCCTGGCAACACAAAAGAAGATTCTAATATGACAACCTCAGCCACATCCTACATACATTCAAATAGTAAGCATACTATGAAAATTAATTAACCTCGTCGGTCTCAGATTTTATTGCTCTCAGTAAGCTGTCTCTGCATCCCGGGATATGTTCAAGCACCAGCAGCTGAAAATGAACAGAGCCCAATTATGTCAATGGGCAACAACAATAGACCCAAAGCTACCAACATCATATGAAAGACAAATATATATATATACCTTAAGTTTGAAAGAAACTAGTTGCTGAAAATCAAAGTAAAACATCATCAGTCTCAAAGTAAAACATCATCAGGCTCATTTGGCACATTTTATTATATTGTATTATTCCTATATAATCATGTTTTTGGTGATATTTTGTATCAAGTTGTATGAACTAATACAACCTATACTCTTCTAATACGACATCCACCTTATTAGATCATTAGCTAATACAGTGCAAAACAAGCCGTTAACATAATACAATGCGGCATACCAAAAGAGCCCTGAATGTATGGCTAAAAGGAAAAAAAATGTGACCATCAAGGATACTTTTTGTCCTCGACCACCTAGTGTCAGGTTCCTCATTTCCTGTACAACAAATTAAGCTAAACGAAAACAAGGACATTGATAAACAAAAGAGGGTTATCAAGATCTACAATACCTTGACAGGCAAATCATCAGACGAAGTAGCTGTTTTGGTTTTGCCGGTTCAGTTTGTGGCAGCAAGTTGCTTATGTCACACAACCTTTTCATTGCCACATCACCACTTATAGATTCCATTGCCAATTCCTCTAATTTTGTTATATTATCTCTAATCCACCGTAATTGTCTGACCAAAATTTCTCGTCAAGTGATCTAATAAGTACCTAGAACACCGGATCTTAGCTGTAATACCCTAATTTGTGTTTGGAAATAAACTTATAGAAATATAAGTTTATGGAAGTCAATAGAAAACCACTGGAAGGAGTTGATTTGTAATAAAAAGTATTTATTATTTCTATTTAATTGAATTAGGATTACAAATTTATATTCAGAAAATAGATAAAAAGATTAATGGGAGATTTCCTCATTACAATTCATTTTTCATCATGAGGCCTTTCAGCCTGAGGCCTTCCAAAAGATCTTCTTCTTCGTCTTCTGGCTTTCAGGAAACTATTTCCTTTTTCATCATGCAGAAGAGAAATGGGCAATTTAGCATCATCCAACTCAAATATGTCCTCATCATCACTTGCTTCTGCCTCTTCATCAGATTGCTTCCCCAAACAAAACCTCTCTTTGTCAACTTTCTCTTTAGCTGGAACTGGTTTATCAGTTGAAGAACCCAAAGCTACAGGTAAAATATGCAAGTGAGAAGAAAAAAAATAATACACACATGGCGGAAGTTCTCAAGTCAATTTATAACGATACAAATCACTAAAAAGACATAAATTCACTTCTCGAAATTTTATCTATTAGTGAATTTGTATGTCCACATATACAATAAGCATCTACCTACATTGATTAATTGATTGCCATCTCCAATTAGTACTTACAAGATTTATTGTACCCCTTATTTGCTTCGAAGAATGTGGCTGCCTCATCACACTTATGTGCTCCCATCTTAAAGTTGAGTAAGAAGAAGGATTAAACAACATAGGATATAAAGATTAAAAGCAATCTTCAATTTAAGCAGATTTACTTGCTTAATTAACTACCTCTTTTCCACAATGAAGGCATTTCGGCATTCCAACTCTACACCGCCAACAGAAGAAAAGAACTTGTCAGACAGTAACATAGTCTATCATAAAATATCTCGAAGATTACTATGACAGATGACCTTGTTCTCAGATTTCATTTGTTTAATCAAGCTGTCTTTGCATCCAAGCACATTCTCAAAAAGCTTAAGCTGAAAAGGAACAGAACTCGGTATGAATATGTCACAATTGTAAGACCCAACAAAATAACAAGAAATCTAGCAATGTCATGGGAAAACAAAAGTACTGTACTCTGACAAGAATCAAGCTCCTGAAAATCAAAGTAATAGCACCATAAGAATACAAAAACGAATCTGTAGAGCAAACAAGCAGCTAGGAGAAACTGAGACAGAGAAATTAGGTACCATCCATATGGGAAAGCTGTGAATTCCGCTACTTAATTATCAAGCAATTGATTCTCAACTGCTGTAGCTCCATTGTGTTCGATTTGATGACATTACTGCCAGCCACAATTGACAAGGGAAAAAGAATAACAAAACCAAATCAAACATTGAATATGCAGCGAGCTACAAGAAACCAGCAAAAAAAGAAAAGAAATGAGCATAGAGGATACTTTCTGTCCTCGAGAACTTGAGTCAGGGTCCCCTTTTCCTGTGCAACAGATTCAAAATAGAACACAGCTAAGCTAAAACAAAAAGAAAAGACACTAGATCGAGACAGAAGAGAAATAGAGAGAGGTTGAATCCTCTGAAGCCATGCCTTGTCAAGCGAATCTACATGCACTTCAGTTGCAACTTGCAAGCAAAGTTTCCTGTTTTGTTTTGGCTTCTAGGTCTGCCGGTTCAGTTTGCAGCAGCAAGTTGCTTATGTTATACAAGGTTTTTGTTGTTGGACAACCACTAGTAGATCCCTTTGACATCTCCTTTACTCTGGGTTTATTATCTAAAACCCACAAAAACTCCTCATAAGTAATTTTAATAAGTACCTAAAACATCATCAACAAAAAGCAAAGAAAATATCATATTCCATGAATCACGTTTCCAAAGTTAGGCCATATATATATTAATTGCAGTTCAAGAGGGATATCGACATAATTCTTTTTCTGACAACATTCTAAGCAACTGAAAGAGCATAAAAAGGATTTCGATCTCATAACAGTACAACAACACCAAAATACCTTGGCTCCCACAGTTCACCATTAGTGAATAACTCACCCAAATCAGCCAGATTGATGTATTTACATGTAAATAAGAGGTTTAAACATTAGAATGAGTTCCTTTCTATGTTTTTTAACCCCATTTTCCGGTCAACCATACAGAAGTTGTACATCATATTAGCTCCAGGCATCTCATGCAATTTACATAACCTAACTTTAGAAACCTTAAAGTTAAAGTTATTAGAACTAAATCCATTCTGCATTATAATCTAAACAGTGAGCTGAGGTTAAGACAACTACTGTAGCCAATTCCCTTACCTTCTTAGTTAGGCATTTCCTCAGCAACCAAAAAAAGCAAATAATTTCTACAACATTGAAACCATAAAGTATAAGCCAGAATTCTCGGTCATTATTCAGCATGGAACAAAACAATCCTTGATGAATCAAAGCCTTAATTATTTGATTCTTACCAAATTATTTGAATTTTGGAGTCTGTAAGAGATTAGAAGAAATTCAATAAGTAATGAAGTGAAAGAACAAAAATAATGCCTGCAAAAACACTGCAATTCTCGTTATCATCGTTCAGCATTATATTGTCAATTGTGAAAACTCAAGCCAATTTCATTTTGTTCCTTAAAACTTTTTGAGAAAGATAAACTTTTTCCTTTTTTTTTCTTTTTTTTTTTTTAAAATTTTTTTCACCATCTTAGCTTATTTTAATTTAGTCTTTAAATTATCATAGATACATCAAATTGGTTTGTCTAGAGAAATTCTAATAGTCAAAACTAATAGAGCGTGCAGAAGAATGATTTTGCTACTTAAAAAAATGATTAAAGGGTGATTTTTCCCTCTAATCTTGTTTAAAAAAATGTAATTTATGCCTACAACATCAGCAGAAAGAAAAGAAATATTAAACTCCAGGAACCACAATGCTTGATTCAATAATCAAGCATTAACCCACTCGTCCAAATTAGGCAAATTAAGCACATAGATTAATAGTAGTTCAAGAGGAATATAAACAAAATTCTTATTCCCAAAATTTTCCAAGCAACTGACAGAGCATAAAATGGGTTTCAAAATTTTCTACATTTTATAGACTCCACATATCTCATCCAATTTACAACACCAAACCCTAAAAGCCTTAAAGTTATGTAAATTTAATTCCAAGCAGTGAACAAATAAGTGCAGCTACTGCAGTCAAGCCAATAATCAACAAAAGGAAATTATTTTCCAAGAGACAGAAATCCTAAAAACCATAAAGATAAGGCAGAATTTCAGCAACCCTACTTGAGAAATCAAAGGCTCCATTTTGTTTAAATCTAAAAAGAAGCAAGTTAAATAAGTAAACTATCGATCAATGTAGTCGAATTTGGAGTTTTGTATAAATTCTAAAAAGAAGCAAGTTAAAATTTCATGTTAAGTTTAAAAAACAAATCAAGAAATAAGTGAGAAGAAGAGCACCTGCCACCGGAATTCTCGGTACAATTGTTCAGAGAATTTAGCTACTGTACTGCATTGTTAATGAGCAGGGATGACAAAATAAACCGTGGGGATCCGTCCTTATAAGGTGAGGACTGGGGATGAGTTTCAATTTAATAGAGATGGGACGGGAATGAAGATAACTAGTAAAACCCACAATAGGTATAAGAAGGAAATAAGTTATATATTTTCCGTCCCATTGAATTGGATTGAAATCTAATGGCTAAAAACTAACAACTTATAAACTATACAAAATAGCTAAATCTTTGTGTATCATCATCCAGAAAAGGAGTGGACACGGTTTGGTTTTTGACAAAACTAAATTGAACCAAAATATTTCGGTTTTCAAAAATCGAAATCAGTTTAAACCAATTAAATGATTAAAGGTTCAAAATGGATAATTTCCCTCTAAGCATTTAACTTTGAACGAAAGGACAAGTAAAAACAAGAGAGGTTTGTGCAATTTCTAGCAATAGATCGATTCAACTGTAATTAGGCTTAAACTCGGGGGAATTTGTTTTCCCTTTCTTTTTGATGAACTTTGACGGTATACATATTTTACATTCATTGATTTTAAATTGAAATGAAGTAATCATTACCAAAATCAGAATTCATCCTTCAAAATTTTCTTGTTATTCACTTCTCTTGTCTGCTATGTCTAGTGGATAAACATTGTCTTTAATGCAATAGTTTTCTCAACTTCATGAAACTCGAATGAATGAGAAAATCTTCTATGCTTAAACTTCTTTTCCAATTACAAGCAAAATATATATTTTAATAATTTTTTTATGTCATAATTCAATTTTATTTTATATTTAAATTATCTATTATTATTTTAAACTTTTCATATTTTTTTAAGAAAATTTTTCTTATTTCTAATAGTTTTTTAGCTCGACATACCAAACATGTTTAATAATTAAATCCTAAAATCTCAAATTTTAATTTATTGTATTAAAATAATCTATTTATTATGATTCATTTTATTTTATCCAAATCTTTGGATCCAATTCCTACCTTGTGTCCCTTTACTTAACTTAAGTGAAAGGGAAAAATTGTACAAATCTTTGGTTTATTATTTTAGTTAGGTTTAAGTCTGATGAGAATAATATTCTACGACAAGTAATTCATTTATTTTCAAACCAACCCATTTATTATCTATTATTTGATTGACTAATCCTTTATATTGGAATGCGTGAAGAGTCAAATACTTTGGTTAGCATTTTTCTTTATTTTATTGTTTTAAGTTATTTAGAACCAATAAATCAATAATTTACCAATAATTAAAAAAATAAAAAAAAAATCAAAAACATGTCTAGTAATATTTATTAATCAATTATTTTTATATAAACTTAAAGTAAATTTATTATAAATGCAAAACAAAATTTCTTATAAAATTAGATTGTAATTTATTTTTTTAGTTTATGTTATTTTTCTCGTTATTATTTATTTTTAAATATTGTATTTCTTGTTTTTATTTCTTTTTTAATGTAATTTAGTTTATATTGGGCATTTGTTTTATTTTTTCTAAACTCTATTATACCATCAATTTTTCTTTATATAAAAAAACTAATTTTACTATGATCTTAAATTTTCAATATTTTCTTATATAATTATTATTTTGTTCAAGTGTTCCATCTCATTAAATTTTTTGGATCCACCACTATGACCATATATTGGACCTGGTGTATATTTAATGTTCTCTTGGTAGATCCAGTAGATCTTTGATCTTATATTAAAATAATAGAAGGATGTTGGGTGACAGCATAATCATGGCATCAATAAGCAAGGGAGAGAATTAGAGAGAATGAAGCCTAAACATTGAGCCCAATGTAAGTTTTTTTTTTATTTATTTTTTTTATATATATATATTTAAATAATAGCAGTACGTTATAATCAATAGAAGGACCTGATACATTTATTGTTTATTCTCAGAAAATAAAAAATAAAAAATAATAAAATAAAAAAATAAAAAGGTGATGGTTCAGTTAGGGTCAACCCATTGAACCAAATTGGGCCCAAGAGGCACCGGCCCGTTATCCTTCCACTGCCAAGAGAGGGAGGTGATCGCTGCTCTGTGAAACCAGCCTCACGCGGTGCCCTCCACTTTAGGAACCATGACCATTCAACCTTCGAAGAAAGCCCATGGCCCAACTCTCGGCTTGGAACGGGCGGGCCAGTATGATACCGCACTGGACCCGATCCATTGGAAATTAACCCAATGTTCCACCACCCAAATGCCCCCACTTGGGTGACAAGCCCACGTTACTGAGCTCGGCGATTACAATGTGGCTTTGACAGGCTTATATCCACTTGAACGTTTTCTTTCGTAGGCGATGTGGGATTAAGTCTTTCCTGCTCTCCTAAAAATTATTTGTTTTGATTGGCTCACTTGCTCATATGCGTCTATCAATGATAACAAATGTTTCTCTTCTGTGTATATTTGTTTATGGTTATCTTCTTTTTGTGGTAGTTCAAAGTAATTTCAGTGCTGTTTGTTGATTTCTTGGTTTTTGATCAAGTAACTCTGCAGAATCTCTTTAAAGTCAATTTAAAAATTCTCATGGATTTTTACATCCAAAGAAATGAAAATATAGAGAAATGTAGTAATTTGGTATCTATAAGGTTGAGAAGAAAGTCCAACCATTGATTTTACTAAAATTTCATGCCTCTGAAATTGACTTTCATCAATTGAAAAAGATTACTACGATTAGGTAAACAAATATTATATGCTACTGATATATAGTAAAAATTTGTTGCATTTATATAACATTCTAAAACACAATCTTTATATAATATAATCTCAATCACCACCATCATTAATTATTTTGTTTTCTAAAATGATAAATTTTTAAGGAGTATACATTATAATCTAACTAATTAGGATGAAGATTTTACCTGTACTCATTGAAGACTTCCATTTGACCCAAATAAGTAAGAATGCCATGAAATAAGTAAATTTAGAGATCAAATGATTTCTTCAACATTAACAAAAAGAATGGATTACAAAGTAACTCCTCTATCATCTACACACTGCACAGTGATGTCTCCACTCCACAAGTTTATCAATGTAGAAACAAATACCAAAACCAAAGCAAAGAAAAATCTTTGATAGATTCCTAGGCAGCTACAAGGAAGAATAGTACAGAAAATGACTCAAAAATATGCATATCACCTCTCTGCCACCATTTTTGGTCTTTGAATTGACTGGCACAGAACTCAGCTACCAAATGTTCAGTTGTTACTTTCTTCAGGCTCCTCCTTTGGCTCTTCCAATTGGGTCCAGATTTCATTAATCTTCAAATCCATTGCATGTTTCAGAGATTGATCCATTTCTTTTGATCCATGAACAAATGTAGACAACACCCTCCATTCATTTACCTTCAACTCCACAGCTTTCAAATCATCCTCATATATTTTGAGCCTTGCTTTCAAGAAACACAACACTTGATCTTTGCTTATCATTGACTCAGGAACACCGTGATCCTTCAAAATCAATTCCAAATGGAAGATCTCACTCATCAATTTATCAAGCACTTGTTCCAGTTGGCTTTCGTCGATCACTTTATTCTCATCACCATCATTTGAGCTCCCTTCCAACACTTTCTTGTTCTTCACTTCACTATCAGTCACTTTCAGAATGTTAACAAACTTTTTGATCACAACCGGATTCCGATCAGCTTCAATGGACTCAAGTGTACGTCTAAATGTCTCAAACATTTCAACAACTTGATCACTCTCCGACAGCATAATCATCAGATCAACAAGCAGAACAGAAAGCTGAATCCCAAGCTTGACCGCTAGATCTTTTACAGCTTTTACGTCCTCCCACTCTTCATCCGATTGTCCACACTCTTTAATCAAATCAATCAAACGATTCTTTCCATGATCATCATTCTTGATCACACCCCTTTTAATCTCAGTCAACGTTGATAACATTTCTTCTTTGAGTCCTTCAATGTTAGTATAAATGTCTTCACCATTTACATCAGCCATGAGTTTCTTCTCTTGACGAATTACGAAATCAAACTCAGCCATTAAAATACTACTCCTATCCATCAAGAATTCGTGTTCTCTCTGCAACAACAAAAGCCTGTCGCTGGTATCTTGGGCACTCTTGCGCGATGTATTCGTCTCATTCGCGAAGCCATTGAATCGATACTTGAAAACCCGATGATCTCTGTCTAGTTCTTCGAGTCTTGCCCTTAGAACTTGAACTACTTCTCGACCCATCAACGAGTCTTCGATCATCTTTAATCCGTCAAGCCTTGTCTCCACCCTTTCAATGTACATTTTCAGTACTTTACTTCTTCTATGAATTTTAAGATCTTCCTCGTCCATGGCGGTTTCTTGAGACTGAGAAATTTTCTTGCTTTTTCTCTGTTCTTGAATTTTTTGTAGAAAGTGAGAGCTTTTTTTTCCTTCTTGGAAAGCAAACAGAGAGTGAGTGAGTGAGTGAGTGAGTGACTGAGAGTTTGGCGCCTAAAATAGGATTCTCAATAACGGTTTTTAGTTATAGTCGGTTACAGATAGTGAAGAGAAAAATATTGGGTGCATCATGTGCACCGTGCAACCCCATCAAGATCCCACCACGTGGCACATATTTCACCGAATTGCTCTCTCCACCTGCAGTATATGACAGGAGTATGAAAATAGGATTTGAAAAATTAGAGAGACTTAAGTAAAAGCAGGGAGCATATCAATGAAAAAGAAACTGAAACTAGTGCTTACAAAGCTCAATAGTGGGCTGATTTGGAAAGCAAACTGTGAAAAACACAATGAAGTATATAGGATGAATTTTGAGTCTTTACTGCCACCATGCATTTAACAATCAACCTAGAGAATTCTTTGGACTTTCAATTCAAAGAGCAGAAATTCAGTAAAGAATTAGCAGGAAAGATGGACAGAATAGAATTTCAGAATTGACCCAAAATAATTAAAACTTGTCTATTAATTGCAAAACAAAAACATCACACTAAACTTGAACACAAATATCATCACATCCACCTGAGAAGAACACAAATTAACACAATAACTAAGCAACTAATCATAAAGATCGTTTGCCGCAATTTCGGACTTAGGGAACTTGAACTCAGCATCTAAACCTCTGTATTGCTGGAAGTTTTGAGCAAAAGACCGGTACTTTCTTATGTCAGAATCGCTAACACTCCTCCTGGCATACCTCACTGACACCGTAAAGTGCTTCACTTCAATCTCAGACACTTCATCCTCTTCTATAACTTGTTCATGCTTCCATTTTTGCCTCTCGATATCCCTCTCAATCTCTTCTCTGATAGCATATTTACATGCCCTCTGGCATATTTCTGTGATATCAGCCCTGCTAAAGCCCTCAGTAAACTTGGCCAGAGCTGCTAGGTTGATATGCTTGGAAACCGGAGATCTTCTTAGACATGCTTTGAAAATTTGTAGTCTTGAACTCTCATCAGGCAGAGGTATGTATATCAATTGATCTAGGCGGCCTGACCTTAAAAGTGCGGGGTCTAGAATATCAGGCCTATTAGTAGCTCCAATCACAAAGATGTTTTTCTTGGCGGATAAGCCATCCATCTCAGTTAAAAGTTGATTTAAAATTCTATCAGCAGTCCCACCAGCATCACCAACGCTGCTACCCCTTTGAACAGCAATAGAGTCCAGTTCATCGAAAAAGAGAACACATGGGGCAGACTGGCGAGCCTTGTAAAAAACATCTCTGACATTGGCTTCACTCTCTCCAAACCACATTGTAAGGAGCTCAGGACCCTTGATACTAATGAAATTGGCTTGGCATTCGTTTGCAATCGCCTTAGCCATCAATGTTTTACCACAACCAGGTGGGCCATAGAAGAGAACGCCTCTTGAAGGTGACATACCAAACATGTCAAACATTTCAGGATGCTCCACTGGATATTGAACAGTCTCTTGAAGCTCCCTCTTAACCTGATCAAGGCCGCCAATGTCTTCCCATCTGACATTGGCTACTTCCACAATGGTTTCGCGTAAAGCAGAAGGGTTGCTAGTTTCAAGAGCTGTGTTAAAGTGCTGATTCGTAACGTTCATGGAATTGAGAATCTCAGCATCAATAGTGTCATCTTCTAAATCGATCACATCCAGCTTTTCTCTAATGCATTGCAATGCAGCTTCAGTACATAGAGCTGCAAGATCAGCACCAACACATCCATGAGTTGTCTTGGCCACCTTTTCTAAATTCACATCCTCTGAAAGCTTCATGTTCTTCGTATGAATACGTAGAACCTCAAGATGACCAACTTCATCCGGGACACCTATATCTATTTCTTTATAGAACCTCCCAAACATCCTCAATGCAGGATCAATACTATTAGGCCTATTCGTAGCTCCAATAACAATGACATGAGAACGAGAATTGAGACCATCCATAAGAGTCAACAACTGTGAAACAATCCTTCTCTCAACTTCCCCATTTGTCTTCTCACTATTAGGAGCAATAGAGTCAATTAATCTCATTGATAAATATGATCGAAGGAGAATTCTCCTGAGCTTTCTTGAATGCTTCCCTGAGATTGCTCTCACTCTCTCCAGCCCTCTTGACATAACTTCAGGACCATTTATACAATAAAAGAAGCATCCGGTTTCATTAGCAATAGCTCTAGCTAACAATGTCTTTCCAGTGCCAGGAGGACCGTAAAGCAAAATCCCTTTTGGTGGTTTGATCCCAACAGTCTTGAAAAGCTGAGGATGTCTGAATGGCAACTCCACAAGCTCTCGGATCTGGCCAAGTTGTTTCCTGGCACCACCGATATCTTCATAACCAACATCATCAAGATTCAAGACTCTCCTCATCTTCTGTCTTGACAGGCTCTCCTTCAAAGTAGACTTCCGTGTGCGGTGCAACCACACAACATTCAGCATGATCAGTTTCAATAACCTTGAACTCAACACTCCTCATTCCTCCTCTCACCAGAAAAAGATCACCCTTCTTGACAGGACGATAAGAATCCGAAAAATAAGGCTTGAGAAAAACCGCAAACAAGTTCCCATCAATGCCTTCAATTGTATCATCAAGAGGCAGCACATGGATCCTCTCTCCATATTTGATATTAGAACAAAAGTGGAGTGAAACCATGTCTCCAAGCCTGACTCTGAGGTTTGATCTTGCTACTTTGTTCATTCTGATTTTACTTGCCTGGCAAGTCTCATCAGAATCTGCAAGACAGACAATTTCCCTCCTCCTCTTTCCCTTGATCAGGACGGTGTCGCCGCAGAATAGGCCTAGTTCCTCCATGATGTTTGGATGCAGAGCAATGACAGAGTTGTCATCTACAATGGCTTCCTCCACAATCAACCTGTTGGGACATTTTTTGGTCTCGTGAGGAAAACAACAAGACGTCTCTTGATGAGACATCATCATTCAAAGCAAACAGAGAAAATAAAAACAATGGAATTGAAACAGAAACTGAAGGCAAAGAGAATAAAACAGAGATGATGGTGAGGAGAGAGTGGATTGTGAATGAATTATTTATATTCCTAGTCAAAAATCTAACAGGAGTGAGTTTCCTTATTTGTGATTGTTTTGGTTTTCCTTTTATTTTAAGGAAATCCATTTTAATAATTATAGAGTTTCCTTTTTCTACTCAGAATTCTAATAGGAGTGAGTTTCTTTATTTATTTATTTTTAAACAAATTTTTATTTTGTTGATTTAAGCTTTTATAAATCTACCGGGAACAATTCGATCTTTTGTCAGTATTTATGTATTCCAGTAAAAAGAAATATCTTTTAAATTTTTTTCTTATTTTCAATTTCAAACATATTTAAAAGGAATTCAAAAGCCGTGTAAATTTTTCTTATTTCCAGTAAAAAAATTGCACGCATCTTTTTTGTAATTTTTATTTTATTTTTTAAATTAAAAACAATTGCATTGAAATTGAAAATTTAAATCCAATTTGATAAGAATGTAAAAAGTTTTACTATAATTTTCTTACAAAATAAAATAATTGTGCTATACAAATTTGTCCCAGTGTTTTGTCAAAATAAAAATATATTTATCTATATTTTAATATATAATTATCAAATCATAACAAAAACAAATTTAAAGGCAAAACCAACAATAGTTTCATTTACTATCAAGGTAATATAATGGTTCAATAATGTTGTAGAGGGGTTTTACCATGGTTGAAATCAAGACTAATATGTAGTATAAATAAGATCGGCTAGCCTTAACCCCATTAATCCACGATGACTCTTTAAGGACAAAATTGTGAGGCCTAATGGGTCAAAACGGACAATACATTGTGGATGGTGATCTTGTGTGTATATGGTATGAATTTTGGAGTCAACAATCGACACTAGAAGGATGTCCCCTAAAAAAACACGCATACTACCATTGACTGTTGCATTGTTAGATGGTTTTCTCCTACATCGGTTAAAGTCAATACTAGCTTGTGGTATAAACACACAAATGCTAGCCTTAACCCCATGATGTCCCTTTTAAGGACAACGCTGTGAGACCTAATGTGCCAAAGCAAACAACGAATTTTGGTGTCAACAATTGACACTAGAATGAGGGTTGCACCCAAACAAAAAATATACAAAAAATTTATTATAATTCATTTTTTTGAAAAAATAATATTAAAATCTGTTTAAAAAATTATATATTAAACATTAAGTTTTGTAAATTTTCACTTTGTCCCCTCGAATATTATATTTTATTATATTGGCCAAAAAATAAAATTGTCTGTCTTGCCCCTAGGTGGTAGCCTTTTACATGCACAAATATAATTTTTTGTGTCGACAAATAGCGTTTAGTAATTTTTTGTTGTTGAAAATTTGACACCGAACGAGGTCGTTATATGACTATATGGTCTGATGATATTAATCAATACATGCCTAATATCTATAATATATTCCCATAATTGAGAAACATCTACAGTACTCCCATAATATGGGAATTAAACTTCCTAAACGTGCTAATAAACGCGTATAGTAAAACTTGAACTCCTACTACAATATCAACATTTTCTTTTAATGATAAACTACGATGCTAACATTGGTGAGGAAGTGCACATCACTCAAGATTAAAAGTAAATGCGGATCGAGCTTTGAAACACCATTTAACATTTTAAGAAAAGATGAGCTCACAAATTATCTAGTGAAATCATTTATTAAAAAAGTTCACTATGATGAATAATAATAACAACCAGGGGCGGAGCCCTTCAGGGGCTTGGCTGGGATGCAGCCCACCCAAGTTTTTTTTTTTTTTTTTTTCTTTCTTTTTTCTTTTTAAGTTTGAATTAATTAATAAAAAGAGTTGTTAAATCCAAATTCTATTTTTTCTCGGCTCATAGTATTTTAATCTTCAACCTAAAACTAAATTTACTAAAGCCCAATAAACTAAACTAGTACAAAAACTTTATTAAAATAGATCATCTAAAATTAAAAATAAATAAACCTCCCTTCTTATTTCAGTAATCATCATTCGATAAATTTTTAAACCCCTCATTTTTTCTTTCTTTTCTACTTTCCCAAATCTCAAACCCCAACCTCTCTCTTCTCTAAAATCTCCCAATTTGAATTTCCTCAACTTTAATCTTATTTATTTATTTACTTAGAATGAATTTGATTTTAGGTTTTGTATTTTATTGAGATTTAGGTTTTGTTTTTTTTGATATGTCTCTTTATGGGATAGCAAAGTTAGAAAAGAGAAGAAAAATCTTAGGAAAACTAAGATTTATTTTATTTTGGGGGATTTGAAAAGAAAAATGTACAAGAAAACTTTTATCGTGTGGTTCACTAATGGTCCACACCACTTTCTCTTATTAGGTATATCCTCATGTTTTTTTTTTTTTTTGTTCTCTTATATTGTTATATAAGAGAACAAAAAAAAAAAATAAAAAATTATATTAGCCCATCCCAATTTTTGTTTTCCAGCTACGCCCCTCATAACAACCAAATGCATATTAGAATAATATTATACATAATTAAGTTAAATTTATCAGTTGAATAATCAGTCAACCAGTTAAATAGGTTTCATCCCATAAACAAAAATATAAAAATAAATTACATCAATCTTTTCTATTCCAATGTATTGATAGATTTTTTTTTTTTTTTTTTTTTTTTTGTTGAAGAATGTATTGATAGATTTGATAGTTATTATATAGAAATATATAATCCGATCGGTTTGTATTCAATAAAGTTTTAAAATTTTAGATATGATCGTCATAATTAAATTATATCTAACCTCATATGACTTCACATTATCTAAATTGGAATTTTAACTCCATAAAAACTTTGAGTAACATTTACCACTTCAATAAACACTTCAAAATACCGTAATAATAATAATAAACACTTCATAATATTTTGATGATTTTGTTCCATGCATCATAAATTCACAATGATTAGATACCCAAAATTCTTCCTTCCTATAAAAATCACCCCTTTGATATATTTTTAAGGACTAATTGCACAAATACCCCTGAGGTTAGGTCTAATTGCACTTATATGGAACTTTTTCCCATATTTACACAAACATCCCTTGCCGTTAGTGGTCAACGGTTAAATTTAACCATCGACTCTTTTATCGTAGAAAATGTCCAAAATGCCCTTATTTATTTTTAAAATAAACCAATTAAAAAGGGACTAATTGCACAAGCATCCCCTAACATTAGATATAATTACACGCATATGGAACTTTTGCCCATTATTACACAAACCTCTCTCGCCGTTAGTGGTCAACGGTTAAACTTTACCATTAACTCACTTATCCATTTAAAAAGTCTAAAATGCCCCTAATGTGTAATATATTATTTAAAATAGTTAAAAAAATTCCTACTTTTATTTAAAAAAAAAATCAGATTTTATTTCAAAAAAAAAAAAAAATCAGATTTTATTTTGAAAAACAAATCCATATATATTTTTTTAAATCTATATTTTTTTCCTTCTATAAATGCATTTTTTCCAATCTGAAAAAAATATAAAATAAAAATAAAAATCTTATAAATCAAATTCTAAAAACAATCTTCTCAATTAAATTCTAAAATAAATAAAAAATCAAAGACCAATTTTCTCTCTCTTTTCTTTTCTTTCATCCATATTGTCCTAATTTAATTACTTAATCTATTATTATTTATTTAATTTAATTTTAATAAAAAAATGAAGGAAAAAAAAAATGAGCAGATGACCAGAAGAATGAAGAATGCATAAACATAAAGATCTCCAATTGAGATTTGGGTTTTTTGAGATTTTTTGTTGGTTCATCGGTTGGAGACCTACAATGGAGATATTGAGTTTTTGATTGGGATTTTCCATTGGAGATTTTTAAATGGATATTGTTTGAGAATTTTTTGTTTTTGTGACTAGAGATCTCTCGAAATCTTCAATCTCCATGTTTATGCATTCTTCATTCTTCTGTGTATCTGTTTTTTTTTTTTTTTTTTTTTTTTTCATTTTTTTTATTAAAATTAAATAAAATAAATAATAATAGATTAAGTAATTAAATTAGGGCAATATGGATGAAAGAAAAGAAAAGAGAGAGAAAATTGGTCTTTGATTTTTTATTTATTTTAGAATTTAATTGAGAAGATTGTTTTTAGAATTTGATTTATAAGATTTTTTTATTTTTTTATTTTTTTTTAGATTGGAAAAAATGCATTTATAGAAGGAAAAAAAATCTGGATTTAAAAAAAAAAAATTCTGGATTTGTTTTAATAAAAGCTGGAATTTTTTTTAATTAACTATTTTAAATAATATATTACACAATAGGAGCATTTTAGACTTTTTAAATGGATAAATAAGTTAATGGTAAAGTTTAACCGTTGACCACTAACGGCAAGGGAGGTTTGTGTAATAATGGGTAAAAGTTCCATATGCGTGTAATTATGTCTAATGTTAAGATATGTTTGTGCAATTAGTCCTTTTAAAAATAAATAAGGGCATTTTGGACATTTTCTACAGTAAAGAGAGTCAATGGTCAAATTTAACCGTTGACCACTAACAGCAGGGGATGTTTATGTAATTATGGGTAAAAGTTTCATATTTGTGTAATTAGACCTAAACTCAGGGGATGTTTGTGCAATTAGTCCTATTTTTAAAGTATTTGAGATAATAAAAAGATCTAATTTAATCACTCCAACAATCGGTGACATAAACGTAATTTCATGTCCTTTTCTTTTCTATATCAGAACAGATTTCTCAATCAAATAAAATTATACGCGTAAACCGAAAAAAAACAAAAACAAAAACCCTAGAGAGAGCAGACACTGCTACTCGTTTTCTTCTCTCACTCGAAAACCCTCAAATATCTTTCCTTTTCTCTCTGCTACTCTGCTTCTGCTCTCAACTCACTTCGAGCCTTCGAGGGCTTCTCAGCCCTCTCGCCGTCTCTCTCTTTTTTCAAGTGTTTATCGCTTGAATCGATCTACTGCTTGGAGATCTCGGCCGCCGACACTGATTCAATTCGGGTAAGTTTATTTATTTATAGTTTTTTTATAAACCCAAAACCCTGATTGTTTAATATGTCTAATTATGTATGTTTTTATCTTTGTACATGCAATTTTTTAACGACCCAATTGATTTTTGTGGCCGCTGAGGCCGGAATAGAAGAAATCATTGTTTTTTACTTCTGGGGTTTTCCTTTTTTGTCTGGATCTCTCTGTATTTGTTTACGCTTTCAATTTTTTCTTGATGATTGCTATGTTCGTTGATTTGGGTTAAGTGTAGATTTTTGTGAATTTTTTTGGTGCTCATGGTTACGGACTCAAAACCCTAGTTTACTGTATAATTATGTTTTGGTGTTTGGATTAATATTTGTGTTTAAATCTGCGTCTTAAGATTTTTTACTTTTTATTATAAAAAAAAAAAAAAAACTCCTTTTGTGGCATTGATCTGTTGTGGGTAGTGTCTTACTAGCGATTTTGGTGTGTCAATAACTGCTCCAAGTAATTCTAATATCAATTAGTATCTTATTTCGGGTCCCAGTTTGCTTGCGCTGGTTTTTATTTTTATTTTTATTTATATTTATTTATATATATTTTTTTGGGTTTAATGGTTTTTTGTTTACTTAGTGTATTTTTATTGGAATTTTTGGTGTTATAGTTTTCAGCTAGGAGTCAAGGTCTTAGATTTTTGTGTTCTTATTTTTGTCTCCGGCAGTGTTCTAAAAGAGTGAACAGAGAAGAGAAGAAGAAAAAATTTTTTGGTTTTTTTTAATGAACCTAATGAACCCCAAAACGTTGTCTTTTTGATGTCTTTTTTGTTGGCGTTTATTGCCTCCTCGTTGCTGATTAGGCGCCTTTCCACCTAGGCTGGCTGATTACCCATTTACCCCTTAATTGGCACGGCTGGCAGCTGCCTAGCTCCTAGGCGGGCGCCTAGGGTGTGTTTTAGAACACTGCTCTCTGGTAGATGAGTTATTTATCCAATAAATCTGAATTGTGTTCAACTTGGATATCATTATTGGTTGGGTCATTGGTTTTTGTTCATTTTAATGTTGTTATACGGTTGGATTGAAATTTGAAAATAATGCTCAAACTTTTCCTTCCTTCGCTATACGTTTTTGGTAGTGCTTATTTGTTATGGACATTACCAGTTTATGGGTTTTGCTGATTTTTACTGGTTTTGGTAGTGCTTATTTTAATGTTATTTACTATGTTGCAATAATAAGTACTGGGATGTTCATCTGCTCTAAAATGTGTGACAGGTTTCTGGTTGAGTGGTTTGTGTATGTTGTTACTTTTTGGGAAGGACACTGTTATACCCGGTGTCACTGTGTTTGAGGAGGTCGGGTGCTATACTTGTTAAGAACCAGGGAACATAGACGGTGCCCTCTTTTTTGCAGTTTCTCATCATGATTGCTTCTGAAACTACTGCGGAAACAATGATTGCTAAGAAGAAGTTGAAGATTAAGTTTGGGACCCAGAGAATTGAAGCTGTTACTGGAACACGGTCATTTGAAGATTGGCGTTACAGTACTTCTGTTGTCAATGGAAGCAATCGACTTGAAATGAGAAAATCACATGGTTCATCTGATAGCAAAAAGATTTTTGCTTCTGAGTATTCCAATGAGAAATCCTCGATGCCTGCTGTGAAAAAGCGTGAAGCACCGGAGGTGATAGAGGGCCCAAAGGAGAAGAGGCATAAAATGGATCGTGGTATAACTCATCAGTGTTCTGCCCTTTTGAAATCACTGATGACCCATCCAGCTGCCTGGGTTTTTAAAACTCCAGTGGATCCCATAAAATTGAATATACCCGATTACTTCTCAATTATATCTAAGCCCATGGATTTGGGAACAATAAAAAGTAAACTGAACAAAAATATCTACTCGGAAACCAAAGAGTTTGTGGCTGATGTCAGGCTGACCTTTTCTAATGCCATGCTCTATAATCCTCCGGAAAATGATGTTCATCGAATGGCGTCGGAATTAAATGGTTTCTTTGATTCAAAATGGAAATTTTTAGAGGAAAAATGGATCCATGAGAAACCGAAGGTTGGGTCGGGTAAAATCTTGAGTGGAAGAATGATGGAAGTCAATGATACAAGAGAGAATTGTCCCAGAACACCTCCCTTGCTCAATGCTTCATTGTCCAAGAAATCCAAGAAATCTGAAGAAAAGGTTGTAAAGAGTTCTTGTTATGCTAGAGCTGCTGAGGTAAGTAATATCCATTTCATTTGTGATCAACCAGCCTGTTTTTACTATAGCTTACATTGATTTTATCAGTGTTGTAGAAAGAAAGCGCTAGGTGCTAGTCAGGCAGCGACCCTGGCCTAGCACCTAGCCCGCCTAGTTGGGGATTAGTTGGGGACTAGGCGGTCGGTTGGAAGTCGACCGGCGGTAGGTTGGCGGTCGGTCGGAATTTTTTTAATATATTTTTTTGTTGTAATTGAATAAATGTTCATACTATTTCAAATAGTAAACCTCAAATTGAAAATAAAATTCCAAAAAACACAATATTGAGAATCAAAATCCATAAACAACTTAACAAAATCTAACAAACCCAATAAAATTCCAAAAAGTCAATAAAAAAAGTCAACCTAGTCGGTCAACGGCAACTAGTCATTGATTTTGACCAATTAGGCCAACTAGGAGGTAAACCACCTAGTCGGGGTGGCGGACCACAGACTAGGGACTAGGCGGCGCCTAGTCAGGGACTTTTGCAACACTAGATTTGATGATATCTGAATGAAGAACTCAAAAGTTGTTATAAGTTCTTTTAGACTATATATTCCTCAATGTTCTCTTAATTCAATTCAGCATGTGAATTGTGGTGTGAGTGCGTTTGATTGCCAATGCTTCTAATGCTTTGTAATTAGTGCTCTTGTCCTTTATTTTACAATAATATAAGTTTGCATTGCTGTCTACTCTGCCTGAGTTGTATGCTATTGTTCTTAGGTGGAGCTTCCCAAACCAACACAAAGCTGCACAAGGAAGTTGGTTGTGAAAAATTTACCCAAAGGTATGGAATGTCAAAGTGCCATTTCTGCTATCAAGGCTCTTTGTAGGAGCTAATTTTCAATGTGTCTTATAGGCGCCAATGATGGTGGTAGACGTACCTGCGTCATTGTCAATGTCAAGCCACCAGTGAGCCCAGTTGCCTGCAAAAAATGCAGTAAATGTGGCAGCAGTTCATGTCAATGCAATCTTCCCAGCGATTCAATTCATGCTTCTTCAAGTGGTTGGTTGATCTTTCACTTGCTTCTGTGTATGATACATTCCAGTTAACAGACTGATTTTTTTTTTTTTTGGATTAGATATCACTTCGGAAAGATCATTGTGTGGAGATCATCGTGCATGTAGTGCTGATGCTTCCAACCCGGTATGTATGATTTTTACCGATTAATGTAATGAATTTGACGCTTTATATCCTGGACAATGTGAGATTGAAGCTTTATATCTAAATCTAGGATTGTCAAGCAAAAAGCACATTAACATCGCAGATGAGCAAGTCTGATCCAGATTCTGATGGTGAGATTATATTCTTATTTAAAGTATGTGATATTCTTGCGCTTATTACTTGTTCTGAGCATTGGCATGCTGTGGAAATGATGTGAAGGGGCTGTAAGTGCTTTGGATGATGGGAACATATGTCCTAGTTCTCAGCTTACGCCTCCTGCAATAGATTCTGCTTCTACAGAAGGTCAGTTTTTTTTATACTCAGTGATTATGGTCCTAATTAAGTATTCACCCCCTGCCTGTTCAATTTTGGGTTGTAATGAAGGGCGTGAGAATGGATTTGGGCTTGGCAAGTCACTTTGGTTGAAATCCATCAAGCCTGGTGAAAGGACAGAAGATAAAGTAGAGCATATTACAATTGTTTAATTTTTCGAGTATGTTTATTTGGTGTAGGATGGAATACTCCACTTCTTGATGTACAAATGTCACCAAAGAAGGCTCTTCGTGCTGCTATGTTGAAAAGTCGTTTTGCAGACACGATTTTGAAAGCTCAACATAGGACACTCCTTGATCACGTAAGCCTTTTTGAGCTTTTGCTATTAATAATGAGGGAGGATAATATAGGTGTGATCCTTGGAATATTTGTCCACATATGGGCTACAAGTTTAATCTTACCTTTTTTGTCAAATAATGCTCATACAACCTTTTTTCTTATTATACAGAGTGATAAAATAGACCCAGTGAAGTTGCAGCAAGAGAAGGAAAGATTGGAAAAGAGGCAGCGGGAAGGTGATTTAAGCAAATTCATGCTTTCTTATTTACTAGAAATAGTTTTATGCAATAAAGTGTTGTGGTGCAAACCATCTTTTATGGTTTTCGTGAAAATATTTGTTTCTGCAATTGTTTGCCAATATAGTACTTGTCTTCTGTTGAAATTGTTGGCTACCAAACATTCTGCTAGGATTTTTTTTAATTTGTTTTTGGAACTTCATTGTTATTATATTAAAAATGTTGCAATAGTATCTTTAATTTTTAAAACAATGTGTCAAAAAGAGACTAGTGCTCTCCACAATCCTATTTTATTTGAGAATGATATAATTGCATGGATACAAATTAATTTGTGTATTTGTCTTGAAGTTTTACTTAATTGGTAAAGCTGGCGGTATCTGCTGTCATTTTCCGTTTACAATTTTTCTCCCATTATTTTCTACAACCTGTTTTAATTTGAAATTTATGGGCATCTTTGACTCATTGGTGTAATTAGAAGACAAATTATGGGAGGAAAAGAGAGGAAATTTGGTCCTTGATCTTCGTTGAAAAAAGAAGAAAAAAACAAAAAAGTTCATTGATGAAAGAAATTATTGGAAACACAGTGAAATGATTGCGTAATGATGTAGAAGGAGATGTTCATAATTCTCGAGTGTTAACCTATCTTTCTAATTTTGATGATGAGATAAGTTGTCAGTTATGCCATGCATTTGTAGGTTTGATAACAGTGATAGATAGCACATTAAGATGTGTAAAATTGTATTGCTTACAAGATTGGTGGTTGGAATATATTAGGATTTTTTTTTTTTTTTTGCGCTTTTCTCTTATTATTGAGATGCAAGATGTTTTTATAGGTTTTAAATTATGTTTTCAATAATGTTTTTCCATATTCAATTTGTTTAACAATTAAATTATTGTTTGCAATTTTAATGGAGTATCATCTTGTTAGACATTACCACATAGATTTTAGTGGTTGGTATGAGTTAGAACCTGAACCATATCCATTCTATCTCAAACAAGGATCTGATTTGGTTTGTTTTGATTTCATCGTCAGTTTCAATTTTTACAGTTTGATAGATTTTCAAGTTGATTCCCCTCAGAAACCAAACTAAAGCAAAACTGATAACAGCTTTTTTGGTTGGAAGCCATTGAATTGATATGCTAGGGTTTTGTGTTTACATAGATGTATCCTGAATTGTCACTGTGTCACTTAAATCTCTTATTCAGAGGTCTACTACTTAAGTCAGCAACTTTTATCTGTTTTCCTGTTCAGATTTAATTGATGGTCTGGTTTTTCTGTTTTGCAGAGAAGCTTAGAATTGAAGCCCAACTCAAGGCTGCTGAAGCAGCCTCACGAATTAAGGCGGAGAAAGAGTTGAAAAAGCAACGAGAGAGAGAACGAGAAGCTGCTCGAATTGCTTTGCACAAGGTTTCACCTTCGTCAATTTATATTTGTATTTTCATATATTATATTATAGGTTTGAACCGATTCATAGCTTGAAGAGTAGTCTCTTACATGTTGCTATTTATCATCACCATTCAGATGGAGAGAACTGTGGAGATTGAACAGAACCTGGAGATTATGAAGGAACTTGAGTCGCTGACCGGATGTTGCTTGTCACCTCATCTCGTAAAGGGCGGAGGGCAAGTTAGCCCGTTGGAGCGGATTGGTTTGTTTATTAAAAGAGATTATATGCTAGTTGAGGATGAGGAAATTTTTATCCTGAATGGAGATGGGGAGGAAGGAGAAATTTTCTAATGAAATCTCTCAAGAGTTTACATACTAATTTTTTTCATTTTTCTTTTTCCATCTCTCTTGTTAATATATCTTGATAGCGGGAGGGAAAAGAAGGGACATCAGCAGCAGCTGTAAATGAATTATATATAATTTTTGTACAACTTTGTAGTCAAATAGCAACCATCTTTATACTGCATTTCGTCAATGCACTGCCTAAATTGTAACGACACTTGTTCTTCTTGTTATACAAGTAAAATTTATATCGAAGCACGTCTTGTACATATTTGCAAAAACCCTATAATATCATTTTGATTTTGTATAAAAAAAAAAACCTTCCTAGTAAAAAATTATTGGATTTTGTTTTTTCAATTTTAAAACTATAGAATTGTTTTATAGAAGGCCAAATTTTTGTAAATTTCCATAATATTTTCCAACAAAATATCATAGAATGGTACTCTTGCAAACGAATAGGAGTTGGGAATTGAAGGATACAAGTTTGTAAATCGCCCAAATAAAACATGTAAAAAAGAATACAACTGCTTGAGGTTCTAAGAAACCTATAGCATTTGCAGAAGTAACAGGAGGTTCTAAAATCCAAAAATCAACTAGCCTACTGCTGGATGGATCGTTATCTTCTTGCTTCCAACTGGACTAAATCTGAAATATCTATACAGCTCATCATATTGTGTAGCGGTTCTTCGCACCTCTGTCATGCTTTGCATCATCCTGGAAAAGAAAACAAAAAACATTTGATTTATTATTTATCTATACTATTGTTCCTAATTGTTTGTAAACTAGAAAAAGAAAATTTGGGCAAGTATAAAAAATCAAACAATAAATCCTTACATGGACAATGAATCCTATGGTTTCGTTATAATCAAGTAACTTCTTCCACTGTTCACCGATGCTCACCTGCCACAAGGAATTAAAATTAAGAAGACATTGTGCAAGGTCTACAATCAATATCAAGCAAAGAAGTTTAGGTTAAAGATAATAGTACATCAACCTCGTTCCATCATTTTTTTTAATAACAAGTTATGCAAGTTCTTCAATTGCACAAGCACGGGATAGTGAATATTAAAGAAAGGCTGTAGAATTAAAAAAGATCAAGCATTTTTTAGGACTTAAATCATATTGTATACCTGAACTACATACACCATTGCGTGGCAGACTTTACGAGGACTACAGCAAAATGGAGAAGGGAAAAAAGATAAAAGGACCATGACAATATGAGGTTAAAACGCTTCTGCTCTATTCACCAAAAAGATAGCATACTTAGCACTACAACAGCTATTCTGAGTTCTGACCACAAACTATTTCAAAATCAGTAAAAATCACATAGTGCTTTTTACAAACACAGCCATTTACTTTCTAGAATATTGTTTTCGAGCATTGTCCTTAATTATTCTTTTGGTTACCAAAGACAAAAGGATTAGTGATTCATAGACTAACTGTAAGATGGATATTGGTAAAGCTATTTAATTATCAAAAAGTTACCTGAGAGGCTTCATTTGCAGCATTCTTGGTCCACAGGGATACTTTTTCCTGCCTAGCTCTGACATTTACAACTGCTCCACAAATTTCATCTCCATGTTCAAACTGTTCTCCGATCAATGCCAGTAACTAGAACCAGCACAAGTAGAAAATTTGAGGCCATATTTAGTAATTGGTATTAGGTTATACTATGTATAGTTGTATACATAAGATAAGCCAAAGAGACACAAAAAGAATGGAATGCAGTGCCCAAAGCATACCGTATAAAGCCAACATGTATCAGATTTGAATCTTTGACAGGTAACAGTCCACTTCCCTCCATTAGCACAAACAGGATCCTCCCATTTTGGCTCGATGTTACTTTTGAAACAATAAAAGTCTGCTCCCACAACCAACTTGCTTGGATGATTTATATTATTGTAGAGGCTGAAAGCATAATGAGATTTGAAGGCAAACTTTAAGTATCATTTCCAGGAGACACAAACTCAAAAATACAATTAATAATAAGCATGGGCAGTTCGAGGTAAAATATCAGACCAGGCAACACATGCAGTTTTATGAGAAGCAAAGTACTGTACCCAAAAAAAAAAAAAAAAAAAAAAGGTTTCAAAAGCATATAAAATGTCGAAATTTTTTATGTAAGTTTCAATTTAAGTGATTAATGGAGAAACTCAGAGGGTCAATCATGAGAGAATGACACCTTTAAAAACCCTGGTTAATAGCTCACGGCTTCAGAGTTCAGACTTCCATTGCACTTACAAAGCACACTAAAACCTATTCAGACTAATAAAATTCATACTTGTTTATACTTCAAGAAACAAAAACAAACACATTGTAAGTCACCAATCAAGAAAATCACATATTATAATAAATTCAGAACATCTTTCTCATTCATAACCAAAAACCGGTTCACAAGAACAAAAATCCAATTTCTCATCAAATAAAACATTCAACAAAAAAAGACACCGAAGAAAGGAAACTGAAGAAGAATCTTTAGTTAATCAATGCTGCAATACTCTAATGCCAATGAATCTACAACCCGAATTCAATTTCCTTTACTTTGTTTCAACTTCCTCAACATCAGATCAAACACCAACACTGAAACCCAAAACAAGCAAACACAAAAAGTTTCACTTTACATATTCTTATCCATAAAAAAAAAAAAAAAAAAAAAAACGAACACAAAAAGTTTCAATTTACATTCTTATCCATCAAAAAGAAATAACAACAAAGATTCACCACCATTTTCACAGCAAACCAAACATATCATACGAATTGACTACAAAATCATAATTTTGCATATGACCCACCGAATACTTCCATTCAATTAATAAATCAAACCAAGAATCAAATCAAAATTCTCAAATTAAACCCTAAAAAAATTCCCATTTACAAGAAAAAAAAAAAACACAAAACAGAAAGCAAGAAAAAAAGAAGAAGAATGACCTCCAAAACTCTTCAACAGTAGCAAATGTATAGATGGAGCGCATGGAGCTTCCCCATGCAGCTTGTTTCGATTTGGCAGATGGGTTGTCGAACCAGAAGGTCCAAGAGTGCTCGAGTGGGTGGGGCTGTTGAGTAACGGCCGTTGGTATCGTGGAGGAATCGTCACCGCCGCCGAGGATCTCGCCCTCCTCCAGGTCGTCGTCTGCGTTAGGGTTAGGGTTAGGGTTAGGGTTGGGTTGGTCTTCTTGGGCTGGTGTGGTAGTGATGGAAGATTTTGGGTTTTCGCTTTCTACAACCATTTTCTCTTTCTTTCTCGAATTTTCGGCTTCTTCTTTTCTATGCTTTTCCCAACAGAGTTATAAATATATAGTGTGGGCCCGTCCAGGCTGGGCCGTTCTTTTGGGCCTATTAAGGTTTTACTTGTTCATTTAGTTTTATTTATTTATTTATATTTTTCACAAAAATAACTTGAAAGTACGTCTAAATTTAAGAAGCAAGAGATAAGGCAAGACCAATGGCTCATTGCCTTGGTGGTTAGCCTCCCATAGGGTGCTCCACCACCAAGGTTCAATCCTTGGCCTTGGTATGAATATATATATATTATTTGTCCCACCATGTGTGGGTACTCTCTTCGCTATTGTGGGAGTAGAGTTCTGAGTCTAATCTCGTTGGTCCCGACAGTTGTTGTATATTAAAAAAAAAAAAGGAGATAAAGAATAAATAATAATAATAATAACTAATTCTCTTAAAACTTTTGTAATATGTTTGGAAAAACAAATTATATTCCATCAATCTATATAGTTAGATTTAATAGGCATTAAAATTCATTGTATTTTTTCAACATATAAAATTTGGGGAGAAAATTAGAAATAGCCTATGGAAACATTGAACATTTGTTTGTAACCATGTATGAAAGTTTAATGGTTAATGATAAGATGAGATTGGTCCAGTGGTATACTCCTCACACATATATCACAAAGTTGTGGGTTTGAGTTTCTTCCCCTTCTCAAACACTGAATTATTGTAATACTTCAAAAAAAAAAAAAAAAAAAAAAAAAAAAAAACTGATTAATAACCATGTTTTTGAGAAATTACCCATATACTCCCTTATAAAAACATTTCCCAAATACTCTATCCTCTCATCCCATGCACCCTTCTCTCCTTACCTACTCTCTCCCACTTCGCTTTCGCTAGAGCATTCGTTGCCCGGCAACACTACGCCTAGGCAATTCGCCAACAAAATTGTTGTCGGGGTTGGAGTTTCCCAACGATGCTGTCGCTGTTCGATTTTTAGAAAAAAAAAATAGCGTTTTACCCAAACTCTCTTTTGAAGGGAGGTTTCAATAATTTTCTCATAAAAAAGTTAAAATGTATTATGACATGTGGTTTTCCACCAAGTTTTGCACTTAGCTTCTTGAAGAAGCTTGGACACATGGTGACTTCAAATTACTTCTCTACATGCAACTGAAAGGTGGCACTTTTTTTGTCTCATTTTAATTAGTCCTCCCAACTATATAATGGGGGTTGCCTTGTAAAACGTTTTTTGGTTGTTTTGTTGTTGTTACTCCACTGTTGATATCAGAATTATATAACAAAAGGCAACGTTCTCACCTATCTCCCCTATCTCTATTTCTCCTCTTCTCACATCTCTCTCTCGTTCATCTCCTTCTATCTTCTTGTTTTTATTCTTTATTTCTTTGTTATTTAATTATTGTTCTATATTGTTTTTCTATTTTATTTACAACACGTTATCAGCACGATGCTATTATTTCAAGAACCTAAAGTTCTGAATTTATTACTACTAGAACCTGAAGTTCCTAGATTTATTTCTAGAACCTGAAGCTTCGGAATTTATTTTTACAAGAACCTGAAGCTTCTAGATTTTTATTTATTAATACCAGAACCTGTAGTTCTGGATTTACTTTCTCGCATTTTATTTTTACGTAATTTATTTTCCTGCATTTTAGTTACTTTTATGCAATTTATTTTCTCGCATTTATTTACTTATACGCTTTTATGAGATTTGCTATGCCAACCTACCAGAACTTGCAGTTATGGATTTACTTTTTTCGCATTTATTATTACGCAATTTATTTTGTAATTTTTATTTAAACAATTTGATCACCCATCCAGAACCTAAAGTTCATGGATTTATTTATTATTGCCAGAATCTGAAATTTTTGGATTTATTTTTTTATATATATTTGAAGATTTAAATTTCTTGGATTTTTATCAGACGAGAAATTCTGACTCTGATTGTGATTTTCAGATAACCAGAAGTTGTAATAATGTCAAAGTTTACAAATTTAAAATTTGCTGCACTGGAAATGTCTGGGGATAATTACGATATGAAAGCCCAATACCTAACAGTCATAGAACCAGAAGTTCTATGGCAAGAACTAAAAGGCTGATTTGATAACCAACCAGATGTTGAATTACCAGATTCAGGTATCAATGGTAACATTTACATTTTCAAGACTTTAGATCTGTCTCTGAGTATAATTATGCTTTATTCAAAATCACTACATAGCTGAAATTGTGTGGTCAGGATGTAATCTCGAATCATCAATAACAAAGGCAATAACAATTCTACTCCCTTTTCATTTTATCTCATATTATTTTTCCTCTCTTTCATTTATTCTCTCACTTTGCCCTATTTTACATAAGCAGTAACTATTTCTCCTTCATCTATTTCATATTATTACTTATTTCCCTGTTCATTTATCTCGGTTATTACTTTATCTGCTATTTTAATTTTATTATAACATGCATCTATTTAATTTTATGCAATTTATGTAATTTATGTATCTGAGTATGCCAACTAACCAGAACCTGAAGTTTCTGGATTTGTATGAATTATATATTAAGTCTAACTACGTCAATCGTTAAGTTTCTGGAATTTAAACCAAACTCGGCTAGACCAACTAACTAGAATCTAAAGTTTCTGGATTTATCATTATAATATTTAAGTTGGCGCGGTTTTACAAACCGATCAAAATTTGAAGTTCCAAAATTCGAATTCTATATAGAACCTAAAGTTTTAATTTTGAATACGAAGTATTAAATCTGAACTTGAAGTTCTCAAGTTTTGAACATGAAGTTCTAATCAGACTTGAAGTTCTGACTTCAATTTAAATTGTGATATTAAATTTTTTATGTCAAAGTATATTAGAACTAGAAATTCTGAATTGAATCAAATTACGATTCTTTCATCTAGAAAGTCAATTTATAATTTCTATTTAGAACCTGAAGTTTTCTGAATTTTATGAACCTGTAGTTCATGGTTGAACCGAAAGTTCGAAAAATCAATATGATTCATGATTTTGTATTTATGAAGTGATATATTTTAATATCTATATGTTTATACTGTTGATCACTTTGTCTAATATGCACTTTATTTTTCATTGTGAATAGATATGTCTTTAAATGGTAAATTAGATGATAATGAAAAGCAAGATACTAGAGATATATGTCTAGTCGATAGTGCAACAACGCATACGATTCTGCGAAATCAGAAATATTTTCTAAATTTAACTCTGCTTAAGGCAAATGTTAATACAATATCAGGTCCAGCAGATCTGATAGAAGGATCCGGTAGAGCCGTGATATTGTTACCAAACGATACTAAAATATGTATCAGTGATGCTTTATATTCAAGTAGATCCAGAAGAAATCTACTTAGTTTCAAAGATATACGGTGTAATGGATATCACATAGAAACTATAAGTGATGAGAATATTGAGTATCTGTGCATTACTTCTTATAATTCAGGCCAGAAGCTCATTATGGAAAAGCTGCATGGTTTATCATCTGAATTATATTACACTCTTATAAGAGGTGTAGAAATTTATGCAGTTATGAACCAGAATTTCTCAGATCCAAAAATATTTATGTTTTGGCATGACCGTCTTAGTCACTCGGGATCTACAATGATGTGTAGAATCATTAAAAATTCTCATGGGCATCCATTAAAGAACCAGAAGATTCTTTTATCCCATGAAAATTCATATACTGCATGTTCATAAGGGAAATTGGTAATAAAACCATCATATTCTAAAGTTGGCTTTGAATCCCCATCATTCCTACAAAGGATTCAAGAGGACATATATGGACCTATTCATCCACCAAGTTGACTGTTCCTCTATTTTATGGTCCTAGTTGATGCATCCAACAGATGGTCACACGTTTGCTTATTATCAACACGCAATGTTGCTTTTGCAAGATTACTGCACAGATTATCAGGCTTCAGGCACATTTTCCCGATCATCCGATTAAGTCAATATGCCTTGATAATGCGGGTGAATTTACTTTCAAGACATTTGATGAATATTGCAGATCAGTTGGGATTGATGGTCCTAGTTGATGCATCCAACAGATGGTCATATGTTTGCTTATTATCAACACGCAATGTTACTTTTGCAAGATTACTCGCACAGATTATCAGGCTTCGGGCACATTTTCCCGATCATCCGATTAAGTCAATATGCCTTGATAATGCAGGTGAATTTACTTCCAAGACATTTGATGAATATTGCAGATCAATTGGGATTGATGTTGAACATCCAGAATAGATTAGAGAATCACCTATTAAGCATCTCTAGGTAATTGCGAGAACTTTATTATTTCGATACAATTACCAATTTCTGTATGGAGACATTCTATTCATCTCTGACCCATTGCTTATCATTACAACTTGTAATTGGTCATAGACATGCTCATTTTTAAGACAATTGATCATCAGATAATTATTAATCAGTTACTTGATATAAAAATTTTATAAGTTGTTATATCATAAACCCCGGTAGGGTGATTGTTCCTGAAGAACGATCTAAGTAAAATGCAATAAATAAATCATTTGATGCATATCATAAGTTTGTAAACATTTTGTTTCGAAATATATTGTTCCCAGAAGAAGAAAATAAATTATCAGGATCCTAATGTAAACAAGACTCGAGTTATGAATAAATCCATTTTCTCTAAAATCAACTCTCTAAGAGTTAGATATATCTAAAGAGACACAAAGTCCTTGAAGTGACTAAATCCATTAAAGTGGAAAAATTCTCGACAGAGATTCAAGTATATTGAAATTGAGAAAATTTCTATAAATCATACATGAGAGATGTGGAATAGTGAAGAAACAATCATCAGTGATACATTTTCAAATACAGTAGCTACTGAAATAATGATTATGAAACTCATAATATCGATGATTGTAGACAAAGGCATGATTGGCCCAAATGAAAAGAAGCAATTCAAGAAGAATTGACTTCATAAGCCAAACATAAAATATTTAGACCAATAGTTCTCCAGACACCTGAAGATGTCAAACTAGTTGGATATAAAAAGGTCTTTATACGGAAACGTAATGAGAAAAACTAGATCGTAAGATCGATATTAGGCACGACTCGTAGTATAAGATTTCTCACAGAAACGTGGTATTCAATAGTGATGAATACAATTACGTCTCGAATTTTTGATAAATTTGGCTGCCTTTAAAAGGCTTGAAATATGTCTTCTAAACTTAGTAATTATTTATTTATATGATTCACTCAATGTAGATATTTATAATCCTGGAAGGATTTAAAATGCCAGAAGCATGTAAACCGAGATCTCGTAATCTGTATTTGATGACCTACAAAAATCCTTATATGGATTAAAAATAATCTGAACGGATATGGAGTAATCGTCTTAGTGAATATCTGATAAAGTAAGGGTATGATAATTATATTATATACCCATGTGTTTTTCACAAAGAAATCAGAATTTGGATTTGCTATTATAGCAGTTTACGTTGATGATATGAATTTGATTGGAACTCCTGGAGAGCTCCTGAAAACTGCTGAATATTTGAAAAAGGAATTTGAAATGAAAGACATGGGAAAGATAAAATATTGTCTCGGTCTGGAGAATGAGCATAAATCAGACATAATATTTATCCATCAATCAGCATAAATTGAAAAGATTCTGAAAAGATTTAATATGGATAATGCTCACCCATTAAGTACTCCTATGATTGTTAGAACCCTTGATCCTAAAAAAGATCCATTCTGGCCATTGGAAGATGGTGAAAATATACTTGGTCATGAAGTACCATATCTTAATGCAATTGGTGCTTTATTATATCTGGCTCAATGTACTCGACCAGATATTGCATTTTCAGTAAATTTGCTTGCTAGATTCAGTTCAGCACCAATTCGAAGACATTAGAATTGAATCAAACATCTTTTTCGTTATCTTCGTGGAACAAAAGATTTAGGGTTATATTTTTCAAAATCTAATAACTTTTTCAGGTTTACTTGGTTATATTGATGCCGGGTATCTATCTGATCCCCATAAAGCTCGTTCACAAACGGGGTATGTTTTTACCTATAATGGCACAGTAATCTCCTGGCGCTCCACAATGTGAACTATTGTTGCTACCTCCTCTAATCATTCTGAGATCCTTGCACTTCATGAAGAAAGCCGAGAATGCGTGTGGCTAAGGTCAGTAATTTATCATATTCAAAATACATGTGGATTTTCATTATCTACAGGAATACCGACACTAATATTTGAAGATAATGCAGCTTGTATCGCTCAAGTTAGAGGTGGATATATCAAAGGAGACAGGACTAAACATATTTCTCCTAAATTCTTCTATACTCATGAACTTCAACATAGCTGACAGATTGATGTTAAACAAATACGGTCTACAGATAATCTTACAGATTTGTTTACTAAAACATTGCCTACATCAACTTTTGAGAAACTGGTTTATGGGATTGGCATGCGTCAACTTTGAAAATTACAGGATTGATATTGAAGTTTCATTCAGGGGGAGCATTCAATCAGGGGGAGCAAAATTTTGAATGGATAAATGTGTACTGTACTCTTTTTCCTTCTACCGGATTTTGTCCCACTGGGTTTTATCGAAAAGGTTTTAATGAGGCAGTTCTGAACACATCCACACCACTTGATCCAGAAGATCGTTGTATATACTTTTGCTAAGGTTTTTGTCCCGCTGGGTTTTCCTAACAAATTAAATACAAATGATGGAAACCCAAGGGGGAGTATTATGACATGTGGTTTTCCACCAAGTTTTGCACTTAGCTTCTTGAAGAAGCTTGAACACATGGTGACTTCAAATTACTTCTCTACGTGCAACTGAAAGGTGACACTTTCTTTGTCTCATTTTAATTGGTCCTCCCAACTATATAATGGGGGTTGCCTTGTAAAACGTTTTTTGGTTGTTTTGTTGTTGTTGCTCCACTGTTGATATCAAATTTTTTTAACAAAAGGCAATGTTCTCACCTATCTCGCCTATCTCTATTTCTCCTCTTCTCACATCTCTCTCTCGTTCATCTCCTTCTATCTTCTTGTTTTTATTCTTTATTTCTTTGTTATTTAATTATTGTTCTATATTGTTTTTCTATTTTATTTACAACAAAATCAAGGTTTTGGAGGATTTTCTGTTTTCAAAAAGGCCAATATATCACGTTTTTCTTTAAGGTTTCATGTTATTTTATTTTATTTTTCCACAAAAAAATAGAAAAAACATCTCAAGGGTATTTCATATTTTATGATTGTGGATTGAAAATAAAATTTTACAATGTGGTTATTAACCGTTAAAAACAAATTTCATTTAAAATATGTCATCATTTTTGACAATTTCACTAAAAATTGTGGAGTGCTAAAATCACTCTCTTAACCCACCCTCTCAACTCACCCTCTTTTTATAATGTGACATGTGCACAACATTTATTTCTCTACACCAAATTTGAAGCCATTATAAATAACCTATTTTTTCTATTTATTTACAAATCAAACCAATCATCCTAAATTACCCTTTATTAATTTACTGAAATTGCCATCTAATACCATTATTATTATTATTATTTTACAAAAAGAAATGTATAATAATAACAAAGGCAGTTTTTTTAAAAGAAAATAACAAAGACATTTAGTTTTTCATCTACATAGTGATATAAGGAAAAAAAAAGTTCAATATAGTAATTTAATATAACACTATAAAATTATTTAATAAAAAAACTATTAAAAAAATTACATGTAACAATTGTTGAAGACAATTTATGTTTGAAAATGATGAGAGTTGGAGTGAAATTCAGAAAAAAGAAAAAAAAGAAAAAAAAAAAGGTTCAATAGTTGACCATGATTGATAATTTGGGAACCGTAGAAAAAAAAATTTGTAAAGTGGGAGCAATTAAAAAAAAAAAAAAAAAAAAAACTTGATACAATATCATATGGCAATTTGTTAAAATAAACGATGAGTAATTTAGGAAGTTAATTGTTAGTTTGAGTTGTAAATAAATAGAAATAAATGTAAGGGTTTATAATGGTTTCAAATTTGGTCATTTATAATGGTTTTAAATTTAATGTAGAGAAATAAATGTTGTCCACATATCACATTATAAAGAAAAAGTGAGTTGAGACTTGAAAGAGTGGGTTGAGAGAGTAATTCTAGCACTTATCAAAATCGTGAGTTCTTAATTGTCTTTTAATGATTATGTGCCCTCGGAGTACATGTATTAAGGAGGCCATTTTATTAGGATGGAAGAACATGTAGGCATGAATTAGAGAGGCAACTGTTTACAATTTACACTAATATTCTTATTCATATCTGTAAATTATTACATACACAATATATATATATATATATATAAGATTTCAAACAAACCATTACATAATTACCCAAGTATGTGATGATCTAGCCCGATCAACACAATTGATATGAGATACAGTACTAATTAATCATATCATTTCCACTATTGGATATCATATATTCATATATATTTTTTTCAATATTAATAATTAGTTATTGGTATCATCACCATTTTGAATCTTCATTTTGTCCAGGTATGATTTCCCATTTAAATAGGAAGAGAAGTAACCCTTGACGTAATCCTCCATCCCTATTCTCTTAAACAATGGTGGGTTTTGTGGGTTTATGAGACTTGTTGAAGGTCCTACCTCTGCTTCAAATTTTGGGTTCATGAAAAAAGCTATGGAGATCCTTTCTTTCTCTGAATTCACTGTTGCCCTGTGCTCCATGCTGCGATACATCCCGTTGCTCATTATCTACACATTTATTTAACAACTCATTTATAACTCCGTGTGTATAATTGAAAAAAAAAACATTTAAAAAAATTGGCAATTTTTCTAAAAAAATACAAGATTAGATATGCCAATTTTTCTTTTCTTTTTTGGAAGTATGTGATGTGTCTCCATTTGTTGTTTCCTTTTATTGGTCCACGCACCTCCATTAATGGAAGTTAAACCTCCATATTAGATGATCAAAAAGAGAAATTAGAAAATTTTGACAAACCTCTAGGATATCTCCTATATTTACTACAAGTGAATCTGGGAGGAAGCTAACAGGAGTCCAAACACCATCCTTTTTGATCTGGAGACCGTCGACTCCGTTAACTTGATTAAGGATAGTGATGCCAGTTGCATCTGAGTGTGGTGGGATGCCCATCACCAGCTCTGGTTGTGGGCATGGAGGATAATAAGTCATCCTCACTAATTGCAACCCATCTTCAAACATCTCTTCCATCTCTTTCACCTCTATCTTCATTGCCTTTCCTATCATTTCAAAAAGCTTCCTCCCAAGTTGTTGCAATTCAAACAAGTAGGATTCTATGCTGTTTCTGCATGTACGCAACAAAAACAAAATATTCCAAAAGTTAGTAACCATTAGACTTAAAAGCTTAAATTTAATTATAAAAAAGAAAAGTTTAAACCGTAAATAAATGGTCTAACAAAAGCATTCTAATACACCCCCTCACGTGCCAATAGTATTTAAGCATTCAAATGGACCAAGCCAGTATAGAGATTCTGATTTCAGAATAAATATATAAACAAATGCATATGAGGACCGAGGCTCAAACCCAAGACGCTTAGGTCAAACCAAGGCTATGATATATTTTGTTACGTGCATGCAACAATAACAAAATGTTCTAAGGGTTAGTAACCATCAGACCAAGTCCAAATAGAGATGTAGATTGTAGAATAAATACAAAAACAAATGTTACTTTTAGGTCAAACTGTGGCTCTATATCAACTTGATAACTATCAGACCTAAAAGTTTAAACAAGAAATGGTCCAAACAATAATATTTAATCACTCTAATAAGTAATAACCAGAAATCTTGAGAGAAACCTGAAGGATGAAGGGAGTTCTGGGAGCAGATGTTGTTTTCTTCTATGAGTAGGATTGGTTGTCATGAAGAACCTGTCGCCCCAATCAAGTTTTCCTTCTGATCGAGTTACGTTTCCGTAACCTTCAACATCTCCTGGTTTTATCTTGTACTTCATTTTCTCTTCTATAGGAAGCTTATAAAATTCTTGGATCTCATACTTCAGCTTCTCCATCAGTGACGAGCTAACTCCATGGTTCACCAACTGCATGCACACATCTTTGAATTTCTTTATCTTTTTTCAACGAATTAGAAGAATTTAAAAAATAAAAAATAAAAAATTAAGTTAGAACAAAACCTGAAAAATGCCCCACTCTTTGCAAGTTGCATGCAACTTCTCCAGTTCTTGAGAATCTTTGTCTTCCTGATGAGAAACCAAACATTTCATGTCAATAGTAGGGATAGCAGTTGAGTGATTCCCATCCAAGAGATTATTATTTGGATGCTCTTGAATATCGGATCGAATGTAGCACTGCGGCGGCACGGTGATCTTCTGGCATTTGATGAGTTCCTGAACACTGATATGAACAGGTTCGGATTCAGAGCTCGGAAGAGCTGTACTAGTTTGCAGTGATGAAGACATTAGTTTTTTTTCTACTGTACTAATTAAGCTCTGCAACTATAACACCGAAGGTATGCTTAGAAGGGTATTTATATACCCAGAAAAGGTGATTGAAAATATAAAATTATTGAAAAATATTTACAATTTACAAGTAACACAGACTGTGCATGTATACAATAATCAAAATTACAGAGAGAGTCTATTCTATATTGAATCAAGTGTACAAATGACATGAATCTATTGGATGGATGGAAGAATCTTTCCCACAATCACCCTAATTTCATGTTTTGTAATTGTCACTGTTTTCATATATGCATGAACATGTAATTAACTGTTTTCATATATTAAGAAAAATTAATTTGTTTTCTCTTAACATGTATACAAGTAATATTCTTATTTTATTTTATTTTATTTTTCTTTCTAACAAAGAAATTTCAAATGATTTGATTTGTAAATTGAAATCCTTATTGACCACATGCCGATCGACATGATGAAATATTCTTTTAGATCATATCTAGAATGTTAATTAGTTCATGCACCACGAAGATATTAGAAAATATCTTTAAATTGGAGACGTGTAATATCTTTTATCATTATATATAAAACAGAAAAAGATTTACCAAAAAAGAATTCAGAAAAAAAAAAAAAAAAAAAAAGGAAAAAAAAAAGGTAATGAATATTTGCAAAAAGGGAAGGGGCATCCAACCATTGGCTGTTGGACCCTCTGAAGGTCTAGGGTTTTGAAAGGACATCTGATTAGCTGCTGTCATCTGAAACCTTCTAGACCTTATAAGTGGTAAATATACTGATACCCCTCAAGTTTTCCATAAATGCAACTTGAGAGTAAATATGTATTTATCTACTTGAATCTCTCATGCTTTTAAAATTAAACTAATAAAAAGACAAAATTGCACTTAATTATTAAAATTTATAATGAAGATAATATTTTTATAAAAAATAATTAAATTAAATTAATTGAAGATAATCCTATCAATGGAATATAAATTTAAAAATAATTTAAAAATAAAAAAACTGTTTTTAAAATTGTAAATTATATTAATTTTAATTTTTTTTTTAATATTTGTAAGCTGAATAAGAAAAATTTTTTTTTAAAAAAAAATAACCTTCATTTTATAATTTATTTTTTACTTTTTTTAAATTTAAAATTTAATAATTTTTTTTTCTAAATTTTAAATTATTTGTGCCAGTTTTTAAAAATATCATCTTTTTTTTTATTTTTAATTTTAGTAACTATGGGCAATTTGATTTTTTTTTTAATTATTTCAATTTTAATAATGCAATGCATATTTGTTCTCTAGCTGTATTTATATCAAACTTCGGTGGAGATTGATGTATTTACTCCACCTTATAATATATGCCTTGTACTTTGAGAATTTGTCTGCGTTAAATTATATATTTATGTATAAATAATAATGTAAGTCATGAATATGACATTAATTTTTTATTTTTTTTTTATACAGTATTTATCCACCTATGTAAACCATGTATTTGTTTTTTTTTTAAAAAAAATTATCATTGGTAGGATTCGAGCCGTTGATTTCAGAGTCAAATATAACATTAATTATTAAGAGTGTTTTTTTTTTTGTTGTATAAATTATCTACTTGTTAAAAATTAAGTTTTTCTTTTTAAATGTTAAAAGCTCTTTTTAAACTTTTTGAGCTTCTTAAAAAAGTTTTTTTTTTCTTTTTCAAATTAATAAATTATCTCAAATATCCTTATTATATTTTATAAATTCCAACAAATCTATTTTAAATACATAACTTTTTTTTTTTTAATTTCTCAGATACATTTTTATAATTTATTACTTCCAAAAGTACTTGTATAAATATATCACCAAACCATCTATTAAATTAAAAGTATTTTATTATTTGACATCCAAACAAAATTTTGTTTTGGTTAAAAAGCTTTATTGTTTGCAAAAGTTTTACTTTCCAAAAGATATACTTGTACAAGCTCTCCTTGAAATGTTCATCTAGTCTTCTTCATTAAATTTTGTTTTAGTGAATAAAGGTATTTTAATACTTTGAGATTCAAAAAAGTTTTAGAGAGTTGCTTTAGTAATTTTAGAGAAGAGTTTTTTTTTTTTTTTTTTTTTTTTAATATAATTTTAAGCAGTTTTTGTAACTTTATAGGAATTGTTTGTAATTTTATAGGAATGTTTTGGTAATATTTTAAGGGTTTTTTTTTATATATAATTTTTATTTTGTTTGTAATTTTCAATAGAAAAAATGGTTGATTAAGTTTTTAAGTATTATATAGGGGTATAATAGTTATATATTCTCATTAAAAAGCTGGGGGATATGCTAACGATAATATTCTAGTGGGATAAAATTTGGTACAAATTGAAACAAGATGTGTTTTGATAATAATTGAAATAACGGAGATGTGGATGATCAAAAAAAAAAAAAAAAAAAAAAAAAAAAAAAAAAAAAGAAATAACGGAGATGTTTAATTTCAATAACCCTAGAAAATGTAGTTAGTCAAGTCATGACTAAAATAATATGTGTCGTAAGATTGAATCTGACACCAGAGGTCCAGATCAATTACCAAACAAATATTTGCCAAAAAAAAAAAAAAGCCTTTATTTCCTTGTCATGTTATGGTTGTGGATGTCAATTTCTTGTCGAAGACATGCTTATTATTATTATTATTTTTAAATCCCACCTAAACAACTCACCTAAACATCTCACCTAAAATCCTATATTTTTTATCTTAATACATGTGACATGTGATATGTCAAATTATAAGTAGATACACATTAATAATGTTTTATTTCATTTATCACATGTATTCACGTGTTGGAATGAAAAATGTGTGATTTTAGGTGAGTTCACTTTTGCTTACCCACCTTCAAATGGGGTGAGCATTACTCCCTCTTCCAAAAACATGACATGTATCCATAGAAGGGTAAATTTGTCTAAATAATGTTGCTTATTTATTTTTATTTTTTTAATCAACTACAGCTGCAAACGTGCTTAAATGTGGATTTTTTTTTTAATAAAGTAGTGTTAATCAACTACAGCTGCAAACTTGCGTGTAGTTTGACAAATTCGAAACTTGCATGTGCTTAAATGTGGATTTTTTTTAATCAACTACAGCTGCAAACTTGCATGTGGTTTGACAAATTCGAAACTTGATAATTTAATTAACAGCCAAATCACGTTTGAGATTTTTTTAATGCACGATACCGTCATTGATGATGAATAATATAAAGTGTGAGTTTTATGACTATCATTAAATTAATAACTTAAATTTTAATAGCATTTTAAATGTGGTAATAATAAAAATACCCTTAAAATACATTCACAAAAATAAGTCTCGTATTTTTTTTTCTTCCCAAGACTTATTTTGATGTTTCTGAGACTTATTAGGTAGTTTTCTAGACTTTTTGATAATTTCCGATACTTATTAGGTATATTTACAATTTCCGATACTTATTAAATATATTTACAATTTTCGAGACATTCTAGTCAAAAATGAAATTTTCCAATTTTTTTTAGGTCATCTTTTTCATCGAGACCTTCAATGGTGGTCTTTCATCGATCACTATTGATGGAGGTTTTTGAAAAAAAAAAAAAACCAAAAAATGGTACAAACGTAATAAAAAAAAAATGGGATGAGGGTATTTTAGTCCATTGGTGCCATTTTAACCTAACTTATTAATTTAGTGATACTTTCAAAATTCAACATAAAAAGAGTGATATTTCTTACCATTAGATTTTCTATTATTAGTTTGTCTTGACAATAAATATATTAAGACGAAGACTGTGGACCACTAGATTTACATACTTTGACTCAAAGTGTATGCACTTGTCAAAACTTCTCCATAATCTATGTTTCACATTTTTCGTCATGATATATTTATTGCTAGGACGAACTGATAATAGAAAGACTGTTCTTACTATTTCCACTAATATATATATATATATATATATATATCAGTCTTTCTACTATCATTTGTTCTATATCAGAATGAAGAATGTGGACCACAGATTATGGAGAAGTTTTGACAAGTATATACACTTTAATTCAAAGTATGTAAATCTAATGGTCCACATTCTTCGTCCACATATATTTATATCAGGACAAATTATATATATATATATGACTTAAAACTAATGGAAGCAACCTGTGTGCATTTGTTTGTCTAATAATAGATAAATACTACAACTTTATCAACATTCTATGACCATCTCCACTGCATATGCCAAATTTGGCATAAAAAAGAGTAATTTGATATATTTGACACATCAATTTAGCTAGGGGTGGGCACCCAAACCGTCAAACCGATCAACCTGTCAAAACCAAACCAATTTAAGCGGGTTGGTTTAGTTTGGTTAAATAAAATAAACCGATTGGGTTGTTTTTGTGAAACCCAATTAGTTTAGGTTGGTTTTTGGGTTGCGTTTTATTAAACCGTATAACCCAATTCAAACCATTACATACCTAAATATAAATTTATATATATATATATTATTAATTAAATTATCGGAGAAAATAAATAAAAACTAAAATTAACCTGATGTAATAAGAAGTAAACTTCAAAACTTCAAAGTGGTTGCTTCGATTGGTAAATATTATTAATTTAGAAGTTTAAATGATTTGGTTTTATTTTATAAGTTTTAGGTGTTCTACACTTGAGTTATTTATTTATTTATTTATTTATTTTTAACGATTATCGTTCTGCACTTGAGTTAAATTTAGTATTATAAATTAGTATTATTGTTTATCTTATTAATAACTGGTTTAACTACTTATATTGATAATTTGATATTATTAAATTTATTCAAATAAAAAATAATGTAATTATTTTCTTAAACCGTTAAACCAAACCAAACCAAACCAATTTTTATTGGCTTAGTTTTGTTTGGTTTTATCTTATAAATGGTTTAGTTTAAACTGATTTTATAATGGTTTGATTTGGGTATAGTTAAACTCAACCCAAACCAACCCATGCCTATATACACTTTAATTCAAAGTATGTAAATCTAATGGTCCACATTCTTCATCCTGATATATTTATAATATGACAAATTAATTATATATATATGACTTAAAACTAATGGAAGCAACATGTATGCATTTGTTTGTCTAATAATAGATAAATACTACAACTTTATCAACATTCTAAGACCATCTTCACTTCATATGCCAATGCCACTGTCAAATTTGGTATAAAAAAGAGTAAAATGTTATATTTGACACATCAATTTAGCATTATGCTCTAATGCACAATTCTATTTAAAATGCTATTTTTATTATTTTATTAATTAAAATTATAAAAGTAAATATTGACCATTAATACATTCATTATTTATTTTAATGCTTCCATGAATGCATTTATTATTTCATTTAAAAAATGTATAATGGTATTTTTGTAATTAAAAAAATGAGTATTTATTGCTGTGCCAAATTTGGTATATGCTATATTGTGTGCCAAATTTGACACACAGTGCCAAATTTGACACACAATATAGTATATGTCAAATTTGGCACATCATTTGGCATTGTATTGGAGGATGGTTTTTGTACCTTGCGCTAAATTTTAGCATTGGTACAGCGTTGGAGATGCTCTAAGATCAATATATAATCAATAAAATGAATCATGCATCATCATATAGATGATCGATCGTGACAGAAAGATGAGTATGTACATTCACTTAACATGAACGATCTAATTCTTTGATTGATTAATTTTTAACTGAATTATGTTACTTTCGTTAACCTTAGATAACTTAAATAAAGAACAAACCCTATCGTTCAAGAGACTTCCAATAGCATACTTCGATATTTATCTATTTAATTGACCAAACTTTTTATTCTCAAATCAAATTAAGGCCGGCCGGGTGTTGTATTGCTGTTGCTTATTTTATCTATTCCTAATTGACCAAACTTTGTTATTAATGAACTATTATTATAATTGTAATTATTTTTAGATTCATAATTGTTAATTATCTTTAAATATTTTATCAATGGATAATTTAGTTGATATTCCTCTAGGTGGATACTAGATTGTAAAGTAAGTAAGTAACTCATAATTTATATTTTATACTTTTATTTACATTTGTTTGTATATATATTGTGAAGAAATGATAAATATTGTCTTTGTATATTGTAATATTATTTTAGTATTATTGTAAGCTCTCTATTTGTTATCGATTTTTTTTAACAATATTTATTAATTTAAAACCGAGTATTTTCTTGAAAGCTTTAACTATTGGTAATCTCTACTTATTATTGATGTTGGTTCGCTGAGAAACACGAGTACTTTTTTTGTTTCCTTAAAAATTAGCACTGCTGTTAGGGGTCGTTTGTTTTTTTGTCTGAAGACTGAATAGTCCTGAATTTTACTGAAGACTGAATAGTGACTGAAATCTGAATCTGAATGACATGTTTGTTTTTTTTTTCCTCACATCTGAATGTACTGTCAACATGTTTGTTTTTTACAAATAAAATTGTCTGAAAAGAAGTAATTTTACATCTATACCCATGTTAAACAATTATACATATAATATAGAATAAAAACAATCCAAAAATAATAATTATGTATGAACACATATGATCATGATCTTCTTCTTCGATTATAAACAAACTTTATTTTTACTATGAAAAGAAATTTTTTTTTTTTAAATAAAAAAAATAAAATAAAAGGGGAGTAGGAAAACTCACACAAAACACTCTAAAAAAAATAATAATATATAAATACATCACCATAATATCATAATAAAGTATTGATATTAAATAATAATATTAGAAGTGATTAGGGTTCTTTTTTTATTTTTAAAGCTATTTAAAATAAGCAATATATTAAAATAAAGATTTCTATACAATATATAATTATGATGAAATTGGAAATATGTTATATATGGAGGATAGTATCGGAAGAAAAGATTTTAGATTGCATTTAATGCAATTCAGTGATTTACAATTAAGTGAAAAGTCAGGATTTTTTACTTTTTATTTTAAGTTGTTTTTTGGTATTTTAAAGTTGTTTGACCACTTAAAAAAACAAACAAAACAACTTAATAATTATGATTCAGACCTATTAAGTCTTAAGTGGAAAAAACAAACGACCCCTTAGTCTGGACTAAGGTGATCACTAGTATAGTAGTATATAGATTGGTCTCAAAAATCTAAAACAAAAAAAAAATAATAATAATTTTCATGAAAAATAAAACATTTAAAATATTATCTTTAGAGCAGGTAAGAATCTTGCTTTCGATGTTATTTTCAATTAATGCGTGTTGAAGAAAGAGCCACGACAAAAAGGCATGTCATTGATAAGAATTTGCATTACAAAACGTGCTTAATTTAGTTATTTTATTTTATTTTGACTAATTAAATACTATATTATATTAAAGGGAGTTAAATTAACCACGTTCCATATGAATTTTAAGTTTTTCATTATTAATAATTATTAATTTATTGATCATCATGATCACCACGACCCATTCAAATTTCAATTGTATATATATACCGGAACCTGGATTAATAGAGTCAACAATTATGAAAACTCTGGCAACCAGAGTCTGCCAAATGGATGGCTAGGATATTCCCATCAATATTATATCAATATTATATACCAAGAATATTAAACAATCACATTCAAATACTTAATTTATTGACTTTAAGTTGTTTAATCTTAAGTCTTTAACCATGTTTAATGGTCAGGATGACATTCGTGTTGGTCGCTGTGAAACAGCAGTTTTGTTTATTCTTGGGAATTGAGATGAATTAAATTAAATTATTAACATCTAATTAATGCCGTAATGGCCAGCTTGTTTCCATAATATTTAAGTTTAATATATAGTTGTTAATTTGTCAAGAGCAAGATCCATGTTTGGACAAATTTATCCTCTCTATAGATATATGTCATCCATTTAGGAGGGAGTAATGGTTACCTTCCTTGAAGGATGGTGAGCAAAAGTGCTCTTCTCTAGCTCCCATGTATAAGGGTTAAATTATATACATTCTATTAAATGCCACCGTATTGCCCAAATTATTTGTCCAAAATAATACATAAATAATATGGTAAATGAGTTGTAACTAACATATCATCTCATAATCGATATGGTAATTACAACTCATATTCTACATCATTTGAGTATGATTTCAACGCAATTAAGGGTATTTATATGTAATTATAATAACACTGATATTTTTCGTGTATTTTTGCTGAATCTAAGGGTACAATAGTGCAATTTGCCTATTTTAAATGCTAACAAGCAGGCAGTTGATCTATTTTGAACTTTAAAAAAAAAAAAGATAAAAAAAGAAAGAAAGAATACATAATAAAGAGGGTAAAGGTTATAATTTATGATGCGCAACTTGCAAATAAAAGTTTTGTTTCATGATTTGGAAGCTCACTTACGCTATGTTTGGTAGGAGGGAGAGATAGTATGATGGATGGATGAATTAAGAGGGAGAGAGTAGGAGAGATGGAGATGATAACATATATCCTTTATATTGTTTGGTATTGAAAAGATGGTTAAATGGATGGATTTGTATTTAATTTATAAAATTACTATATTACCCTTAAATAAATTGGAGGGCAATGAAATATTGGAGGGTATTATAGTAATTCCCCTCCAATCTTCTCTCCCTCCTCTCATCCACCATAATTGGAAGGATCCAATATAGTGGGCCCGGATGGCTCTTCTCTCTCTCCCCCTCTCCTTTCTCTCATCCCTCCAATCAAACAAAGGATTTGATCTCTCCCTCCAACCATCTCCCTCCCTCCATTTCCTCCATTCAACCAAACACAACGTTAAGCTAAGAAAAGGGTGGTAGATATATATATATATATATATATATTTTCCGAAGTATTACACAATTACATGAATTTAGGTTTTTATAGAAAGGAGTACTTGAACCTGCAAACTCGTGGAACCTCAACCTCGTGATACAAGCGTGAAGGGTTTACCACCTAACTAACCTCATATCGTCTGGTTTATTTATTTATTTTTATTTTTTTACCATTATTCAAGTTGATATATGAAAAAAAAAAAACAAAACAAAACAAAAAAAAAAAAAAAAAAAAACTGCACAACAAATTAAAAGGCAATTAATGGCATCAACATATAGAAACTGTCCCTCCTCCTAGATCAATTTTGTAAGAGCATCTTCAATGCAAAAGTGGTTTGCATACCAATAATTGTTGACATGACAACAATGTCAATATACTTGCTTCCTATGTGGTATAAAAATAAACTTGATGGACAATCAACTCAAAATTTGGTCTCCAATGCTTCCATCTAAAATACAATTTTTTTAATGACGTGTCTATCTTTTTTTCCAGTTTTATTTTTTATTTTATTTCCTTACCAAAAATATATGAAAAATTAATGTTAGTTTTAAATGTTTGCTGAGTCAACGTAAAAAATAGTTGTACAACAGACCGTCAGAAAGTGGACAGTCATGTTGACAATGTTTAATATTTTTTTTTTGCCACGTCAGCTTGAGGTTGAATATACATGGTTGCATTAGAGACACAATTATTAACAATAACGTTTATTTATCTTACGTGACATTTTTTTTTTTTCTTCACAAACCACACTTACATTGGAGATGCTCTAAAACATAAAAAATTGCTTTTCACAAGTCCTTTCTTTACCTTAGTGTCTTTTATTGTACGGAGATTACATTGGAGTTTATCTTTTCGGTGTGCACCATCTTAAATCTTAATGATCAATAATATAAATTATAGGTTTTAATCAAAGTTGTTTATAGGATTTAACAATTTATTTAGTTCTGTGTTTATAGTATTTGATCTTATAGTTCAAATTTTCATCTGGGTATGGTGTGATATGTAAGTGGATTGGTTCCTTTACAACAACAATATATATATATATATATATATGACAGGTCGATCCCTTACAACAATATTGATACCAAAAGATGTGCAACAATGGCAGAGAAAGAGTTGTAGTGGGGGAGGAATTGTCTTTTAAAATGGAACTTGAAAATTACTTGAAATTTTGCTTTATGTTCAAAACAGAACGTTACGTGTAATATGTAATAGGGAAAATTACAATTTTTTTTAGCTGATTTTGTGAGCTTAATTAACACTTATTTTATGATTTGAGTTTCAATAGGATCAAATATTTCCCCAATTTCATTTCCTTTTCAATTCTAAATTTCAAATTTTCAATTCGAAAAGTAATAAAAACATAATAAAAATACATTACAAAATACAAAATAAAAATATTCATGTTAATTTTAATAATTTAATATTGTAATTTATAATTTTTTTTAATTTTTATATAAAAAGAAAAATAAAAATAAAAATAATATATTTATATATTATTTTAAATATATTATTCTGGAGGCTCATAGGGTTTTGGGTTTGGAGGGAGGTACCCCCACCATCTCCCCCAAAATATGTTTGGGGGCAAAGTTTGCCCCCACCCTCACCCCCAAAACCCCATGGGGGCCCGTGGGGGATGGGGCCCCATGGGAAAACGCCCATCCCTACTCACGGTCTCTCTCAAGTTGAAAACAGTATATCCATTATCCACTTACCAAATACAAAACTAGTCTCTCCCCAATTAATTTTTTTAAAAAAGAAAATTTAAAATGTGTTTTTTAAGATTTTAGGATTTGACCCAATCCTAAAATCTAAAAAAACACATTTTTAAAATAATAATAAAAAAAAAAGTGCTTTTTAGGAAAGAATTGGTTTCCGTAAAATATGGATTTGAATGCGGAGAAAATGATGAACATTGGTTGTTGGTTCAAGAAATATTTATTGTAAAATTGAGAATTAGTTTGCATAAAGTCGAGCATTAATCTTGTAAAATCAAAAATTAATAAAATAGAGAATTAATCGACTAATGGACTAATGGTGCTATTGACTCCATCTAATGACCTAATATGTTTAAGAGTACTCGTTAAAATTTTAAGTGGAAATTACTCAAAATGACACATACAACATGGAAATTTTGTTTGTAACCATAAATGAAAATTTAATTGTTAATAATCATTTTTTTGAGAAATTATTTGAAAGCTCTCATATAAAAACCATCCCCAAACACACACACTCTCTCTTTTTCTCTCTTTTCTTTCTCTCTCCTCTGCTCTCTTTCTCCCCATCCAAACCAAGCTTGAAAATCACTATCGGCGTCGTTGCCTGACCGTGCACTGTCGATGAAGGTGTCGTCGAGCGCCGGCGTGCTTCTGGGCTTCAGAATAGCCACAATGCTGTCCTCGTGCTGCCGTGCGTGTTGCTGTCCTTCGCGAACCAAGGATAGCACTGTCGTGCTTCACGCCCAGGCACAGCGCCGTCGTGCCGTCGTTCTTCGCTTGGGCTTCACGACCGTCCATCAGCACCATCAAGCTCCCCCTCCGCCGGCAATGTGATTTGCAGAAAAAAGGGGCAAAAAAACCTTAACCTAATTTGAGGAAGAAGAAGAAGGAAAACATTTCAACTTTCAACATTTCAATTTAGTCAATATTTTAAGTTTCAACATTTCAATTTAGTCAAGATTTCAAGTTTCAAAATTTCTTGTTTTTAGGCAAGATTTTAAGTTTTTAGTCATGATTTCAAGTTTGAGTCTAGATTTTAGTCGTGATTTCAAGTTTGGTTCTAGATTTTAGTCATGATTTTAAGTTTGCTTCTAGGTTTTTAAAAAATAAACTAAGTTCAGGGATATTTTTGTAATTTATAGACATACAATGATTTTTTATTTATTTATTTATTTTTTATAAAATGGTTGTTAACAATTAGCTTTTCAAAAGTAGTTGCAAACAAAAGTTTAATGTTTCCAATGACTATTTTTGGTTTTCTCTCTTCAATTATATCGTTTTAATTGATTTATTTCTAAATTTGTCATTTTTATTTCTTTTTTCAAACTTAACTCACTCTATATATATATATATATATTTATATATATATATATACACAATTATGTTGAAATGGGGATGGGGATGGGGATGGGGGGGAGGTCCCCCCTCCCCATTTCCCCATTTCCCCCAATTATGTATAATAATATAAATATAATTATAATATATATATTTTTTATTCTTTGAAAACCTAACTCCCTAACCCTAAGTATATATACAATTTTACTCCTTTTAACTTCAAGACCTAAAACCTGAAACCTAAAGTTGCTCTCATTTTCTCAACAATTAGTTGTTATTGTAATGAACTTGTGAATTTTAAAACACTTTATTTTGTATTTATAATGCACTAACGAATTTTATTTTATATTTGCAATGAAATGTTTGATTTTTCAGTTTAATTTGTAATTTTTATTCAAATGGGGGAACGGGGAAACGGGGAAACGGGGAAAAACGGGGAAAATGGGGAAGTGGGGATAGGGATGGATATAGGTCCCCCTAAAATTTCCCATCCCCATTTTCCCCAAATGGGGAAATGGGGAGGGATGGGGGAAGGGTCTAGATAGTGGGGATGGGGATGGGGATGGGGGGACCTATATCCATCCCCATTCCCCAAACGTGCATCTCTACTCACAACAACCCCTCTCAATTAACGCTTCAAGTACTTGTTATCCATTGAATCTTAGAGCAATCCACAAACTTCCATAACTGTAAATATGGTACAGTTGTGACTTTTAGTAAATTTACATGGCTCATAAACAATTACATGATATTCAACTATTTAATAAGATTAAAATATTACAATATTACAAACAAATATTATATGATAAACTATCAAAAATTAATGTTACATGACAAACAAATATTACATGATCAATTAAAATATGACAAGACAAACAAATATTCAATATGCTTTTGCTACTTTTTTTTCTTCCTTTTATAACAAAATTGTACACCTGAACATTCTTCTGCTTCAAAATGAATAAGTGATATGCTGTCGATAGTCATGAGTGATGAAGAGCTGCCATTATTGCCTTCTCCGACATCGCCAACAACTTCTGCGGCATCACTGACGACTTGGTTGGCCTTACCGCGTCATAGTAGTCATTCCCTGCAACCATTTACTTATTAGTTGAATGAGATTAAAACCGATGTTTATGTTTCTTTTAAAATACTTTCATAGAGAATTATTTTATTGGCTAGTACACTTTAAAGAGTTTCTGTTGTTATTGACATTTAAATGTCTATCGTTATCCTATTGTTTTCTAATAAACCTGATCATGACTATTAGTCTATTAAACATTATAAATTCATCTTCTCAAAAATCTCAAACAAAATATAATTAAGCTCATGCTAATTGCTAAGCAAAATGCTTAATTACCTGTTGGATCGCTGGAGCAAAATCTACTTTGAAATACCTATCGTACTCCGGCGGACATAAAAAATCGTAATCAAATTGACCAGAATCACACTCACTGCATTGCCAGCCATGTATCCAACACTGCGAAATACCAATGAAGGTGCAAGCTGATCGGAACCACCGCTCACTGCATTTCCTTCCAGATACCCAACACCATGAAACGTGGTGGAGGATTGAAGTTGATCGGAACCACCGCTCACTGCATTTTCGACTGGATTCACAACACTACGAAATATTATATTTAATTAGCTATATACATAATTAAGAATAATCTATATACATATATATAGAGAGAGAAGTTTGTTCAATATAGAGAAAAAAAAATACCTGAACTGGAATCTAATTAGATTAGCAAAATTGGTAGCCAAAAACTGGGTATAATCAAGCTGCTGAAGCCATCCCAAGCTATGATTTGAATTTCCCACCATGAAATTTATGGCACTTGCAGTTTGTGGAAGAAGTTTCTTGTTTCCACAATAAAGAAGAACAGATAAATTTTAACATTTAGTGTCTTGTTTCCACAACAAAGAAGGACAAATAAATTCAAACATTTTTTTTTATATGCCACTAGCGGAAATTTGAACATTTCTTAAACACCAATTATTCATAATAAACATTTTAACAAATAATTTATGGGCAAGAATATGGAACATACCCGTGGAGGTAGTTGAAGTTAGTTATAAGCGTTTTCTTCAAGCGCTTGCTGCATATATAATCATTCATTAAAATTTCAGGATTCAAAGCATAATTAGAATGAAGTGGAATTGGTGGAAATGACACCTTTTTGAACTGATTTGGTGACAAAGTCACTGCTTTAATAAGTTAAGTATAAAAGACACCTATTATGGTGAACTAATAAAATTGCCCTTATTTTACAAATTCTCTTTCTTACTTTGAAGTTTTTTGATATTTTATTCTTTCATTTTCCTCTATAACAGACCTCCAATGGAGGTTAAACATCATAACATTATCAATGCAACTTCATTGGATAATTAGTTTTATGGCGCTACGTAGACGCATTTGGGGGTCGAGCTGTTCTCCGAGTCTTTTGTAAACCATAAGCTGGTTATGTGAATTTTGAATCTAATTGAAAAGGTTCAAAGAACAAATGAAAAGGCTCGGAGAACAAATGAAAAGTCTCGGAGACTAATTGAAAAGGCTCGGGGAACCTACTTTTTATTTAGTCTCTGAGACTTTTCATTTGTTCTTCGAGCCTTTTCATTTGGCTCGGGGAACAATTGAAAAGACTCGGGGAACCTACTTTTCATTTAGTCTCCGAGACTTTTCATTTGTTCTCTGAGCCTTTTCATTTGTTCTCCGAGCCTTTTGTAAACGTTAAGCTGGTTGTGTGAAACAAACTGAAAATGCTTGAAGACTATTTACAAAGTCTCGGAGATTCAAAATTGACAAACCTATCATAAAAATGAAAAGGCTCGGAGATAGTGTTGAAAGGCTCGGAGATTCAAAATTGACAAATCTATTCATAAAAATGAAAAAGCTCGGATTACTGTTGAAAATGCTCGGATAGTGTATGAAAAGGCTCGGAGACAATGTTAAAAGGCTCAGAGATTCAAAATTGACAAACCTATTCATATTCCTTTAAAAAGCTCGGATTACTATTTAAAAATCTCGGAGACTGTTTGAAAAGGCTTAGAAAAAGTGTTAAAACGCTTGAAAACCCAGATCTTCATCGTCTTACAGATTCTCGTTGACTTCAGGACTGTAGCACCACTGCCGGTGAGTTCGCCGTGAGATTTTCAGTTGGATTTCTCTCTCTCTTAACTTTTTAGTTACAAAATACATAAAAATTGGTTAAGTTTTAGATAACTTTACTCAAGTTGTTTCTCCACATCTTCAAGTTCAACATTGTATAAACCGATTTTATTTTTATATCCCTGCAATGTGCCAGCCAAAATTGATTAATTTATTTACTTATTTAATCAATTTACTTATTACGAAACTAAATTAATGAGCTCAATAATTAACAAATTAGGTACCTCCAATTGAGTGTCAATCATTTCGTTGTCTGCATCACTGTTGTTCAACAATTAATTAAGAGAAATAAATTAGTTAGCGCAACAAATTAATTAACGTTTCATAAGGAAAAACATATGTAATTCTTTACAAACATTTATGACAAATTAAATGGATTAAAAAGAGAAGACCAACCCTCTGATATCAATTTTATTTTTTCATACACAATATATTCATTAAACTATTAATTATGAATTAAATATATATTAAAATCGGAAAGGGAAAATGTTAAAGGATCTCACCTCTTGGTCGTGCAGCTTTAGTAATTGAATGGTACACGAAAAATATAAATATAAAAATTCATGTCATAATAAAAGAAAAAAAATATCAATATTGCCAATATCATAATATTTTTCATTTGTTTTCACAAAAATTAAAAGTGGGCCATATGTAGTTCTTTTAACAAATTTAAGTGTTGTTATTTCTAATCAACTGGATTTCCTAAAAAAAAAAAAAGTATTTAATTAACTAAATTTTTCGGGAATATGTACTTAAGAATTAAGATGAAAGCATCACAATATCATTGCATTATAATAACATAGAACATTGATTTTTTTTTTTTTTTTTTTCATTGTCAGATCTGCTGCGGGATTAGTAAATAGTAATCCCCAATCCAATCACTAACCCTGATTAATGTTTTAGTTAGATCTCACCCCGTCAAGGCCGCGGGTCACGATTGAGTCGCTTCAATATCAAGATTCTTTGGAAAAAAATTGTTTATTCATCACCAAAACTTTTCAAAAGTAAATTATATGCCTTCCACGTTGATAACGAGAGAGATCGAGGTAATGATTAATGGTTTTGATGAGGGATCATCTGATGAGTTATCTAGAAAATTGAATTCTCAAGCACCAATTGATATTCCCAACACCCGTCCAAAAAGGAAGATTAAAACTCCCATCAAGTTTCAAGACTAAATTCCATTTCCAAGACTAAAGTCAAGTTTCAAGACTAAAGTATTTATGTTTGCTTAGCTGTATTCCTTTTATGCCTTTAATTGTCAATTAATATTGTAAGCCCCTTTCAATTATAAGTAATGTGCAAGGAGATATGGTCGGCATCCAAGTTTGAATAAAAAAGACACCTTTGCTAATTGAGTTTGCTGTCAAAGCCTCTCTTTGTGCTTGTTCTTGCTATCCAACCTAAATTCTCTGCAGTTACTAGTTGAACTGCATCAACTGGTATCAGAGCATCCATCTTGGGATCTCGTTTTTCTTCAATCACTCAACGGCCTGATGGCGCGGGGTTGACGTGGTGGTGGACGTTGTCAGCAAGGTCGTGATCTTCGTGATATCGAGAATCTGGAGTTGAGGAGGCAAGTGGCCGGAGCAATTAACAGAGCGACTGCGTCACTTCAAAACTCAAAATCTTCAGGATGATGATCTCAGTCTTGGTAACGATGAGAACCCCTTTCACTTTTGCGCTCCGCATGAAGAGCCAGGTGAAGAGGCGAGGAATGAACGTGCTGACAAACCTTTTGGTCGATTTAACGACATCAATATGAAGGTAGACATACCAGAATTTGAAGGAAAGGTCAAGCCCGATGAGTTTATTGACTGGTTGAATACAGTTGAAAGAATCTTTGACTACAATGAGGTTCTGGATCACCGCAAGGTGAAGATTGTGGTGATAAAACTAACTAAGTATGCATCTGCTTGGTGGAAGCAATTGAAACTGCGAAGAGAAAGAATGGGGAAATCAAAAATTACAACCTGGGATAAGATGAAGAAAGAATTAAGACAAAAATTCTTGCTTGATAATTACCTGCAAGAATAGTGCTCGAGGCTGTACAATTTGCAACAAGGCAGCAAATTAGTTGATGAGTACACAAGGTATCAAGATGAAGTCTGGTGAGACATAGTGCCTATGGATGCATGTCATCTGTTATTAGGAAGGCCTTGGCAATTTGATCAAAGCGTTATTCATGATGGCTACAGGAACACTTACTCATTTTCAAAAGATGGAGTGAAGGTAATTTTGGGTCATTCAAAAAATGATTAGGTGGCAAAGTTTGATTAGCAAAAGGGTAACATTTATCTCACCATGACAGAATTTGTGGAGGCAATTCAAGAAGAAACCCATGTGTATGCTCTAATAATTAAAGAGCAGAATTTTGGTAGCTCAATTCTGATTGCTATTGAGCCTTTGTTGCAGGAGTTTTTTGATGTCATCCCAGAAGAGTTACCAGCTGGTTTGCCGCCTATGAGAGACATCCAACATTACTTCATCCCTGGTTCAAGTCTTCCCAATAAAGCTGCTTATCGAATGAGTCCAAATGAGCACCAAGAGTTACAGAAGCAGGTTCTGGAATTGATTGAAAAGGGGTTGATTCAGGAGAGCATGAGCCTATGTGCCGTACCCGCTCTTTTGGCTCCAAAAAAAGATGGAACTTGGTGAATGTGTATGGACAGCCGGGCAATAAATAAAATCACCATAAAATATAGATTTCCCATTAGAGATGCACATTTTTCCCCGGGGCCCTAATTTCCCGCGTCCCCATCCCTATTTGGGGATTTTTTTAGGGGAAAAGATGAGGAAATGGGGAGGGATGGGGATGAAAATCATCCCCAAATTGAAATGGGGATGGGGATGGGGATGGGAGGACCCCTCCCCATCCCTATTTCCCCATTTCCCCTACAATTATATTGAAATGGGGATGAGGATGGGGGGGAGGTCCCCCATCCCCATTTCCCCATTTCCCACAAAAATATATAAATATAATTATAATATATATATATATATATTTATTCTTTGAAAACCCTAACTTCCTAAGTATATATACACATTTTATATAAAATGCACTAATGAATTTTATTTTGTATTTGTAATGGAATGTTTGTTTTTTTAGTTTAATTTGTAGTTTTTAGTAAAATGGGAAAATTGGGGAATGGAGAAAATGGGGAAATGGGAAAAAAACGAGGAAAAACGGGAAAAATGGGGAATTAAGGATGGGGATGGGGATGGATATACCCCCCAAAATTCCCCATCCCCATTTTCCCCAAATGGGGAAACGGGGGTAGGTGGGGTATGGTGGAAGGGTCTGGGAAGTGGGGATGGGGATGGGGGGACTGTGCATCTCTATTTCCCATACCCCGTCTAGACAATATGATGGACATGTTAAGTGGTTCTCAAGTGTTTTCAAAAATTGAACTGAGAAGTGGGTATCACCAAATCAGAATCAAGCCGGGTGATGAATGGAAGCCTGCTTTTAAGACAAGGGATGGGTTGTATGAATGGCTTGTCATGCCTTTCGGATTATCAAATGCTCCTAGTACGTTCATGAGGCTGATGAATCAAATATTTCGACCATTTATCAGTAAGTTTTTAGTGGTTTATTTTGATGATATATTGGTGAACAGTATGAATGCGGAGCAACACTTTGAGCACCTTAGACAAGTATTGCAAGTTCTGCGAGATCAAAAGCTATATGCCAATCTCAAGAAATGTGATTTTTTGTCTGAAAGTGTGGTGTTTTTGGGGTATGTCGTATCAAGAGAAGGAATTAAAGTTGATCCTAGCAAGGTGGATGTCATTCTCAATTGGCCTGCTCCTACAATCATTCATGAGGTACGAAGTTTTCACGGTTTGGCCTTTTTTTATAGGAGGTTTGTTCGAAATTTCAGTTCTATCATCTCTCCTATTACTAATTGCTTAAAATGTGGTGAGTTTAAGTGCACTAAGGGGGCAGATGAGAGTTTTCAATTGGTAAAAGAAAAGATGACTAACCAACTGCTTGAAGAAAATGCAACTAAGTACTAGCGCTTCCAGATTTTGAGAAAATATTCTCTTTGGATTGTGATGCGTCACATAAGGGAATTGGTGCTGTATTAAGTCAAGAAGGAAGACCCGTCGCATTTTTTAGCGAAAAGCTAAGCGAGGCAAAGCAACGCTACTCGACTTATGATGTGGAGTTCTATGCAGTTATTCAAGCCCTGCGTTATTGGAGACATTATCTGATTCAAAGGGAATTTATTTTGTTCTCTGATCATGAAGCTTTGAAGTACATAAATGGCCAACACAAGCTCAATGCTCGACATGTGAAGTGGGTGGCATATCTGCAAGAATTCATGTTTGTCATTCGACACAAATCTGGCTGTCAAAACAGAGTAGCTGATGCGTTGAGTAGGAGATCTCTTGTGTTGTCATCTATGAAGGCCACTGTGATTGGGTTTGAAACACTTAAGGAGCACTATGGGAATGATCCTGACTTTGGCCAAATTTGGGTTGATTGTCAAAATGGTAATAATTCAGAATTTATATTGTAGGAAGGGTATCTTTTTAAAGGTAGCCACTTATGCATACCAAGAAGTTCATTACGTGTAATGATAATTTCTGAATTACATGATGGAGGTTTGAGTGGGCACTTTGGGCGTGATAAGACCTTGGGTCTAGTTGAAACAAAGTTTTATTGTCCTAAACTATACAAAGATGTTGTGAAGTATGTGGAAAAGTGCCGAGTTTGTCATGTTGCTAAGAGTATGTCCCAGAACACAGGTTTGTACACACCGTTGCTTGTTCCTGAAGCTCTTTGGGAAGATATTTCAATGGATTTCGTTTTGGGACTCCTAAAAATAAAGCGTGGTGTTGATTCCATACTCGTGGTTGTTGACAGATTCTCTAAAATGGTACACTTTCTTGGGTGTAACAAGACTTTTGATACAACTCATGTAGCTAACTTATATTTCAAGGAGGTTGTCAAACTCCATGGCATTCCTAAATCTATTACCTTTGATCGAGACCCCAAATTTCTTAGCCATTTTTGGAGGACGTTATGGCTCAAAATGGGAACACGCCTTCAATTTAGCAGCTCTCATCACCCTCAAACATACGGTCAGACAGAGGTGGTAAATCGATCTCTTGGAAACCTCCTAAGGAGTTTGGTTGGAAAAGAACAGCACAATTGGGACTTCACTTTATCACATGCTGAATTTGCCTACAACAAATCAAAGAATAGATCAACTGGAAGATGTCCGTTTGAGATAGTTTATGGATTGATTCCAAATAGACCACTTGATTTAGTTCCTCTCCCAATCAATAACAAGTTTAGTGGTGACGCTGATAAGATGGCTTGACATTTCAGGAAGTTGCATTCTGAAGTGAAGAAAAGGCTAGAAGAAAGTAACTAGAAATACAAAGCTGCAGCTGATAAACATCGCAGACACATGGAGTTTCGAGAGGGCGATTTAGTGTGGATTAACCTTCACAAAGAAAGGTTCCCAAGGGGAAAATTCGGCAAACTTCAAGATAGAGCTGATGGTCCATTTTGAGTACTAAAGCGCCTTGGTGATAATGCTTACCAAATAGAACTACCCAGAGACATGGAGGTGTCAGTAACTTTCAATGTGGCAGACTTGCAGCTGTATTATGCAGCTGATCTAGAACAAGACTTAGACTCGATGACGAGTCGTTTTCAACCCGAAGGGACTGATGAGGGATCATTTGATGAGTTATCTAGAGAATTGAATTCTCAAGCACCAATTGATATTCCCAACACCCGTCCAAAAAGGAAGATTAAAACTCCCATCAAGTTTCAAGACTAAATTCCATTTCCAAGACTAAAGTCAAGTTTCAAGAATAAAGTATTTATGTTTGCTTAGATGTGTTCCTTTTTTACCTTTAATTGTCAATTAATATTGTATGCCCCTTTCAATTATAAGTAATGTGCAAGGAGATACGGTCGGCATCCAAGTTTGAATAAAAAAGACACCTTTGCTAATTGAGTTTGCTGTCAAAGCCCTCTTTGTGCTTGTTCTTGCTATCCAACCTAAATTCTCTACAGTTACTAGTTGAACTACATCAAGTTTTCTCAACTCTATACAAGAAAATTAAATGATCAACAAAACGAAAGACAAATGGTAATAACAATAGCAAGATCTGAACTACAAATTAAGAGAAAATAAATCTAGAGCACCTTTTCTTTCCATCAAAGAGGAACAATTTCCCGGCTAGAGAAAATACAGTTAGAGCTACCTCTACATCACATAGAGTTGAAAGTTCATAAGCTTTCTTCAGGAGCCCATCTTTTCTCTTCGAAAAAGTAACTTGCCTAGATTTGTTGTGTTCAATTTTCTTGATTTGCAACTTGATTCTCCCCATTTTTTCCTACTTGATTTCCTTTGCCTTACTCAGATCTAATTTGATGTTATCCGTTAATGGAAAAATATATATCTATAGAGATGAATCATCCACTTAACAAAATAAAATTTCTTACTCCATCTTTATTTATCACATCTTATTCTTAGTTGTTACGCATTATCTTCTTTAACGTCCTAGTCTTAGGCCTTGTTTGATTTTTCCACTTAATAATGAATGGTACTTAATGTGTTTCATTCAGTTATTTTTTTTTTATTTTTTAAGTGTTAAAATCACTTAATGAACCCATAAAAACACTTGTTTTGAAAAGTGAAAAAATTTCACTTTTCACTTTTCACTTAACACAAATCCAGTAGAATGTAATGCAAAGTTTTACTTCAAAAACTATCCTCACTAATTTAATCTATTTCCAAAACTAACCACTTGTTCTATAATGGTTTTTATTTTTTATTTTTTTTTACATGAAATCTATAAATTATATAATTATCCAAGTTTATTCCAAATCAATTAAAGAATGAATTATACAAATGAAGTAGAATGCTAATAAGAACATATTGATGAACTTCATTTTGTCCGTAATATACACATGAAGTAACCCATTAGTTTTATAATGTCATTAGCTAAAAGCTTAGTAATTATTAGATTATATACAATAATATAAATTTGAAATATTATTAATAACTAAATAAATTTATTTTAGAATTAATTTATATGTTAGAGTTGTCCGTAATATATTAAAATGTAAATATATAACAAATAATAGTTAGAAGGGCATAGATGTAAAAATATTTATTTTCAGATATTTATAATTTAAAAAAACAAACAACTTATCACTTATATTCAGCTTTCAGTGAAAAAAAAAAAAAAAAAAACTTGTTTTTCAATTTTCAGTTTCAGTCACTATTTAGTTTTCAGTAACTTTTAGCACTGTTCAATCTTCAGACAAAAAATCAAACAGGGCCTTAGTTGTCACACATTATCTTCTTTAACCTGAATTTTTGTTTTCTGAATATTGAACAGATACTAAAATTTGAATTCAAATGACATGTTCGTTTTTTATTTTTCTCACATTTGAATATAGTGTCAACTGATTTGTTTTTTAAAATAAAATTATTTAAAAATAAATAATTGACATTTATACCTTTATTACTATTAATTGTTATTTATTTTAATTTGATATGATACAAACAATTAAATAAAAATAGTTTAACGAATACTAAACCATTTTTATCTAAATATTGATAAGATATAATTAATGGTTAAGATATGATAAATAATCATATTTAAGTGGTTTTGATTTTTACAAAAAATAAAAAATAAAAAATTGAAGGTTCAACAATGGAGTTGAAAGTGACAATGTGATATTAAGGTTTTTCAATAATTATTTTATTTTGTTTATAGTTATTTATCATCAGTTCTGTATTAGAAGAAATAAATTTGTATAATATAAAATCACAGTAATATTGGAAATAAGTTATTTTGGGAGGATAATATTGGAAGGAAATATTTTAAATACAATACACTGATTTAATTGGAATTAAGTGAAAAGTTATAGATTTTTACTTTTTTTTTTTTTTTTTTTTTTTGGTTTTTTTAAGATGTTTGACTACTTTAAAAATTAAAAAGTTAATTTTTTTTTTTTTTTTAAACCTATACAACTTAATATGTTAAGTTAAGACCAGTTTAGTTTTAAGTGGAGAAATTTTTTTTTTTTTTTTTTTAAAACCTATACAACTTAATATGTTAAGTTAAGACCAGTTTAGTTTTAAGTGGAGAAAAAAAATGTCCCCGTAGTCTTAGTTGTCATAATTTATAATGTCTTAGAGGTCGTTTGTTTTTTTTATTTTATTTTATTTTATATGAAAATTAAACAGTCATGAATTTTTATGAAAATTGAATAGCGATTAAAAACTGAAACTGAATGACATGTATGTTTTTTTTTTTTTTTTCCTCATATTTGAATATAATGTCAACTTGTTCGTTTTTAAAGATAAGATTGTTTAGAAACAAATAATTTGACATTTTACCCTTATTACTATTAATTGTTACATATTTTAATTCATATAATATAATTGAAGGTTCAACAATGGAGTTAAAAGTGACAATGTGATTAATATTTTATTTTATTTTGTTTATAGTTGCTTATCATTAGTAATTTTTTTTTTTTTTTTTTTAAGTATTACATTATTATATAAATTCGGAGTTTTTTGGGGAGAGGGAATGATTCAAACCCACAATCTCGTGGTGCAGGTGTGAGGGGTTTATCACCAGGGGCGAATCCAGGACTTAATCTCAGGGTGGGCTAAAATTATATTAATGCAATATTCTACGGTATAATTAAATTTTATTAATTGAAAAATATACACTTAATATGGAAAACATAACAAGTTTAATCTAAAAAAGATTTAAAATAAGGAACATTGTAATAGTTTTTTTTAATTGTTTTTACAAAATAATTTTTTAATTGTTAATAATTTTTTTTTTGGGTAAAAAAGCAGCCTGGGCTTTACATGTAGCTGTGCCCCTGTTTATCACGGGACCAATCTCATCTCGTCTCATTAGTAATGTATTAAATTTGTATTATATAAAATCATGGTAATTTTAGAAATAAGTTATCTTTGGAAGATAGTCTTGGAAGGAAATATTTTAAATTAAGTGAAAAGTTAGAACTTTTTTACTTTTTTTTTTTATATTTTTTTTTTTAAGTTGTTTGATCACTTATAAAAAATAAAACAAATTAATTGATTCAGTTCATACTCATTAAATATTAAATGGAAAAAACAAATGACCCCTTAGCCTTAGTTGTCATGCATTATCTTCTATGAATATTTTATTTTTGCTATTCACACATTTGAGAGGATTTTTTTTTTTTTTTTTAATATTACACTATTACATAAATTAAGAATTTTTGGAAAAAGGGGAGGACTCGAACATGTAACCTCATGGTGCATGTGTGAATGAGTTTACCATCAAACCAACCTCATCTCATCTATTTGACATGAACATTAATTGGGTTGTTTTTTTTAGGTTGTGGGATTTTCATTTGGTTATCAACAACAGCATTAATTCTGCTGGGTTAAAAACAAATTTCACTCTTTCTAAAGGGTATTAATGAAATGTTCCCTTTAAAAACGAAAGTATAGCTGTATGGGCGCTAAGTGAAGATAAAGAAAGAAACCACAGAGCCTTGTTTCTGCTCAGGAGCTCAATTAATGGATTTACAGGAAGAAGTAGTCAACTTTGGAAAATCTATAATAGTGCCAAGTGTACAGGAGTTGGCTAAACAACCCATCATCAATATCCCACCTCGATATCTGCGGCACGATCAGGACCCTCCAATTCTCCTCCATCACACGTGTCTTCCATCTGTCCCCATCATTGACCTTAAGAAAATAGTTGCTGCTAATTCTATGGATTATGAATTGGAGAGACTCCACTCAGCTTGCAAAGATTGGGGATTCTTTCAGGTATGTATTTTGAGTGTTGACTTTATTTTTCTTCAGGACTAGAGGTGTCAACCATTTTTCCTCTTTTGATTTTCATTGATGAGAACCAAGTAAGACCGAAGCCATATACTGGATAAGATGGGCTTTTTGTTTGGCCCTCGTGAGGCCCATTTAAATATTATGTTTACATTCTTCGTCTGTTGAAAATTGAAATTCCAAAATTTGTTCAAATTTTGACAGATATTATTTCATGTTTATTTTTTGGGAAATAATCATTTTCTCCCCTATAGTTTGACATATTAGATACTTTGCACTATCTAGTTTTAGTAATGGTCATTTCCCCCCTTGAAAACCAAAATATTAGACATTGTACCCCCTCTAGTTTCAGTAATAGCCCCCCCCCCCCCAAAAAAAAACCAAAATATTAAACATTTTACCCCATAACCATTTGTTAACAACTTTGACCGTCAAAAAATCATTTAAATGCCCTTTATTACCCTTAAACACTTTAGTTATGCCATCTAATGACACCATTAATTGTTTTTAAAGAAAAAAATAAAAAATAAAAAAATTAAACTAATAAAAGTATTTTAAAAAAAAAAACATAATTGAAAATAAAAAAAATTATAAATTTAATTAAACATTAATAAAAAAATTCAGTATTTCAAAAAAAATATATTAATGTTTTTTACATTAATTAAAATTTTTAATTATTTTTACATTTCATTCTTTATATTAATGTTTTGTAAATTACATTTTTATTTTTACATTTCATTCTTTATATTAATGTCTTTTAAATAAATTATTCAGTATTTCAAAAAATATATATATATATATATATATTAATGTTTTTTTACATTATTTTTACATTAATGAAAAATTTTCATTATTTTTACATTTCATTCTTTATATTAATGTTTTTTTAAATGAAATTTTTATTTTTACATTTCATTCTTTATATTAATGTTTTTTAAATATATTTTTATTTGTACATTTAATTCTTTATATTTATTTTTGTTTAAATAATTTTTTTTTATTAAAGTTTAATTAAATTTTATAATTTTTATTTTCAATTATTTAAAATAAAATACTTTTATTAGTTTAATTTTTTTTTCTGATTTTTTTTCTTTAAAAACAATTAGTGTTGGCATAACTAATGTATTTAAGGGTAATAATGTCATTTAATTGATTTTTTGATGGTCAAAGATGTTGACTAATTGACTTTTAACGGTTAAGGGGTAAAATGTTTAATATTTTGGTTATTATAGGGAAAAATGGCCATTATTGAAACTAGAGGGGGCAAAGTGTCTAATATTACAAACTTAGGGGAGAAAATGATTATATCCCTTATTTTTTCCCTTACGATAAAATCAAACAACAAAAAAACCAAGTACCAAACGGTGCCGTACTGGCATACAGATATAGAATGGTGTAGAATTATTTTTAGCAAAAATATATGGAAACATCATAGTTAATATACAGTTATACTCTACCAAAACATGAAGTATATATTGTAGTTTAGTTAATATCTAAATGAAATGCAGGTTATTAACCATGAAGTTAGTACTTCATTGTTGGAGAAATTGAAGTTGGAAGTTGAAAATTTCTTCAAACTTTCTTACGATGAAAAGAAGAAGCTGTGGCAAGAACCAGATAATCATGAGGGGTTTGGGCAGCTATTTGTTGTCTCAGAGGAGCAAAAACTAGACTGGTCAGACATGTTTTATATAACCACTCTTCCACTCAATCTAAGGAAGACTGATCTTTTCCAGAAACTCCCTCCAAATCTCAGGTCTCTCTCTCTCTCTCTCTCTCTCTCTCAAAATCTGCAAAATTAGATGAATTAAGCATGTCTACTATTGCGATTATGTTGAAATGTAACAATAAATGTGTGACCCATTTAAGATATATAGATAATGTTATCCTGAGATTTGTAGGCTGTGATTTATGATAGGATATATAAAGATTGTTAGAACAATTGAACACGGTGTATCTAAACACATTTATGATAAAGAGTAGCTACAAGTTACATCAACTAAAAGTTTGTACTAGCAATGCATATATGATTATTGGTTGCTTTTATAAATCTACTATGAGTCTTCTCAAAAAGAAAAAAAAGAAAAAAAAAAGTGGTTGCATGATAGAGTAGAGGCAATGAGGCATCTCTTGCATGGCTTGATGCAAAATTGAAGAAAGATTTTTTCCTGACAGATTGGTGTGATTTTAATGTTGATTTCATCATTCATGAGTTTGCTGCAGAGAGACCTTAGAATCGTACTCCGTGGAAGCAAAAAAGCTAGCCATGGTTATCTTAGGTTATATGGCTAAAGCTTTGAAGACGGATATTGAAGAGATTAGAGAGTTGTTCAGTGAAGGGGTTCAATCAATGAGAATGAATTTCTACCCTCTATGCCCTCAACCAGACAAGGCCATTGTTTTCACTCCACATTCTGATGCAATTGCTCTCACGATTCTTCTTCAGCTCAACAAGACGGAAGGCCTTCAGATTCGAAAGGAAGGAAATTGGGTTCCTATTAAACCGCTCCCAAATGCTTTTGTCGTCAACATTGGAGACATTATGGAGGTACTAGCCTAGTTACTACACTACTGTCTTACTTGGGATAATATTAAGTTATATATTGTAGTAATTCTCAGTAGAGTTCGTTAAACAAAATATTCCTGAAAATTCTGAATCTTAAACCAGACAAAATTTAAATGATATTGTCTGTCTTAAAAGTATGTGTACATAAAAGACTAGTGAGAATTTTGTTGACTGATTTGGACTGAAAAATTGCTGCTTATATATATATATATATACACATATGTTCTATGTTCAGATAGTGAGCAATGGCATTTATAGAAGCATTGAGCACAGAGCAACAGTAAACTCAGAGGAGGAGAGGCTGTCAATTGCAACATTTTATAGTTCAAAGCTAGACACAGTGATAGGTCCTGCACCAAGCCTTATTAGCTCAAATAGTCCTGCAATTTTCCGGCGAGTCCCGTTGGAGATGTATTTCAAGGAATTTTTTGCTCGGAAACTTAATGGCAAGGCTTACCTTGATTTTATGAAAGTCGATCCATGAAGAAAATTTACAAGTCAAATCAAATTTGAATTTAACTCTCAAGTCTCAAACAATCGATCCTTATCAAGATCAAAATGGTTTAGTAATGTTGATGATGTTGTTCGGTTTACTTGATTTGGAGTGGGATATTGTATGAATTAATATATGAATTTATATTGTGAAAATTGCTATATTTTTTCATGTACTCGGTAACCCTACTTGAGTTTAGATCATTAACTACAAATCAAAAGAAATTATTTTAATATTTATTTTTTAAATACATTTTCTCTGATTTGGAAGAAAATTGCGGTGACATATATAAATAAAATAATAATAAATACATCACTCAAAATTCATAATGTCCAACACACAAAATATATTATCATCTTAATTAATATGATCTACTTTCATGTTGTCGCTATTTAAATTCTTAATATTTCAATATTAATAGAAGCACTATTCAATCAATATCTAGTTGATTAAAAAAAAAAAACAGCAATATCTAGTTTTACAATATTATATGGTATATGGTAGTGCAAATGATAGTGTATATGTCTTCACACATTAATGGTAGGGGTTGGGTTCGAGTTACATGTATACATTTATAAATATATGTAGAGCGTATTGTAAGATTACATAGATCCATATATGGATCACGTATATACAGTGTATATGTGAATTTATTGTGCAGGTAGACACCTGTACAATAAATTTATATAGTTAGATTTTTCTTTTTGTAGAATTATAGGCATTGAAATTTTAAGAAATTAATTAAAATTCATTGTATTTTTTCAACAGATAAAATTTGGGGAGACAATTAGAAATAGCCTATAGAAACATTGAATATTTGTTTTTAACCATGTAAGAAAGTTTAATGGTTAATAATTAGTTGAGGTTGGTCCAATGGTATGCTCCTCACACATATATCACGATGTTGTGGGTTTGAGTTTCATCCCTTCCTCAAACCCCGAATTATTATAATACTTAAAAAAAAAAAATGATTAATAACGACGTTTCTGAGAAATTACTCATATACTCCCTTATAAAAACATTTCCCAAATACTCAATCCTCTCATCCCATGCACCCTTCTCTCCTCACTTACTATCTCCCACTTCACTTTTGCTAGAGCATGCGCTGCCCAGCGACACTACGCCTAGGCGCTTCGCCAACAACATTGATATTGGGGTTGGAGTTTCCTAGCGACGATGTCGCTGCTCGATTTTTAGAAAAAATAAAATATGGCTTTTTACTCAAACTCCCTTTTGAAGGGAGGTTTCAATAATTTTCTCATAAAAAAAGTTAAAATCAAGGTTTTGGAGGATTTTCTGTTTTCAAAAAGGCCAATATACACGTTTTTCTTTAAGGTTTCATGGTTTTTTTTTTTTTTTTTTTTTTTTTCCGACAAAAAATATAGAAAAAACATCTAAGGGTATTTCATATTTTATGATTGTGGATTGAAAATAAAATTTTACAATGTGGTTATTAATTGTTAAAAACAAATTTCATTTAAAATACGTCATCATTTTTGACAATTTCACTAAAAATTGTGGAGTGTTAAAATCACTCTCTCAACCCACCCTCTCAACTCACTCTCTCTATATAATGTGACATGTGCACAACATTTATTTATCTACACCAAATTTGAAGCCATTATAAATGACCTGTTTTTTTTTTCTATTTATTTACAAATCAAACCAATCATCCTAAATTACCCTTTATTTATTTACTGAAATTGCCATCTAATACCATTATTTATTTATTTTTTCTACAAAAAGAAATATATAATAATAACAAAGGCAATTTTTTAAAAGAAAATAACAAAGACATTTAGTTCTTCATCTACATAGTGATATAAGGAAAAAAAAAAGTTCAATATAGAAATTTAATATAACACAATAAAATTATTTACTATAAAAAACTATTAAAAAAAAAATTACATGTAACAATTGTGGAAGACAATTTATGTTTGAAAATGATGAGAGTTGGAGTGAAATTCAGAAAAAAAAAAAAAAAAAAAAAGTTCAACGGTTGACCATGATTGATAATTTGGGAACCGTAGAAAAAAAAAAGTTGTAAAGTGGGAGCTATTTAAAAAAAGTAAAAAAAAAAAAAAAACTTGATACAATATCATATGACAATTTGTTAAAATAAACGATGAGTAATTTAGGAAGTTAATTGTTAGTTTGAGTTGTAAATAAATAGAAGTAAATGTAAGGGTTTATAATGGTTTCAAATTTGGTCATTTATAATGGTTTCAAATTTAATGTAGAGAAATAAATGTTGAGACTTGAAAGAGTGGGTTGAGAGAGTGATTCTAGTACTCATCAAAATCGTGAGTTCTTAATTGTCTTTTAATGATTATACGCCCTCGGAGTACATGTATTAAGGAGGCCATTTTATTAGGATGGAAGAACATGTAGGCATGAATAGAGAGGCAACTGTTTACAATTTACACTAATATTCTTATTCGTATCTGTAAATTATTACATACACACTATATATATATAAGATTTCAAACAAACCATTACATAATTATCCAAGTATGTGATGATCTAGCCTAATCAACACAATTGATATGAGATACAGTACTAATTAATCATATCATTTCCACTATTGGATATCATATATTCATATATATATATATATATATATTTTTTCAATATTAATAATTAGTTATTGGTATGATCACCATTTTGAATCTTCATTTTGTCCAGGTATGATATCCCATTTAAATTGGAAGAGAAGTAACCCTTGACGTAATCCTCCATCCCTATTCTCTTAAACAATGGTTGGTTTTGTGGGTTGATGAGACTTGTTGAAGGTCCTACCTCTGCTTCAAATTTTGGGCTCATGAAAAAAGCTATGGAGATCCTTTCTTTCTCTGAATTCACTGTTGCCCTGTGCTCCATGCTGCGATACATCCCGTTGCTCATTATCTACACATTTATTTAACAACTCATTTATAACTCCGCGTGTATAATTGAAAAAAAAAAAAAAAGTTTACGTGTATAATCAAAACATTTAAAAAAAGAGTGGCATGTATAATACAAGATTAGACATGGCAATTTTTTTTTTCTTTTCTTTTGGAAGTACGTGATGTGTCTCCATTTGTTGTTTCCTTTTATTGGTCCACGCACCTCCATTAATGGAAGTTAAACCTCCATATTAGATGATCAAAAAGAGAAAATAGAAAATTTTGACAAACCTCTAGAATATCTCCTATGTTTACTACAAGTGAATCTGGGAGGAAGCTAACAGGAGTCCAAACACCATCCTTTTTGATCTGGAGACCATCGACTCCGTTAACTTGATTAAGGATAGTGATGCCAGTTGGATCTGAGTGTGGTGGGATGCCCATCACCAGCTCTGGTTGTGGGCATGGAGGATAATAAGTCATCCTCACAAATTGCAACCCATCTTCAAACATCTCTTCCATCTCTTTCACCTCTATCTTCATTGCTTTTCCTATCATTTCAAAAAGCTTCCTCCCAAGTTGTTGCAATTCAAACAAGTAGGATTCTATGCTGTTTCTGCATGTATGCAACAAAAACAAAATATTCCAAAAGTCAGTAACTATTATACCCAAAAGCTTAAATTTAATTATAAAAAAGAAAAGTTGAAACCGTAAAGAAACGTGGTCTAACAAAAGCATTCTAATACACCCCTTCACGTGCCAATAGTATTTAAGCATTCAAATAGACCAAGCCCGTATAGAGATTCTGATTTCAAAATAAATATATAAACAAATGCATATGAGGACCGAGGCTCAAACCCAAGACTCCTATGTCAAACCAAGGCTATGATACATTTTGTTACATGCATGCAACAATAACAAAATGTTCTAAGAGTTAGTAACCATTAGACTAAGTCCAAATAGAGATGTAGATTGCAGAATAAATACAAAAACAAATTGTAGTATAAATACAAAAACAAATGTTACTTTGAGGTCAAACTGTGGCTCTGTATTAACTCGATAACTATCAGACCTAAAAGTTTAAACAAGAAATGGTCCAAACAATAATATTTAATCACTCTAATAAGTAATAACCAGAAATTTTGAGAGAAACCTGAAGGATGAAGGGAGTTCCGGGAGCAGGTGTTGTTTTCTTCTATGAGTAGGATTGGTTGTCATGGCGAACCTGTCGCCCCAATCAAGTTTTCCTTCTGATCGAGTTACGTTTCCGTAACCTTCAACATCTCCTGGTTTTAATTTGTACTTCATTTTCTCTTCTATAGGAAGCTTATAAAATTCTTGGATCTCATACTTCAGCTTCTCCATCAGTGACGAGCTAACTCCATGGTTCACCAACTGCATGCACACATCTTTGAATTTCTTTATCTTTTTTCAACGAATTAGAAGAATTAAAAAAATAATAATAAATAAATAAAATAAAGTTAGAACAAAACCTGAAAAATGCCCCACTCTTTGCAAGTTGCATGCAACTTCTCCAGTTCTTGAGAATCTTTGTCTTCCTGATGAGAAACCAAACATTTCATGTCAATAGTAGGGATAGCAGTTGAGTGATTCCCATCCAAGAGATTATTATTTGGATGCTCTTGAATATCGGATCGAATGTAGCACTGCGGCAGCACGGTGATCTTCTGGCATTTGATGAGTTCCTGAACACTGATATGAACAGGTTCGGATGCAGAGCTCGGAAGAGCTGTACTAGTTTGCAGTGATGAAGACATTAATTTTTTTTCTACTGTACTAATTAAGCTCTGCAACTATAACACCGAAGGTATGCTTAGAAGGGTATTTATATACCCAGAAAAGGTGATTGAAAATATAAAATTATTGAAAAATATTTACAATTTACAAGTAACACAGACTGTGCATGTATCCAATAATCAAAATTACAGAGAGAGTCTATTCTATATTGAATCAAGTGTACAAATGACATGAATCTATTGGATGGATGGAAAAATCTTTTCCACAATCACCCTAATTTCATGTTTTGTAATTGTTACTGCTTTCATATGTCCATGAACATACAATTATCTGTAAAGACTGTAATGGCATCTGTATTAAGAAAAATTAATTTGTTTTCTCTTAACATGTATACAAGTAATATTCTTATTTTATTTTATTTTATTTTTCTTTTTAACAAAGAAATTTCAAATGATTTAATTTGTAAATTGAAATCCTTATTGACCACGTGCCGATCAACAGGATGAAATATTCTTTTAGATCATATCAAGAATGTTAATTAGTTCACGCACCACGAAGATATTAGAAAATATCTTTAAATTGGAGACGTGTAATATCTTTTATAATTATATATAAAACAAAAAAAGATTTACCATTAAAGAATTCAGAAAAAAAAAAAAAAAATTAATGAATATTTGCAGAAAGGGAAGGGACATCCAACCACTGGCTATTGGACCCTCTAAAGGTCTAGAGTTTTGAAAGGACATCTGATTTGTTGCTGTTATCTGAAACCTTCAAGACTTTATAAGTGGTAAATATACTGATACCCCTCAAGTTTTCCATAAATGCAACTTGAGAGTAAATATGTATTTATCTACTTGAATCTCTCGTGCTTTTAAAATTGAATTAATAAAAAGACAAAATTGCACTTAATTATTAAAATTTATAAATGAAGATAATATTTTTATAAAAAAAATTAAATTAAATTAATTGAAGATAATTCTATCAATGGAATATAAATTTAAAAATAATTTTAAAATAAAAAACAGTTTTTAAAATTGTAAATTATATTCATTTTTTAAATTTAATTTTTTTAATATTTGTAAACTGAATAAGAAAACGTATTTTTTAAAAATAATCTTCATTTTATAATTTTTTTTTTACTTTTTTTAAAATTTTAAATTTAATAATTATTTTTTTCTAAATTTTAAATTATTTGTACTAGTTTTTAAAAATATCATCTTCTGTTTTTAATTTTAGTAACTATGGGCAATTTGATTTTTTTATTTTATTTTTATTATTTCAAATTTAAGAGCAAAAGTGGTATGAGTAGATAAATGTATATTTGTTCTCTAGCTGTATTTATATCAAATTTCGGGGGTGGTTGATGTATTTACTCCACCTTATAATATATGCCTTGTACTATGAGAATTTGTCCGCGTTAAATTATATATTGCTATATAAATAATAATGTAAGTCATGATGAATATGACATTAATTTTTTTTTTTTTTTTACCGTATCTATCCACCTATCTAGACCGTGTATTTTTTTTTAAAAAAAATTACCATTGATAGATTTCAAGCCGTTGACTTCAGAGTCAAATATAACATTAATTATTAAGAGTATTTTTTGTATGAATTATCTATGTGTTACAAATTAAGTTTTTCTTTTTAAATGTTAAAAGCTCTTTTTAAACTTTTTGAGCTTCTTCAAAAAGTTTTTTTTTTTTTCTTTTTCAAATTAATAAATTATCTCAAATACCTTTATTATATTTCATAAATTCCAACAAATCTATTTTAAATACATAACTTTTTTTTTTTTAATTTCTCTGATACATTTTTATAATTTATTACTTCCAAAAGTACTTTTATAAATATATCACCAAACCATCTATTAAATTATGTATTTTATCATTTGACATCCAAACAAAATTTTGTTTTGGTTAAAAAGCTTTATTGTTTGCAAAAGTTTTACTTTCCAAAAGATATACTTGTACAAGCTCTCCTTGAAATGTTCATCTAGACTTCTTCATTAAATTTTGTTTTAGTGAATAAAGGTATTTTAATACTTTGAGATTCAAAAAAGTTTTAGAGAGTTGCTTTAGTAATTTTAGAGAAGAGTTTTTTTTATTTATTTATTTTTATTTATTTTTTATTTATTTTTATTTATTTTTATTTATTTTTAAGCAGTTTTTGTAACTTTATAGGAATTGTTTGTAATTTTATAGGAATGTTTTGGTAATATTTTAAGGGTTTTTTTTTTATATATAATTTTTATTTTGTTTGTAATTTTCAATAGAAAAAATGGTTGATTAAGTTTTTAAGTATTATATAGGGGTATAATAGTTATATATTCTCATTAAAAAGCTGGGGGATATGCTAACGATAATATTCTAGTGGGATAAAATTTGGTACAAATTGAAACAAGATGTGTTTTGATAATAATTGAAATAACGGAGATGTTTAATTTCAATAACCCTAGAAAATGTAGTAAGTCAAGTCATGACTAAAATAATGTGTCGTAAGATTGAATCTGACACCAGAGGTCCTGATCAATTACCAAACAAATATTTGCCAAAAAAAAAGAAGCCTTTATTTCCTTGTCATGTTATGGTTTTGGTCTTGGTCTTGTGGATGTCAATATCTTGTCTAAGACATGCTTATAATTATTATTATTTTTAAATAATGCTAAACATCTTACCTAAAATCTCATATTTTTTATCTCAATATATGTGGTGGCATGTGATATGTTAAATTATGAGTGGATACACATTAATGATGTTTTATTGAGGAAATAGAGGGAAATAGCACCAAATTCAATTGGTTTTGTGGTAATATCACCAAGTTATTAAGTGTTGTAGAAATAGCACCAAAGTATGTGATCTACCAAAATTGCCCCTCACTTATTCCTTCTTCCTCTCTCACTCTCTCTCTCTTTCTTCCTCTCTCCTCCTTTTTTTTTTTTTTTTCAAAAACCTCCATTGATTTATCAATGGAGATCAAAATGACCTCTATCGAAACGACCTTTGTCGAAACGACCTTCGTCGAAACGGTCGACTCCCTTTGATGGAGATCAAAACGACCTCCGTTATTAAAAAATTTCTGAAAATAAGTATTGTGTATTTTGAAATAAGTCTTGGGTATTTGGAAATAAGTATTGGGTAGGTCACCCGAGACTTATTTCAAGTTATTTCCAGCTACTCGAGACTTATTTCAGATACCCGAGACTTATTGAAAAATAACCGAGACTTATTTCCAGAATTTTTTTTATAACGGAGGTCGTTTCGAAGACCTCTAATGGAGTCGACTGTTTCGACGGAGGTCATTTCAATGGAGATCAAAACAACGGAGGTCATTTTGATCTCCATTGATGGATCAATGGAGGTTTTTGAAGAAAAAAAAAAGGAGAGAGGAAGAAAGAGAGAGAGAAGAAGAAAGAGAGAGGAGGATGAAAGAATAAGTGAGGGGCAATCTTGACATATCACATACTTTGGTGCTATTTCTATAAAACTTATTAAGTTGGTGACTTTTCCATAAATGGCTTTGGAAAGAGTACCATAAAAAAAAAATGCCCCTGTTTTATTTCACCTACCACATGTATTTACTAACCATTTGACATTTCAAGTATCACATATTCACGTGTTGAAATGAAAAATGTGTGATTTTAGATGAGTTCACTTTTGCTTACCCACCTTCAAATGGGGTGAGCATTACCCCCTCCTCTAAGAACATAACATGTGTTCATAGAGGGATAAATTTGTCTAAATCATGTTATTTATTTTTATTTTTTTAATCAACTACAGCTGCAAACGTGCTTAAATGTGGATTTGTTTTTAATAAAGTAGTGTTAATCAACTACAGCTGCAAACTTGCATGTAGTTTGACAAATTCGAAACTTGCATGTGCTTAAATGTGGATTTTTTCTAATCAACTACAGCTGCAAACTTGCATGTGGTTTATGGGTTGCGTTTTATCAAACCGTATAACCTAACCCAAACCATTACATACTTAAAGATAAATTTATATATATTATTAATTAAATTATCAAAGAAAACAAATAAAAACTAAAATTAACCTGATGTAATAAGAAGTAAACTTCGAAACTTCAAAGTGGTTGCTTCGACTGGTAGATATTATTAATTTAGAAGCTTAAATGATTTGGTTTTATTTTATAAGTTTTAGGCATTCTACACTTGAGTTTTTTTATGTTTATTTTTTTTTACGATTATTGTTCTGCACTTAAGTTAAATTTAGTATTATAAATTACTATTATTGTTTATCTTATTGATAATTGGTTTAACTACTTATATTGATAATTTGATATTATTAAATTTATTCAAATAAAGAATAATGTAATTATTTTCTTAAACTGTTAAACCAAACCGATTTTTATCGGTTTGGTTTGGTTTTGTTTTATCTTATAAATGATTTGGTTTGAGTTATAAAAAATTAAACCGATTTTATAATGGTTTGGTTTAGGTATAGTCAAACTCAACCCAAACCAACCCATGTCTATATACACTTTAATTCAAAGTATGTAAATTTAATGGTCTACGTTCTTCGTCTTGATGTATTTATATCATGACAAATTATATATATACATATATGACTTTTTTTTTTTTTTTTTGATGGAATATATATATATATGACTTAAAACTAATGGAAGCAACATGTGTGCATTTGTTTGTCTAATAATAGATAAATACTACAACTTTATCAACATTCAATGTCAAATTTGGCATAAAAATAGTAAAATGCTATATTTGACACATCAATTTAGCATTATGCTCTAATGCACAATTTTATTTAAAATACTATTTTAATTCTTTTATTAATTAAAATTATAAAAGTAAACACTTACCATTAATACATTCATTATTTATTTTAATGCTCAAATGCAAAGTTTCATTAATGTATTTATTATTTCATTTAAAATATATATAATGATATTTTTTTAATTAAAAAATGAGCATTTATTGCTATGCCAAATGTGGTATATGTTATATTGTGTGCCAAATTTGACACACAATATAATATATGCCAAATTTGACACTGTATTGGAGGATGATTTTTGCATCATGTGCTAAATTTTAGCATTGGTACAGCGTTGGAGATGCTCTAAGATCAATATATGATCAATAAAATGAATCATGTATCATCATATAGATGATCGATCGTGATAGAAAGATGAGTATGTACATTCACTTAACATGAACGATCTAATTCTTTGAGTGATTAATTTTTAACTGAATTATGTTACTTTCGTTAACCTTAGATAACTTAAATAAAGAACAAACCCTATCGTTCAAGAGACTTCCAATAGCATACTTTGATATTTATCTATTCCTAATTGACCAAACTTTTATTCTCAAATCAAATTAAGGCCGGCCGGGTGTTGTATTGCTGTTGCTTATTTTATCTATTCCTAATTGACCAAACTTTGTTATTAATGAACTATTATTATAATTGTAATTATTTTTAGATTCATAATTGTTAATTATCTTTAAATATCTTATCAATGGATAATTTAGTTGATATTCCTCTAGGTGGATACTAGATAGTAGATAGCTAATTCAGATGGTAAAGTCACTCATAATTTATATTTTATACTGTTATTTACATTTGTTTGTATATATATTGTGAAGAAATGATAAATATTGTCTTTGTATATTGTAATATTGTTTAGTATTATTGTAAGCTCTCTATTTTTTTTTTTTAATAATATCTATTAATTCGAGATCAAGTATTTGTTTGAAAGCTTTAGCTATCAGTAGTCTCTACTTATTATTGATGTTGGTTTGCTGAGAAGAGTACTTTTTAAAAAAATTAGCGCTGCTGTTAGTCTAAGGCTGGACTAAGGTGATCACTAGTATAGTAGTATATAGATTGGTCTCAAAAATCTAAAACAAAAAATAATAATAATAATTTTCATAAAAAACAAAACATTTAAAATATTATCTTTAGAGCAGGTAAGAATCATGCATTCGATGTTATTTTCAACTATCGCGTGTTGAAGAAAGAGCCACGACAAAAAGGCATGTCATTGATAAGAATTTGCATTACAAAACGTGCTTAATTTAGTTTTTTAATTTTATTTTATTAAGTTAATATATATGGTTTGACTAATTAAATACTATATTTATTGATCATCATGATCACCACGACTCATTCAAATTTCAATTGTATATATATATTGGATTAATGGAGTCAACAATTATGAAAACTCTGGCAACCAGAGTCTGCCAAATGGATGGCTAGGATATTCCCATCAATATTATATATCGACATAATCACATTCAAATACTTTAATTTATTGACTTTAAGTTGTTTAATCTTAAGTCTTTAACCATGTTTAATGGTCATGATTAGGGGTGGGCAAAAAACCATTAAACCGAACCGAACCGATGAACCGAACCGGTCCAATCGGTTTTTTTCCGGTTTTTAACTTTTAATCGGTTCGGTTCGGTTTGTTTTTTAAAAAACCGATGTTTCCGGTTCGGTTTCCGATTCTAGGGTTCGAACCGGTGAACCGAACTGAGAACCGGTGTATATAATCAAAAATCCCTAAATTTTTTTTTACTTTGTCTAATACTAATAATGTTAAAAACAAAAGAGTAATTCATATTTCATAAATATTGTTGCACATTCACTTTTTTCATAAATATTGTTGCACATTCACATTTCATAAAAAATGTGTATTAAAAAAATATTGATAATTGAAATTATCAATATTTTTTTAATAAACTTTTTTTTTAATATATGTAACCTAAGCTATCATCGAATCATTGATCTACCATTTGATTTTGTAAACAAGCCTTCAAATTAGTTACTAATGCATGCCCTTTAATTCTTATTAGTTTCAACCCTAAAAACTCATAGGACCGCATATTTAGTCATGTTTTCATTAATGGAACGGTTGTTCACCGTTAAAGTTGCTAGCCAAAAACATTACAAACTAACTCAATCGAGAACCGAAATAACCGAACCGAACCGAACCGAACCGGTTCAATTGGTTTTTGATCGGTTCACACTTTTAAATTTTATCGAATCGGTTTACTTTTTCAAAAACCGAATATTATCGGTTTTTTATCGGTTCACTCGAAAAGTGAACCGATCCATTAAACGTCCACCCCTAGTCATGATGTCATTCGTGTTGGTCGCTGTGAAACACCAGTTTTGTTTATTCTTCGGAATTGAGGTGTCAGATAGTGCCGAAATGGCCAGCTTGTTTCCTTAATATTTAAGTTTAACATATAGTTGTTAATTTGTTGAGAGCAGGATCCGTGTTTGGACAAATTTACTCTCTTTATAGATATATATCATCCATTTAGGAGGGAGTAATAGTTATCCCCCTTGAAGGACGGTGAGCAAAAGTGCTCCTCTCCCATGTATAAGGGTTAAATTATATACATTCTATTAAATGCCACTGTATTGCCCAAATTATTTGTCCAAAATTATTTGGACAAATAATAATTATCTGTCCAAATTATTTGTCCAAATTATATACATTCTAGCTCATTAATATGCAACTAATTAACTGAAAGTCTGAAACACGTTGTAATTCTTGGAACACGTTGTAGCTCTGTCTTAGAATTCATATGATCAGTCCATGCAAGAAGAATACAAGCTAGCTAGCTTGCAATTAATCTCCTATAATCACGGTGATAAAACTTTAAAGACCCATTAGACTCATTTGCTAATTAATTTATTGGCTCCACAACATAAGATTCTGGAGTATGGGCCGGGGTACGACATTGAACTCAGAAGTCTGGTCCCTCTCCAAGGAAGTTGCAGTGAAGATGACAATTTTGTAAACAAACCCATGATATTCTGTATATATATAGCTATGTTGTGTGCTTCACTTCTTCATAGCTTGAGTGCCAAGAACCATCTTTTGTAAACAATGGCATTAACACATAAGAAAGCTTTTGTCATTCCTCTATTGATGGTTCTGGTGACTTTGGCTTCTCATCAAGCCACATCCCGAACGTTGGATGTAGATTTCATTGCTCAAAAGCATGAGCAGTGGATAGCTCAGCATGGACGCACTTATCTAGACAGCGCAGAGAAAGAGAGACGCTTTCAGATATTTAAGAAGAATTATGATTACATAGAAAAGTTCAATGCTGCAGGGAACAACACTTACAAATTAGGCATCAATGCCTTTTCTGACTTAACTAATGAAGAATTCTTAGCCTCTCATACAGGATTGAAGATGCCTCCCAAGTCCCAACCCAAGATTGTCCAATACTACAGCATCATACGACAGCTACGAGACAGAAGTTGCAGACAGCATTGACTGGAGGGAGAAAGGTGCTGTCAGCGAAATTAAGCGACAAGGATCATGTGGTAAGGATTTCACCATTTTCACATAATTCCCATACAAGTATCGTGTACGTTACATATATAGTTTTTCTTAGTTTATTTGTAATAGGTTCAAACTTCTATATATGTAGCTTGTTGCTGGGCATTTTCAGCTGTGGCAGCAATTGAAGGAATTATACAGATTAAGACTAATACGTTACTCGATTTGTCTGAGCAACAACTAGTGGATTGCGTTTCAGAAAATCAAGGTTGTAATGGTGGTTATATGGATACTGCCTTTGAATACATTAAACAAAATGGAGGCCTGGCCGCAGAGTTAAATTATCCATACCAGGAACAAGATGGAGCCTGTCAATAGCAGACGGAAACCGCTGCCCAAATCACTGGTTTCCAAGATGTAACTCACAACGATGAGCAGGCATTGAAAAATGCAGTATCCCGGCAACCTGTCTCAGTTGCCATCGCTGCAAGTGGTGATCACTTTCAGAATTTTAAAGGTGATGGGATCATCCAAGGATACTGTGGCGATTCACTGAACCATGCTGTTACTATTGTTGGATATGGAAATGAGAATGGTATGGATTACTGGTTAATCAAGAATTCATGGGGCCAAACTTGGGGTGATAATGGCTACATGAAAATTTTGAGAGGATCCAGTAACAGTGGAGGTCAGTGTGGGATTGCAATGCAGCCTTCATTTCCGACTACACAGTAAGTCGTATTTTTAAGGTTGTGGGGGCGGTTCTTCTAGTCTTCCAGAGATGTTTCTTCTAATATTTATATTTCTTATGTATTATTAAGATTGTCAATGGATTCATATCCGTACGTACTAGGTTGGCTGTGATAATGCTAGTATCATAGTATGTTAGTTGAATTCCTAATTTATAAATAAAATTCGTGATGATTATGTTATATATGGCGACTTTTTCATGTCCCAAAAAAAGAAGTGAGAAGCTGAAATATTATTTATTTATATCATAAAATTATATCATAAATAATATGGTAAATGGGTTGTAACTAACATATCATCTCATAATCGATGTGGTGATTACAACTCATATTCTACATCATTTAAGTATGATTTCAATGCAATTAAGGGTATTTATATGTAATTATAGTAAAACTGACATTTTTCGTGTATTTTTGCTGAATCTCAGGGTAAACAATAGTGCAATTTGCCTATTTTAAATGCTAATAAACAAGCAATTGATCTATTTTGAACTTTAAAAAAATAAATAAATAAATAAATAAATAAATAAATAAAACATAATAAAGAGGGTATAGGTTATAATTTATGAGATGCAACTTGCAAATAAAAGTTTTGTTTCATGATTTGGAAGCTCACTTACGCTATGTTTGGTAGGAGGGAGGGAAAGTATGATGGATGAATGAATTAAGAGGGAGAGAGAGTATGAGGGATAGAGAGGATAACATTTATCCTTCATATTGTTTGATATTGAAAAGATGGTTGAATAGATGGATTGGTATTTAATTTGTAATATTACTAAATCACCCTTAAAAAAATTGGAGGGCAATGAAAAATTCCCCTCCAATCTTCTCTCCCTCCTCTCATCCACCTTGATTGGAAGGATCCAATATGGTGGGCCCGGATGGCTCTTCTCTCTCTCCTCTTCCCCTCTTCTTTCTCTCATCCCTCCAATCAAACAAAGGATTTGATCTCTCTCTCCAACCATCTCCCTCCCTCCCTTTCTCCATCCAACCAAACATAGCGGTAAGCTAAGAAAAGGGTGGTAGATATGTATATATATATATATATATATATATTTCCGAAGTATTACACAATTACATGAATTTAGGTTTTTATAGAAAGGAGTACTTGAACTTGCAAACTCATGGAACCTCAACCTCGTGATACAAGTGTGAAGGGTTTATCACCTAACCAACTTCATATCGTCTGGTATTTTTTTTTTTCCCCCTTCATATAAGTTGATATATGAAGGGGAAAAAAAAAAAAAAAAAAAAAAAAAAAAAAAAAAAAAAAACATTGCACAACAAATTAAAGGCAATTAAGGACATCAATATATAGAAACTATCCCTCCTCCTAGATTAGTTTTGTAAGAGTATCTCCAATGCAAAAGTGGTTTGCATACCAATAATTGTTGACATGGCAGCAATGTCAATATACTTGCTTCCTATATAGTATAAAAATAAACTTGATAGACAATCAACTCAAAATTTGGTCTCCAATGCTTCCGTCTAAAACACAATTTTTTTAATGACGTGTCTATCTTTTTTTCCAGTTTTTTTATATATTTTATTTCTTGACCAAAAATATATGAAAAATTAATATCAGTTTTAAATATTTACTGAGTCAACCTAAAACATAGCTGTGCAACAGACTGTCTGAAAGTGAACAGTCATGTTGACAATGTCTAATATATTTTTTTTGCCACATCAGTTTGAGGTTGAATATGCATGGTTACATTGGAGACACAATTATTAACATAACGTTTATTTATCCTACGTGACATCCTTTATTTTTTTATTTTTATTTTTCACAAACTACACTTACATTGGAGATGTTCTAAAACATAAACAATTGCTTTTCACAAGTCCTTCTTTAGCTCAGTGTCTTTCATTGTACGGAGATTACATTGGAGTATTATCCTTTCGGTGTGCACCGTCTTAAATCTTAATGATCAATAATATAAATCATAGGTCTTAATCAAAGTTGTTTATAGGATTTAACAATTTATTTAGTTCTGTGTTTATAGTATTTGATCTTATAGTTCAAATTTTCATCTGGGTATGGTGTGATATGTAAGTGGGTATGGTTCCCTTACAACAACAATATATATATATATATTTGACAGGTCGATCCCTTACAACAATATTGATACCGAAAGATGTGCAACAATGACAGAGAAAGAGTTGTAGTGGGGTGGACTTGTCTTTTAAAATGGAACTTGAAAATTACTTGAAATTTTGCTTTATGTTCAAAACAGAACGTTACGTGTAATATGTAATAGTGAAAATTACAATTTTTTTTAGCTGATTTTGTGAGCTTAATTAACACTTATTTTATGATTTGAGTTTCAATAGGATCAAATATGTGCGTGGATAAAAATGCCCCTCTAAGTCACCCACTTGGCCACTTTATTCTCTTTCTTTTTCCTTCCTTATTTTTTCTCACACCAAACACATTCAAAAAGTTTTATTCTTACTCACGGTCTCTCTCAAGTTGAAAACAGTATATCCATTATCCACTTACCAAATACAAAACTAGTCACTCCCCAGTTTTTATTTTATTTTTAAAATGTGTTTTTTATATTTTAGGATTGGTTTCATCATTCATGTGCTTTTTGTTGCCCAAACTTCAATGTATTACATTATTTGTGATTACTTTTTAGGAAAGAATTGGTTTCCGTCAAATATGGATTCGACTGTGGAGAAAATGATGAACGTTGGTCGTTGGTTCAAGAAATATTTATTGTAAAATTGAGAATTCGTTTGCTTAAAGTCGAGCATTAATCTTGTAAAATCAAAAATTAATAAAATAAAGAATTAATTGACTAATGGACTAATGGTGCTATTGACTCCCTCTAATGACCTAATATGTTTAAAAGTCCTCGTTAAAATTTTAAGTGGAAATTACTTAAAATGACCACATACAATATAGAAATTTTGTTTGTAACCACAAACAAAATTTTAATTGTTAATAACCATTTTTTTTTTGGAAATTACTTGAATGCCCTCATATAAAAACCATCCCCAAACACACACTCTATTTTTCTATCATTTCTCTCTCTCTCTCTCTCTCTCTCTCTCTCTCTCTCTCTCCCCCTCCAAACCAAGCTTGAAAATCACCGTCGGTGTTGTTGCCTAAGCGTGCACCGTCAATGAGGATGTCGCCGAGCGCCGACGTGCTTCTGGGCTTCGTGACAGCCATAGTGCTGTCGTCATGCCACCGTGCATGCTACTGTCCTTTGCAAACCAAGGACAACGACGTCGTGGTTCACGCCCAGGCACAGCGCCGTCGTGCCTTCTTGCTTCGCCTGGGTTTCACGACCGTCCAACAGCGCTGTCGAGCTCCCCCTCTGCTGGCAATGTGATCTACAGAAAAACGGGGCAGAAAAACCTAAACCTAATTTGAGGAAGAAGAAGAAGGGAAACATTTCAAGTTTAACATTTCAATATAGTCAAGATTTCAAGTTTCAACATTTTAATTTAGTCAAGATTTCAAGTTTGAGTTCAGATTTTAGTCGTGATTTCAAGTTTGGTTCTAGATTTTAGTCATGATTTTAAGTTTGCTTCCAGGTTTTTAAAAAATAAACTAAGTTTAGGGGTACTTTTGTAATTTATGGATATACAATGATTTTTTTTTTTTAAAAAAAAAGTGGTTGTTAACAATTAACTTTTCAAAAGTGGTTACAAACGAAAGTTTAATATTTCCAACGACTATTTTTGGTTTTCTCTCTTCAATTAAATCGTTTTAATTGATTTATTTCTAAATTTGTCATTTTTTTTTTCAAACTCAACACACCATATATATATATATATATATAAATGTTGGACATCATGCTAACATACATCAGCTAGGTGCCACCAACACTAGTATGACTAGTTTCACACACATGAAACCAGAGGAAGAATATCACTCTACTAGTTTCATACACATGAAGAGTGAACCTGGACCTAATCAGATGAAAAATACGTTTATCTCTCTAACAGATTCCTAGCTAACATCAGCTAATAACATAATCATGCCATACCAACTGGTTGGTTACAGAAATCATTAGAGCACACATTTTATGCTCTCAAAAACATTTCTGATTATCCTCAGATCCTGTACATATATATATAAGGGTCGTGTATCAAATATATATTCATTCAATTCATTCATAATAAAATCATTCAGAGAAATTTACATAAGGGTTAGGGTTAGGGTTGGATTGGTCTTCTTGGGCTGGAGTGGTAGTGATGGAAGATTTTGGGTTTTCGCTTTCTACAACCATTTTCTCTTTCTTTCTCGAATTTTCGGCTTCTTCTTTTCTATGCTTTTCCAAACAGAGTTATAAATATATAGTGTGGGCCCGTCCAGGCTGGGCCGTTCTTTTGGGCCTGTCAAGGATTTACTTGTTCATTTAGTTTTATTTTTTTATTTATATTTTTCAAAAAATAACTTGAAAGTACGTCCAAATTTAAGAAGCAAAAGATAAAGAATAAATAATAATAATAATAATAATAATATTCTCTTAAAACTTTTGTAATATGTTTGGAAAAAAAAAATTATATTCCATCAATCTATATAGTTAGATTTTAATAGGCATTAAAATTCATTGTATTTTTTCAACATATAAAATTTGAGAAGAAAATTAGAAATAGCCTATGGAAACATTGAACATTTGTTTTTAATCATGTATGAAAGTTTAATGGTTAATGATAAGATGAGATTGGTTCAATGGTATATTCCTCACACATATATCACGAGGTTGTGGGTTTGAGTTTCTTTCCCTCCTCAAACCCCGAATTATTGTAATACTTTAAAAAAAAAAAAAAAATTGATTAATAACCGGGTTTTTGAGAAGTTACACATATACTCCCCTATAAAAACATTTCCCAAATACTCTATCCTCTCATCCCATGCACCCTTCTCTCCTCACCTACTCTCCCACTTCGCTTTCGCTAGAGCACGCGCTGCCCGGCGACACTACGCCTAGGCGCTTCACCAACAACATTGTTGTTAGGGCTGGAGGATTTTTTTGTTTTCAAAAAGGCCAATATATCACGTTTTTCTTTAAGGTTTCATGTTTTTTTTTTTTTTTTTTTTTTTTTTTTTTTTTTCACAAAAAATATAGAAAAACATCTCAAGGGTATTTCATATTTTATGATTGTGGATTGAAAATAAAATTTTACAATGTGGTTATTAACCGTTAAAAACAAATTGCATTTAAAAAATGTCATCATTTTTAACAATTTCACTAAGCTAAAATCACTCTCTCAACCCACCATCTGAAGTCTCAACACACTCTCTCTTTATAATGTGACATGTGCACAACATTTATTTCTCTACAACAAATTTGAAGCCATTATAAATGACCTATTTTTTTTTTTTTAAAAAAATTTCTATTTATTTACAAATCAAACCAATCATCCTAAATTACCTTTTATTTATTTACTGAAATTGCCATCTAATACCATTATTTTTTTTTTACAAAAAGAAATATATAATAATAACAAAGGCAGTTTTTTTTTTTTAAAGAAAATAACAAAGACATTTAGTTCTTCATCTACATAGTAATATAAGGAAAAAAAAAGTTCAATAAGAAATTTAATATAACACAATAAAATTATTTAATATAAAAAACTATTAAAAAAAATTACATGTAACAATTGTGGAAGATAATTTATGTTTGAAAATGATGAGAGTTGGAGTGAAATTCAAAAAAAAAAAAAAAAAAAAAAAATGGATACAATATCATATAGCAATTTGGGTCATTTATAATGGTTTCAAATTTAACGTAGATAAATAAATGTTGTCCACATATCATATTATAAAGAAAGAGTGAGTTGATAGAGTGATTCTAGCACTCATCAAAATTATGAGTGCTTAATTGTATTAAGGAGGCCATTTTATTAGGATGGAAGAACATGTAGGCATGAATTAGAGAGGCAACTGTTTACAATTTACACTAATATTCTTATTCATATCTGTAAATTATTACATACACTCTCTCTCTCTATATATATATGATTTCAAACAAACCATTACATAATTATCCAAGTATGTGATGATCTAGCCTGATCAACACAATTGATATGAGATACAGTACTAATTAATCATATCATTTCCACTATTGGATATCATATATTCATATATATATATATATATATTTCAATATTAATAATTAGTTATTGGTATGATCACCATTTTGAATCTTCATTTTGTCCAGGTATGATTTCCTATTTAAATTGGAAGAGAACAAACCCTTGACGTAATCCTCCATCCCTATTCTCTTAAACAATGGTGGGTTTTGTGGGTTTATGAGACTTGTTGAAGGTCCTACCTCTGCTTCAAATTTTGGGCTCATGAAAAAAGCTATGGAGATCCTTTCTTTCTCTGAAGTCACTGTTGCCCTGTGCTCCATGCTGCGATACATCCCGTTGCTCATTATCTACACATTTATTTAACAACTCATTTATAACTCCGCGTGTATAATTGAACCTAAAAAAAAAGTTAACGTGTATAATCAAAAAAACATTTAAAAAAATTGGTATGTATAATACAAGATTAGATATGCCATTTTTTTTTTTCTTTTTTGGAAGTACGTGATGTGTCTCCATTTGTTGTTTCCTTTTATTGGTCCACGCACCTCCACTAATGGAAGTTAAACCTCCATATTAGATGATCAAAAAGAGAAATTAGAAGAAAAAATATTTATATACACTAACATACATCATGAGAGAGAATGTTAGAGAGAGAGGCTCTGATACTTTCAGGTATAGAAGTTATGGACGAAGCGAAGATTTCAAGGAAAAGCTAGTTTCAGTCCATATTGACAACATCAATCCAGTCATGGATGTTTCAGGTATGTGGAGCATTTTCAAACCATTTGGAAGGGTCCGAGATGTGTATCTCTCGCCAAAGAATAGTACAAGGAGAAGCCTGTATGCCTTCATTCGCTTTGAATCTTTGGAGGAAGCCACCAAGGTGGCAAGATTGACAAATGGGATGCACTTATACGGTTGGCCAATCATGGCAAATGTAGCATCTTTTGGTTGGAGTAAAAGAAGATCTGCTGACGGGTATAGGAATGATTTTGGCAACAGAGAAAAGGAGTCCATAGGAGGAGTTCCTGAGAAGACAAACAAAGGCATGAAAACTTTTGTGGAGGCATTGACAGGAAACAGAGACAGGAAGGGCTCTCAGGCGGGAAATGGGAATGTTCAACCCAACATTGGAAGAGGCCAAGGCTGTAGGAAGGAGCTGACTATGCTGTGGAGTAGCAATCAGCGTGAGGAGCTCTGGTTGAGGAAATGTGCGATAGGAACTTTGAAATCTTTCATGAATGTGGAATGTGTTAATGAGAGATTGAAAAACAGAGGTTTTCATTTCACTTCACATTATATGGGCTCCAAGAACGTCTTATGGTGTTTCGAGTCTGAACTCGATAAGGAAGAATTTATTAATAATAGATTTTTTTGGGAGGACTGCTTTGTATTAATGAGGAACTGGTATGAGATCCCTAACCCGAATATGCGAATGGTATGGATCAATTGCACCGGAATCCCTTTATGTTATTGGACCATGGATTTTTTTGTGAAACTTGGATGGGTGATTGGGGAACCAGTAATGGTAGACGAAGATACCATTAATAGGAAAAGGTTGGATATGGGAAGAATGTTGATTTTAGCTGGCCAGGAAGAGATGGTGTCGGCAGACGTGAAGGTGGATGTGGGGAAAGGTTCGTTTACAGTCAGGGTGAAGGAGGAATCAACGCAAGTTAAGGGTCTGTGGATAGAACAGTTTTTAGGCATGCACAAGGAAGATAGGCAAGAAACCCAGAAACAAAGGGAGAAGGATGATGAAGGTGAGGGCGATGATAGGGCGACAATAGGGGAGATGATAGGCTCTAGATGGCAGATGAGGGAAGTAGGTAGGGTGGCACAAGAGGTAGATGGTAAAAGGCAGAATAGGGGTCAGTCTAGAGGAAATGAAAAAGACGGAAAGAAGAAAAAAAAGTCAGAAACATCCAGCTATGAGATGTCAGAGGAGGAGATCGCCTTTTCAAAGAAACCTAAGCAGAAATCTCAAGAAAAAGGGAAGAAGACATGGGTTCCAATACCAAGTCAGATGGTGCAGAAACAGGGATGGGGAAAGTTGGTAATTCGAGAGAGGCAAAGTCAAATAGGAAAAGGAGGGGAGTCTGACAGTCTGTCAACATCTGTTGAGGAGGGGAGGGGCTTGGAATTCACGAGATGGAAGGGTGAGTGCTCAAGGAAGGAGATTCAGAAGGAGGGAATAGAAGGGATAAGTCATGAGCCGGTTTCAGCAGATCATTGTCAGGGTCAACAAGGGTTTAGTTTTTCTAAAAGTCCTTCTCTTGATGGGCCTCTTAAGGCATTCTTGGACAAGATTGAGGGGGGAGTTGGGCCTGGGTGTAATAACTATGGGCTACAGAATTACTCCAGAAGCCAATCTTTAGATGGGCCCTTAAGAGAATACTTGGAAAATATTGAGCAAGCCTTTATAAGAGCTAAATTCTTAAAGGGCTTGCATCAACAGGAAGAGCAAAACCAGCCCCCTGTGAAGAATCCAGTAAGAAATAATAACAGCCCAACTGATGAGACAAGTCAAGACAACTCAATCTCTTTCGTTCAAGAAACCAAAGCCACATCTGAGTCTGAAAATTCTGAAGCAGAGGAAGATGGGAGCAGCTTCAGTTCTATCTCGGCAACAAGGGAAGAAGGGGAAATAGAGAGTGAGGCAATTGATATAAGGCAGAGGAAGAGTAAAAAAGGTCGGAGAAAGGAGACTAGGAAGGGCTGGAAAAAAATTAGTAAGGCTGTTAATAGGGGAGATGACAGCATACATGAGGGAGTCTGGGACGTGGATCAAGAAGTCATTAAGATGATGGAAATAGGAGCTCAACTGGGGATTAATTTCAATGGGAAAGAGAGGGAGATGGCTGAGTTTTTACGTGGAAGGGAATTGGAAGAAGCTAGCCGAAGTGGCCAGAAAGTTGGACAGTGATTTATGTTCTCTATTTTTTCGTCTTTGGGTTGTCAACTTTTTTATGTTAGCTATCTCTTGGAACGTTAGAGGTTTGGGTAGGAAGGAGAAAAGGAGGGTGGTCAAGAATATGGTGAGGAACAATAAACCGATGATTCTCTTTCTTCAGGAAACGAAGCTGGATTTTTTCGACAGAGGAATTGTGAATTCTTTAGGAGGGGGTTGGCTTACAAGAGGAATGAGGATGGAAGCTCAAGGGTCAGCTGGAGGACTGATAACTCTGTGGAATGAAGATCTTTTCTCAGTGAAAGCAAGTATCAATCATCAAAGGTGCATCATAGTCGCGGGTGAGTTATTGAAAATTAAATTTTTTTTGGTTTTTTGCAATGTTTATGTTGCCAATTCGGAGAGGGATAGGAAAGAGCTATGGGATTTCATTATTCATGCTCAAACCTCATTTCCTTACCCGTGGTGCATTGGGGGGGATTTCAATACGGTGCTCAACCCTTCGGAGAGGAGAGGCCGAGTTTGTGATATGGGTTCCATTAGAAATTTCAATAATTTTATTCAGCTGGCTAGAGTTGTTGATCTTCCTATGAGCGGCTCAAGCTTTACTTGGTCGAACAATAGAGAGGAGGCCTCGTGGGAGCGTTTAGACAGGTTTTTGTTATCTCCGGATGTCTTCTCTTGGTTTCCGAACTTGATTCAGCTGACCATTCCAAGATCCGTTTCCGACCACAATGCGATCACTATTGGGGAACCGAAAGAGGACTGGGGACCAAGCCCGTTTAGGTTCTACAACAGCTGGATGAAGGATAAGGATTTGATGAAACAAGCGATGGAGGGGTGGAAGGGGTGCAAAGTGAAGGGTTCCAATGGGTTTGTTTTGGCGGCTAAGCTCAGAACTTCGAAATGTTCCATTAAGAGACTTTTACCGGAAAGAAAGAAGGATTCTTTTTCTCTAAAAATTTTTGAAGGCCGTCTTCTACAGGTGGACAGAAAAGCTGTTACGATGGGGTGGACTAACAGTTTAAGGAAGGAAAGATTGGATATTTTGGGAGAAATGTGGAAAGGTATAAGGCTAGAGGAGCAAATGAGGTGTCAAAAGTCAAGAGTGAAGTGGTTGAAGGAGGGTGACAAAAATACCAAGTTTTTTCATAGCTTGGCGAATGGTAGAAGAAGAATGAATTTTATTGGGGAAATTATTATTGAAGGAAGAAAAGTCTCGAAGCCTTCTGAGGTTAGAGAGGGGATAGCGGATTTCTTCAAAAACCACTTTCGGAAAAATATGAGTCATAGGCCGGATTTTTTAGACTTGGAGGTGAAGAAGCTTTCGGTTCAAGAAAGGGATTGGTTGGAACAACCTTTTTGCAAAGAAGAGATTTGGGATGCTATTAGCGGATGTGACGGTAATAAAGCTCCAGGTCCGGACGGTATGAATCTAAATTTTATTAAAGTTAATTGGGGGGAGATTCAGGAGGATTTTTGAAATTTTATTAATGAATTTTTTCACGACAGATCCATTGTTAAAAATCTGAACAATACTTTTCTAGCTCTTATTCCTAAGTGTGGGAACCCTGAGTCTATTAAAGATTATAGACCCATTAGTTTAGTAAGTTCTTTGTATAAAGTGTTTTCTAAGGTTTTGGCCAACCGTCTGAAAAGGGTCATGGACTCAGTCATAGGTGAAACGCAGATGGCGTTTGTGAAAGACCGTCAGATTACAGATAGTTTTGTTATTGCTGAAGAGGTTATTCATCTTTGGAGGAAAGATTCTGAGGGGGGCCTTATCATCAAGCTTGATTTTGAGAAGGCTTATGATAGTGTGGATCATGAGTTTGTAGATTCTATGATGACGAAAATGGGGTTTGGAGTGAGATGGAGAATGTGGATGAGAAGTTGTATAATCACTCCTTGGATGTCGGTTCTTGTGAATGGTAGGCCGTCGCATCAATTTGGGGTTGAAAGGGGGTTAAGGCAAGGAGACCCTTTGTCCCCGTTCTTGTTTAACATTGCTAGTGAAGGTCTAAATTGCCTTTTGAGAAGAGCTTCTGGTTTGGGTTTGTTGAAAGGTGTGACTTTCGGGGACAACGAGGTTCACTTGACTCATTTGCAATTCGCAGATGACACGATTTTTTTTTTCAAACCAAACTTGGAGTATGTTCGTAATACAAGGAGAATTCTCAGATGTTTTGAGATGGTGTCTGGTCTTCAAATTAACTTCCACAAATCTTGCGTGGTTAAGGTGGGGAAAAATAGGTCGAGTAGTTCGGAGTGTGCAGAAGCCTTTAGATGTAAAAGGGCGGATCTCCCCATCATGTATCTGGGCTTCCCTCTGGGAGCAAGACCTCGGGCCAAACTTTTTTGGGAGTCTTTATTGAGTCGTATGAAAAGTAGGTTGGCGCCTTGGAAGACGAAGTTCCTGAACAAAGGGGGGCGTTTGGTTCTTATTAAAGCTGTCTTGTCGAGCATTCCGAATTATTTTTTGTCAGTTTTTAACCTTCCCATGGGAGTTGCTAAAAGCATGGAAAAAATTCAACGTTCGTTTTTTTGGGGGGATGAGATTCTGAAGAAGAAAATTCATGCAGTTGATTCGATTTCGATGTGTAAGAGTAAGAAAAATGGGGGATTGGGAATTGGGAGATGAAGGACAAAAACAGAAGTTTACTTGCAAAATGGGTTTGGAGGTTTGGTAACAAAGATTTGACATTGTGGAGGAGGGTGATATGTGCCAAGTATGGCATTGGTAGAGAGTCATTGGTGTGGGATTGGAGGAATACAAGCTCGGGTTCTTATTTTGTGAAGGCTGTGAATAGCCTTTTTGTAAAGGGCTCTGCTACGGAACAAACTCTCAAGAAAGGCATGAATTTGGTGTTAGGTGATGGTAGAAGGATTGACTTTTGGAAAGAGTTGGGAGGGGAGGAAATGTCCCTAGGGAGTGCTTTCCCTAGAATTTATGCTCTCTCCTCTAAGAAGTCCGGTTCGGTTGAGGTGTTTGGCTCTTGGCAAGGTAGTAAATGGGAGTGGAAAATTCCTCTTAGAAGACAGTTGTTCGATTGGGAAGTGGATCAATGGAATGCTTTTAAAAGTAGGCTTGATCAATTTAATCCTAGGAAACTTATTGCGGATGCTCTTGCTTGGTCTTTTTGCTCAAACGAAATTTTTTCTGTAAGTTCGTTTCACCGTGGCTTGGAGGAATCGGATTTGGTGGCTGAATCAAAGGATTTTACTTTGATTTGGCAAGGTTTGTGCCCTCACAAGGTTGAGATTTTCACATGGCAGCTGTTAAAGGGCAGAATAATGGTAAGACAAGTGATGAAAAAATTTGGTTTCAACCCAAATGGGCTTTGTGAGTGTCCTTGGTGCAAGAGCGAGGAGGAAACGATTGATCACCTTTTTCTCCACTGTAAAAGGGCATCTGAAATCTGGTGCAAGTGTATGGATTGGTGGGGAGTGTCCTGGTGTGCCAATAAATCCCTTTCGGAATGGGCCTTAGGCTGGTTTGGTTTAACTCCGAAAGCCAGCCAGGGTAGAGCGTGGAATACCCTGTTCTTTGCCATTGTGTGGACTATATGGGAATCTAGGAACAAAATGGTCTTCCAGAATTCTGAGCAAGGGGTGTCTCAAGACATCGATTCCATAAAATTCAGAGTCGCGTGGTGGTTCAAACATTATTTGGAAGGATGCACTAATTCCGTTTCTGTCATGCTCCAGAATATTGTTGTCAGCTGTTCTGTTTTGAAGCCAAAGAAGGCTATTCCGAATGCAGACTGGTCCCCCCCCCCCCCTCAGCAAGGTTCTTTGAAGTTCAACGTGGACGGTTCGGCAAAAGGAAATCCTGGAGCTGCAGGTATTGGATCATAGAGGCAAGGTGATTGGAACTTTTTCTAAATCTGTAGGTACAGCTGATGCAATCACAGCGGAGTTAATGGCTATCCATTAGGCCTGTTTTTTGTGCGCAAATTCTCCAATTTTAGTAGGGAAGGAACTGACTATTATTAGTGACTCTAAGGTTGCCGTTTCTTGGGTGAAAGGGACTGATTTTGGTAGCCTGAATCATGTGAACTGCATTTACGATATTCGCAATTTTCTAAGCTTTTTGGGCAGGACGGAAATCATTTTCAACCCAAGATCGAGTAATTGCTTTGCTGACTCCTTGGCTAAGAAAGGGTCTAATATGGAGGGGGATATGTTGATGTGGGAGGTGGATTGATGCTTCTTCCTTCAGCTGATTTCTGGGCTGGTTTTGTTTTTGGTGGCTGTTATGTTGGTTTTCTTTTTCTTGCTTTCTTCTTTTTCTCTGCGTGGTCTGTGCTTGTTTGCTTCTTTAGTTTGCTTTGCTTTGTTTTGGTTTGGTTTCCTTGCTGTGTTTTGGCGTTGTTTTGTTTGGGTTCGGCTTTGTTTCTTTGGTGGTGTGGTTGGTTTGTTGTGCTGGGTTGTTTCCGCTGGCTGCTCTAGCCTTTTTTCTCAATAAAGTTTAGTTTCTTGGCTGTTCAAAAAAAATAGAAATTAGAAAATTTTGACAAACCTCTAGAATATCTCCTATGTTTACTACAAGTGAATCTGGGAGGAAGCTAACAGCAGTCCAAACACCATCCTTTTTGATCTGGAGACCGTCGACTCCGTTAACTTGATTAAGGATAGTGATGCCAGTTGCATCTGAGTGTGGTGGGATGCCCATCACCAGCTCTGGTTGTGGGCATGGAGGATAATAAGTCATCCTCACTGATTGCAACCCATCTTCAAACATCTCTTCCATATCTTTCACCTCTATCTTCATTACCTTTCCTATCATTTCAAAAAGCTTCCTCCCAAGTTGTTGCAATTCAAACAAGTAGGATTCTATGTTGTTTCTGCATGTACGCAACAAAAACAAAATATTCCAAGAGTTAGTAACCATTAGACCTAAAAGCTTAAATTTAATTATAAAAAAGAAAAGTTTAAACCGTGAAGAAATGGTCTAACAAAAGCATTCTAATACACCCCCTCACGTGCCAATAGTATTTAAGCATTCAAATGGACCAAGCCCGTATAGAGACTCTGATTTCAGAATAAATACATAAACAAATGCATATGAGGACCGAGGCTCAAACCCAAGACTCTTAGGTCAAACCAAGGCTATGATATATTTTGTTACATGCATGCAACAATAACAAAATGTTCTAAGAGTTAGTAACCATCAGACCAAGTCCAAATAGAGATGTAGATTGCAAATAAATACAAAAACAAATTGTAGTATAAATACAAAAACAAACGTTACTTTTAGGTCAAACTGTGGCTCTATATCAACTTTTTTTTTTTGAAAATCAGAAAATTTATTAAGCCACCAGGGGCAGCAATCCAACAGTCCAAAAACAAACCTAAAAGTTTAAACAAGAAATGGTCCAAACAATAATATTTAATCACTCTAATAAGTAATAACCAGAAATCTTGAGAGAAACCTGAAGGATGAAGGGAGTTCTGGGAGCAGGTGTTGTTTTCTTCTATGAGTAGGATTGGTTGTCATGAAGAACCTGTCGCCCCAATCAAGTTTTCCTTCTGCTCGAGTTACGTTTCCGTAACCTTCAACATCTCCTGGTTTTATCTTGTACTTCATTTTCTCTTCTATAGGAAGCTTAAAAAATTCTTGGATCTCATACTTCAGCTTCTCCATCAGTGACGAGCTAACTCCATGGTTCACCAACTGCATGCATAAATCTTTGAATTTCTTTATCTTTTTTCAACGAATTAGAAGAATTTAAAAAAAAAATAAAAAATAAAAAATAAAAAGGTTAGAACAAAACCTGAAAAATGCCCCACTCTTTGCAAGTTGCATGCAACTTCTCCAGTTCTTGAGAATCTTTGTCTTCCTGATGAGAAACCAAACATTTCATGTCAATAGTAGGGATAGCAGTTGAGTGATTCCCATCCAAGAGATTATTATTTGGATGCTCTTGAATATCGGATCGAATGTAGCACTGCGGCAGCACGGTGATCTTCTGGCATTTGATGAGTTCCTGAACACTGATATGACCAGGTTCGGATTCAGAGCTCGGAAGAGCTGTACTAGTTTGCAGTGATGAAGACATTAATTTTTTTTCTACTGTACTAATTAAGCTCTGCAACTATAACACCGAAGGTATGCTTAGAAGGGTATTTATATACCCAGAAAAGGTGATTGAAAATATAAAATTATTGAAAAATATTTACAATTTACAAGTAACACAGACTGTGCATGTACACAATAATCAAAATTACAGAGAGAGTCTATTCTATATTCAATCAAGTGTACAAATGACATGAATCTATTGGATGGATGGAAGAATCTTTCCCACAATCACCCTAATTTCATGTTTTGTAATTGTCACTGTTTTCATATATGCATGAACATGTAATTAACTGTTTTCATATATTAAGAAAAATTAATTTGTTTTCTCTTAACATGTATACAAGTAATATTCTTATTTTATTTTATTTTGTTTTTCTTTTTAACAAAGAAATTTCAAATGATTTAATTTGTAAATTGAAATCCTTATTGACCACCGATTAACAGGATGAAATATTCTTTTAGATCATATCTAGAATGTTTAGTTCATGCACCACGAAGATATTAGAAAATATCTTTAAATTGGAGACGTGTAATATCTTTTATCATTATATATAAAACAGAAAAAGATTTACCAAAAAAGAATTCAAAAAAAAAAAAAAAAGTAATGAATATTTGCAGAAAGGGAAGGGACATCCAACCACTGGCTGTTGGACCCTCTGAAGGTCTAGGGTTTTGAAAAGACTCCTTGAAATGTTCATCTAGACTTTTTCATTAAATTTTGTTTTAGTGAATAAAGGTATTTTAATACTTTGAGATTCAAAAAAGTTTTAGAGAGTTACTTTAGTAATTTTAGAGACAAGTTTTTTTATTTTTTATTTTTTTTTAATTTTTTTTTAATTTTAACCAGTTTTTGTAACTTTAAAGGAATTGTTTGTAATTTTATAGGAATGTTTTGGTAATATTTTAAGGGTTTTTTTTTATATATATAATTTTTATTTTGTTTGTAATTTTCAATAGAAAAAATGGTTGATTAAGTTTTTAAGTATTATATAGGGTTATAATAGTTATATATTCTCATTAAAAAGCTGGGGGATATGCTAACGATAATATTCTAGTGGGATAAAATTTGGTACAAATTGAAACAAGATGTGTTTTGATAATAATTGAAATAACGGAGATGTTTAATTTCAATAACCCTAGAAAATTTAGTTAGTCAAGTCATGACTAAAATAATAGGTGTCGTAAGATCAATTACCAAACAAATATTTGCCAAAAAAAAAAGCCTTTATTTCCTTGTCATGTTATTGTTGTGGATCAGTAGGGATGGCAAAATTCCCCGTGGGGCCCCATCCCCACAGGGACCCGCACTTTTTGGGTGGGGATGGGTTTCAATTTGGTGGGAATGGGGCGGGGATGGGGATATATAGTATAACGCGCAATGGATATGGGGTGGGGATGAGTTTTATACTCCCCGCCCCGCCCCACCCCGCTTAAAATAATACTTAGTTAAACTACGTAGTTTCAAAGAAAATTTTGATTTCGTACTTTATGTTTATGTTTGAAAATGATTGAATTAGTTATGAGAATTATGTTTATGAGATTTTTTTAATAGTTTCTTGGAATTATTTACTACTTTATATATTATATCATATTCAATGGTTATATATTTATTATTTAAATAAATAAAAAAATATATAAATGGGGTAAATGGGTGGGGATGGGGAAAGCACTCCCCATTGTACCCCGTCCCGCCCCGCCCCGCTCCATCTTTGGTGGGGTTTTATGAGGGGATGGGTTTTCAAAAAATAAATGGGGTGGGGTACGGGGAAGGCCACCCCGCCCCAAACCCGCCCCATTGCCATCCCTATGTGGATGTCAATATCTTGTCTAAGACATGCTTATAATTATTATTATTTTTAAATCTCATATTTTTTATCCCAATACATGTTGTATGTGATGTGTCAAATTATGAGTTGATACACATTAATGATGTTTTATTTCATCTACCACATGTATTCACTAATCACTTGACATTTCAAGTATCACATATTCATGTGTTGGAATGAAAAATGTGTGATTTTAGGTGAGTTCACTTTTGCTTACCCATCTTCAAATGGGGTGAGCATTACCCTCTCTCCCAAAAGCATGACATGTGTCCATGGAGGGGTAAATTTGTCTAAATCATGTTACTTATTTTTTTTTTTTAATCAACTACAGCTACAAACGTGCTTAAATGTGGATTTGTTTTTAATAAAGTAGTGTTAATCAACTACAGCTGCAAACTTGCATGTGGTTTGACAAATTCGAAACTTGATAATTTAATTAACAGCCAAATCACGTTTGAGATTAGAACAAAACAACCCAATCGATGGACTTAGTCAATCGATGGATTTTTTTAATGCATGATATCGTCATTGATGATGAATAATATAAAGTGTGAGTTTTAAGACTATCACTAAATTAATAATTTAAGTTTTAATAGCATTTTAAATGTGGATTTAATAAAAATACCCTTAAAACACTTACAAAAATAAGTCTCGTGTTTTTTTTTTTTTTTTTCCAAGACTTATTTTGATGTTTCTGAGACTTATTAGGTAGTTTCCGAGACTTTTTAGGTATATTTACAATTTCCAATACTTATAAAGTATATTTACAATTTCTGAGACTTTCTAGTCAAAAATGAAATTTTCCAATTTTTTTTGGGTCAACTTCTTCATCGAGACCTTCAGTGGTGGTCTTTAATCTCCATTGATGGAGGACCCCCATCAAGGGAGGTTTTTGAAAAAAAAAAAAAAAAAAAAACCAAAAAATGGTACAAACGTAATAAAAAAATGGGATGAGGGTATTTTAGTTCATTGGTGCAATTTAAACCTAACTTATTAATTTAGTGAAACTCTTAAAATTCAACATAAAAAGAGTGATATTTCTTACCATCAGATTTTATATTATTAGTTCGTCCTGACAATAAATATATCATGGCGAAGACTGTGAACCACTAGATTTACATACTTTGACTCAAAGTGTATGTACTTGTCAAAACTTCTCCATAATCTATAGTTTACATTCTTCGTCCTGATATATTTATTGTTAGGACGAACTGACAATAGAAAGATTGTTCATACTATTTCCACTAATATATATATATATATATATATATAAGTCTTTCTACTATCATTTCTCCTAATATAAAATATATCAGGACGAAGAATGTTGACCATAGATTATGGAGAAGTTTTGACAAATATATACACTTTAATTTAAAGTATGTAAATCTAATGATCCACATTCTTCGTCCTGATATATTTATATCAGGACAAATTATATATATATATATGACTTAAAACTAATGGAAGCAACATGTGTGCATTTGTTTGTCTAATAATAGATAAATACAACTTTATCAACATTCTAAGACCATCTCCATTGCATATGCCAATGTCAATGCCAAATTTGGCATAAAAAAGAGTAAAATGTTATATTTGACACATCAATTTAGCTAGGGGTGGGCACCCAAACCGTCAAACCGATCAACCCGCCGAAACCAAACCAAACCAAACCAATTTAAGCGGGTTGGTTTGGTTTGGTTAAATAAAATAAACTGATTGGGTTGTTTTTGTGAAACTCAATTAGTTTAGGTTGGTTTATGGGTTGTTTTTTATCAAACCATATAACCTAACCCAAACCATTACATACTTAAATATAAATTTATATATATTATTAATTAAATTAACGGAGAAAACAAATGAAAACTAAAATTAACCTGATGTAATAAGAAGTAAACTTCGAAACTTCAAAGTGGTTGCTTCGACTGGTAGATATTGTTAATTTAGAAGCTTAAATGATTTGGTTTTATTTTATAAGTTTTAGGCGTTCTACACTTGAGTTTTTTTATGTTTATTTTTTTTAACGATTATCATTTTACATTTAAGTTAAATTTAGTATTATAAATTAGTATTATTATTTATCTTATTGATAATTGGTTTAACTACTTATATTGATAATTTGATATTATTAAATTTATTCAAATAAAGAATAATGTAATTATTTTCTTAAACCGTTAAATCAAACCGATTTTTATCGGTTTGGTTTGGTTTGGTTTTATCTTATAAATGGTTTGGTTTGGGTTGTAAAAAATTAAACTGATTTTATAATGGTTTGGTTTGAGTATAGTCAAACTTAATCCAAACCAACCCATGCCTATATACACTTTAATTCAAAGTATGTAAATCTAATGGTCCACGTTCTTCGTTCTGATATATTTATATCATGACAAATTATATATATATATATATATATGACTTAAAACTAATGGAAGCAACATGTGTGCATTTGTTTGTCTAATAATAGATAAATACTACAACTTTATCAACAGTCAATGTCAAATTTGGCATAAAAAGAGTAAAATGTTATATTTGACACATCAATTTAGCATTGTGCTCTAATACACAATTCTATTTAAAATGCTATTTTAATTATTTTATTAATTAAAATTATAAAAGTAAACACTTATCATTAATACATTCATTATTTATTTTAATGCTCAAATGCAAAGTTCCATTAATGCATTTATTATTTCATTTAAAATATATATAATGATATTTTTTTAATTAAAAAATGAGCATTTATTACTGTGCCAAATGTAGTAAATGTTATATTGTGTGCCAAATTTGACACTGTATTGGAGGATGATTTTTGAACTCTGTGCTAAATTTTAGCATTGGCACAGCATTAGAGATGCTCTAAGATCAATATATAATCAATAAAATGAATCATGTATCATCATATAGATGATCGATCGTGACAGAAAGATGAGTATGTACATTCACTTAACATGAACCATCTAATTCTTTGATTGATTAATTTTTAACTGAATTATGTTACTTTCGTTAACCTTAGATAACTTAAATAAATAACAAACCCTATCGTTCAAGAGACTTCCAATAGCATACTTTGATATTTATCTATTCCTAATTGACCAAACTTTTATTCTCAAATCAAATTAAGGCCGGCCGGGTGTTGTATTGCTGTTGCTTATTTTATCTATTCCTAATTGACCAAACTTTGTTATTAATGAACTATTATTATAATTGTAATTATTTTTAGATTCATAATTGTTAATTATCTTTAAATATCTTATCAATGGATAATTTAGTTGATATTCCTCTAGGTGGATACTAGATAGTAGATAGCTAATTCAGATGGTAAAGTCACTCATAATTTATATTTTATACTGTTATTTACATTTGTTTGTATATATATTGTGAAGAAATGATAAATATTGTCTTTGTATATTGTAATATTGTTTAGTATTATTGTAAGCTCTCTATTTTTTTTTATAATAATATCTATTAATTCGAGATCAAGTATTTGTTTGAAAGCTTTAGCTATCAGTAGTCTCTACTTATTATTGATGTTGGTTTGCTGAGAAGAGTACTTTTTTAAAAAATTAGCACTACTGTTAGTCTAAGGCTGGACTAAGGTGATCACTAGTATAGTAGTATATAGATTGGTCTCAAAAATCTAAAACAAAAAATAATAATAATAATTTTCATAAAAAACAAAACATTTAAAATATTATCTTTAGAGCAGGTAAGAATCATGCATTCGATGTTATTTTCAACTATCGCGTGTTGAAGAAAGAGCCACGACAAAAAGGCATGTCATTGATAAGAATTTGCATTACAAAACGTGCTTAATTTAGTTTTTTAATTTTATTTTATTAAGTTAATATATATAGTTTGACTAATTAAATACTATATTTATTGATCATCATGATCACCACGACTCATTCAAATTTCAATTGTATATATATATTGGATTAATGGAGTCAACAATTATGAAAACTCTGGCAACCAGAGTCTGCCAAATGGATGGCTAGGATATTCCCATCAATATTATATATCGACATAATCACATTCAAATACTTTAATTTATTGACTTTAAGTTGTTTAATCTTAAGTCTTTAACCATGTTTAATGGTCATGATTAGGGGTGGGCAAAAAACCATTAAACCGAACCGAACCGATGAACCGAACCGGTCCAATCGGTTTTTTTCCGGTTTTTAACTTTTAATCGGTTCGGTTCGGTTTGTTTTTTAAAAAACCGATGTTTCCGGTTCGGTTTCCGATTCTAGGGTTCGAACCGGTGAACCGAACTGAGAACCGGTGTATATAATCAAAAATCCCTAAATTTTTTTTTACTTTGTCTAATACTAATAATGTTAAAAACAAAAGAGTAATTCATATTTCATAAATATTGTTGCACATTCACTTTTTTCATAAATATTGTTGCACATTCACATTTCATAAAAAATGTGTATTAAAAAAATATTGATAATTGAAATTATCAATATTTTTTTAATAAACTTTTTTTTTAATATATGTAACCTAAGCTATCATCGAATCATTGATCTACCATTTGATTTTGTAAACAAGCCTTCAAATTAGTTACTAATGCATGCCCTTTAATTCTTATTAGTTTCAACCCTAAAAACTCATAGGACCGCATATTTAGTCATGTTTTCATTAATGGAACGGTTGTTCACCGTTAAAGTTGCTAGCCAAAAACATTACAAACTAACTCAATCGAGAACCGAAATAACCGAACCGAACCGAACCGAACCGGTTCAATTGGTTTTTGATCGGTTCACACTTTTAAATTTTATCGAATCGGTTTACTTTTTCAAAAACCGAATATTATCGGTTTTTTATCGGTTCACTCGAAAAGTGAACCGATCCATTAAACGTCCACCCCTAGTCATGATGTCATTCGTGTTGGTCGCTGTGAAACACCAGTTTTGTTTATTCTTCGGAATTGAGGTGTCAGATAGTGCCGAAATGGCCAGCTTGTTTCCTTAATATTTAAGTTTAACATATAGTTGTTAATTTGTTGAGAGCAGGATCCGTGTTTGGACAAATTTACTCTCTTTATAGATATATATCATCCATTTAGGAGGGAGTAATAGTTATCCCCCTTGAAGGACGGTGAGCAAAAGTGCTCCTCTCCCATGTATAAGGGTTAAATTATATACATTCTATTAAATGCCACTGTATTGCCCAAATTATTTGTCCAAAATTATTTGGACAAATAATAATTATCTGTCCAAATTATTTGTCCAAATTATATACATTCTAGCTCATTAATATGCAACTAATTAACTGAAAGTCTGAAACACGTTGTAATTCTTGGAACACGTTGTAGCTCTGTCTTAGAATTCATATGATCAGTCCATGCAAGAAGAATACAAGCTAGCTAGCTTGCAATTAATCTCCTATAATCACGGTGATAAAACTTTAAAGACCCATTAGACTCATTTGCTAATTAATTTATTGGCTCCACAACATAAGATTCTGGAGTATGGGCCGGGGTACGACATTGAACTCAGAAGTCTGGTCCCTCTCCAAGGAAGTTGCAGTGAAGATGACAATTTTGTAAACAAACCCATGATATTCTGTATATATATAGCTATGTTGTGTGCTTCACTTCTTCATAGCTTGAGTGCCAAGAACCATCTTTTGTAAACAATGGCATTAACACATAAGAAAGCTTTTGTCATTCCTCTATTGATGGTTCTGGTGACTTTGGCTTCTCATCAAGCCACATCCCGAACGTTGGATGTAGATTTCATTGCTCAAAAGCATGAGCAGTGGATAGCTCAGCATGGACGCACTTATCTAGACAGCGCAGAGAAAGAGAGACGCTTTCAGATATTTAAGAAGAATTATGATTACATAGAAAAGTTCAATGCTGCAGGGAACAACACTTACAAATTAGGCATCAATGCCTTTTCTGACTTAACTAATGAAGAATTCTTAGCCTCTCATACAGGATTGAAGATGCCTCCCAAGTCCCAACCCAAGATTGTCCAATACTACAGCATCATACGACAGCTACGAGACAGAAGTTGCAGACAGCATTGACTGGAGGGAGAAAGGTGCTGTCAGCGAAATTAAGCGACAAGGATCATGTGGTAAGGATTTCACCATTTTCACATAATTCCCATACAAGTATCGTGTACGTTACATATATAGTTTTTCTTAGTTTATTTGTAATAGGTTCAAACTTCTATATATGTAGCTTGTTGCTGGGCATTTTCAGCTGTGGCAGCAATTGAAGGAATTATACAGATTAAGACTAATACGTTACTCGATTTGTCTGAGCAACAACTAGTGGATTGCGTTTCAGAAAATCAAGGTTGTAATGGTGGTTATATGGATACTGCCTTTGAATACATTAAACAAAATGGAGGCCTGGCCGCAGAGTTAAATTATCCATACCAGGAACAAGATGGAGCCTGTCAATAGCAGACGGAAACCGCTGCCCAAATCACTGGTTTCCAAGATGTAACTCACAACGATGAGCAGGCATTGAAAAATGCAGTATCCCGGCAACCTGTCTCAGTTGCCATCGCTGCAAGTGGTGATCACTTTCAGAATTTTAAAGGTGATGGGATCATCCAAGGATACTGTGGCGATTCACTGAACCATGCTGTTACTATTGTTGGATATGGAAATGAGAATGGTATGGATTACTGGTTAATCAAGAATTCATGGGGCCAAACTTGGGGTGATAATGGCTACATGAAAATTTTGAGAGGATCCAGTAACAGTGGAGGTCAGTGTGGGATTGCAATGCAGCCTTCATTTCCGACTACACAGTAAGTCGTATTTTTAAGGTTGTGGGGGCGGTTCTTCTAGTCTTCCAGAGATGTTTCTTCTAATATTTATATTTCTTATGTATTATTAAGATTGTCAATGGATTCATATCCGTACGTACTAGGTTGGCTGTGATAATGCTAGTATCATAGTATGTTAGTTGAATTCCTAATTTATAAATAAAATTCGTGATGATTATGTTATATATGGCGACTTTTTCATGTCCCAAAAAAAGAAGTGAGAAGCTGAAATATTATTTATTTATATCATAAAATTATATCATAAATAATATGGTAAATGGGTTGTAACTAACATATCATCTCATAATCGATGTGGTGATTACAACTCATATTCTACATCATTTAAGTATGATTTCAATGCAATTAAGGGTATTTATATGTAATTATAGTAAAACTGACATTTTTCGTGTATTTTTGCTGAATCTCAGGGTAAACAATAGTGCAATTTGCCTATTTTAAATGCTAATAAACAAGCAATTGATCTATTTTGAACTTTAAAAAAAAAAAAAAAAAAATAAATAAATAAATAAATAAAACATAATAAAGAGGGTATAGGTTATAATTTATGAGATGCAACTTGCAAATAAAAGTTTTGTTTCATGATTTGGAAGCTCACTTACGCTATGTTTGGTAGGAGGGAGGGAAAGTATGATGGATGAATGAATTAAGAGGGAGAGAGAGTATGAGGGATAGAGAGGATAACATTTATCCTTCATATTGTTTGATATTGAAAAGATGGTTGAATGGATGAATTGGTATTTAATTTGTAAAATTACTAAATAACCCTTAAAAAAATTGGAGGGCAATGAAAAATTCCCCTCCAATCTTCTCTCCCTCCTCTCATCCACCTTGATTGGAAGGATCCAATATGGTGGGCCCGGATGGCTCTTCTCTCTCTCCTCTTCCCCTCTCCTTTCTCTCATCCCTCCAATTAAACAAAGGATTTGATCTCTCTCTCCAACCATCTCCCTCCCTCCCTTTCTCCATCCAACCAAACACAGTGGTAAGCTAAGAAAAGGGTGGTAGATATGTATATATATATATATATTTCCGAAGTATTACACAATTACATGAATTTAGGTTTTTATAGAAAGGAGTACTTGAACTTGCAAACTCATGGAACCTCAACCTCGTGATACAAGTGTGAAGGGTTTATCACCTAACCAACTTCATATCGTCTGGTATTTTTTTTTTTTACCATTATTCAAGTTGATATATGAAGGAAAAAAAAAAAAAAAAAAAAAACATTGCACAACAAATTAAAGGCAATTAAGGACATCAATATATAGAAACTATCCCTCCTCCTAGATTAGTTTTGTAAGAGTATCTCCAATGCAAAAGTGGTTTGCATACCAATAATTGTTGACATGGCAACAATGTCAATATACTTGCTTCCTATGTAGTATAAAAATAAACTTGATAGACAATCAACTCAAAATTTGGTCTCCAATGCTTCCGTCTAAAACACAATTTTTTTAATGACATGTCTATCTTTTTTTCCAGTTTTTTTTTTATATTTTATTTCTTGACCAAAAATATATGAAAAATTAATGTCAGTTTTAAATATTTACTGAGTCAATCTAAAACATAGCTGTGCAACAGACTGTCTGAAAGTGGACAGTCATATTGACAATGTCTAATATTTTTTTTTTTGCCACGTCAGTTTGAGGTTGAATATGCATGGTTGCATTGGAGACACAATTATTAACATAACGTTTATTTATCCTAAGTGACATCCTTTATTTTTATTTTTTATTTTTTCACAAACTACACTTACATCGGAGATGCTCTAAAACATAAACAATTGCTTTTCACAAGTCCTTCTTTAGCTCAGTGTCTTTCATTGTACGGAGATTACATTGGAGTATTATCCTTTCGGTGTGCACCGTCTTAAATCTTAATGATCAATAATATAAATCATAGGTCTTAATCAAAGTTGTTTATAGGATTTAACAATTTATTTAGTTCTGTGTTTATAGTATTTGATCTTATAGTTCAAATTTTCATCTGGGTATGGTGTGATATGTAAGTGGGTATGGTTCCCTTACAACAACAATATATATATATATATATTTGACAGGTCGATCCCTTACAACAATATTGATACCGAAAGATGTGCAACAATGGCAGAGAAAGAGTTGTAGTGGGGGTGGAATTGTCTTTTAAAATGGAACTTGAAAATTACTTGAAATTTTGCTTTATGTTCAAAACAGAACGTTACGTGTAATATGTAATAGTGAAAATTACAATTTTTTAGCTGATTTTGTGAGCTTAATTAACACTTACTTTATGATTTGATTTTATGATTAACACTTATTTTTTCTCACACCAAACACATTCAAAAAGTTTTATTCTTTCTCACGGTCTCTCTCAAGTTGAAAACAGTATATCCATTATACACTTACCAAATACAAAACTACAAAACTAGTCACTCCCCAATTTTTTTTAATTTTAAAAATGTGTTTTTTATATTTTAGGATTGGTTTCATCATTCATGTGCTTTTTGTTGCGCAAACTTCAATGTATTACATTATTTGTGATTACTTTTTATGAAAGAATTGGTTTCCGTCAAATATGGATTCGACTGTGGAGAAAATGATGAACGTTGGTTGTTGGTTCAAGAAATATTTATTGTAAAATTGAGAATTTGTTTGCGTAAAGTCGAGCATTAATTTTGTAAAATCAAAAATTAATAAAATAAAGAATTAATTGACTAATGGACTAATGGTGCTATTGACTCCCTCTAATGACCTAATATGTTTAAAAGTCCTTGTTAAAATTTTAAGTGGAAATTACTCAAAATGACCACATACAATATAAAAATTTTGTTTGTAACCACAAATAAAATTTTAATTGTTAATAACCATTTTTTTTTGAGAAATTACTTGAATGCCCTCCCCATCCAAACCAAGCTTGAAAATCACCGTCGGTGTTGTTGCCTGAGCGTGCACCGTCGATGAAGATGTCGCTGAGCGCCGGCGTGCTTCTGGGCTTCGCGACAGCCACAGCGCGGTCGTCGTGCCGCCGTGCATGCTACTGTCCTTTGCGAACCAAGGACAACGCCGTCGTGCTTCACGCCTAGGCACAACGCCGTCGTGCCGTCTTGCTTCGCCTGGGTTTCACGACCGTCCAGCAGCGTTGTCGTGCTCCCCCTCTATCGACAATGTGATCTGCAGAAAAACCTAAACCTAATTTGAGGAAGAAGAAGAAGGGAAACATTTCAAGTTTTAACATTTCAATATAGTCAAGATTTCAAGTTTCAACATTTTAATTTAGTCAAGATTTCAAGTTTCAAAATTTCATGTTTTTAGGCAAGATTTCAAGTTTTTAGTCATGATTTCAAGTTTGGGTTCAGATTTTAGTCGTGATTTCAAATTTGGGTTCAGATTTTAGTCGTGATTTCAAGTTTGGTTCTAGATTTTAGTCGTGATTTTAAGTTTGCTTCCAGGTTTTTAAAAAATAAACTAAGTTTAGGGGTACTTTTGTAATTTATGGATATACAATGATTTTTTTTTAAAAAAAAGTGGTTGTTAACGATTAACTTTTCAAAAGTGGTTACAAACGAAAGTTTAATGTTTCCAACGGCTATTTTTGGTTTTCTCTCTTCAATTAAATCGTTTTAATTGATTTGTTTCTAAATTTGTCATTTTTTTTTTCAAACTCAACACACCATATATATATATATATATAAATGTTGGACATCAGGCTAACATACATCAGCTAGGTGCCACCAACACTAGTATGACTAGTTTCACACACATGAAACCAGAGGAAGAATATCACTCTACTAGTTTCATACACATTAAGAGTGAACCTGGACCTAATCAGATGAAAAATACGTTCATCTCTCTAACAGATTCCCAGCTAACATCAGCTAATAACATAATCATGCCATGTCAACTGGTTGGTTACAGAAATCATTAGAGCACACATTTTATGCTCTCAAAAACATTTCTGATTATCCTCAGATCCTGTACATATATATATATATATATATATAAGGGTCGTGTATCAGATATATATTCATTCAATTAATTCCTAATAAAATGTCGATAAATTTTATGTAAGTTTCAATTTAAGTGATTAATGGAGAAACTCAGAGGGTCAATCATGAGAGAATGACACCTTTAAAAACCGTGGTTAATAGCTCATGGCTTCAGAGTTCAGACTTCCATTGCACTTACAAAGCACACTATAACCTATTCAGACTAATAAAATTCATACTTGTTTATACTTCAAGAAACAAAAACAAACACATTGTAAGTCACCAATCAAGAAAATATTATAATAAATTCAGAACATCTTTCTCATTCAAAACCAAAAACCGGTTCACAAGAACAAAAATCCAATTTCTCATCAAATAAAACATTCAACAAAAAATGACACCGAAGAAAGGAAACTGAAGAAGAATCTTTAGTTAATCAATGCTGCAATACTCTAATGCCAATGAATCTACAACCCGAATTCAATTTCCTTTACTTTGTTTCAGTTTCAGCCTCCTCAACATCAGATCAAACACCAACACTGAAACCCAAAACAAACTAAATTTATAGCAAAACAAGCAAACACAAAAAGTTTCACTTTACATATTCTTATCCATAAAAAAAAAAATAAAAAAAAATAAAAAATAAAAAAATAAAAAAAAAAGAAACGAACACAAAAAGTTTCACTTTACATTCTTATCCATCAAAAAGAAATAACAACAAAGATTCACCACCATTTTCACAGCAAACCAAACATATCATACGAATTGAATACAAATTCATAATTTTGCATATGACCCACCGAAGACTTCCATTCAATTAATAAATCAAACCAAGAATCAAATCAAAATTCTCAAATTAAACCCTAAAAAAATTCCCATTTACATGAAAAAAAAAAAACACAAAACAGAAAGCAAGAAAAAAAGAAGAAGAAGAATGACCTCCAAAACTCTTCAACAGTAGCAAATGTATAGATGGAGCGCATGGAGCTTCCCCATGCAGCTTGTTTCGATTTGGCAGATGGGTTGTCGAACCAGAAGGTCCAAGAGTGCTCGAGTGGGTGGGGCTGTTGAGTAACGGCCGTTGGTATCGTGGAGGAACCGTCACCGCCGCCGAGGATCTCGCCCTCCTCCAGGTCGTCGTCTGCGTTAGGGTTAGGGTTAGGGTTAGGGTTGGATTGGTCTTCTTGGGCTGGTGTGGTAGTGATGGAAGATTTTGGGTTTTCGCTTTCTATAACCATTTTCTCTTTCTTTCTCGAATTTTCGGCTTCTTCTTTTCTATGCTTTTCCCAACAGAGTTATAAATATATAGTGTGGGCCCGTCCAGGCTGGGCCGTTCTTTTGGGCCCGTCCAGGTTTTACTTGTTCATTTAGTTTTATTTATTTATTTATATTTTTAACAAAAATAACTTTAAAGTACGTCTAAATTTAAGAAGCAAGAGATAAAGAATAAATAATAATAATAATGATAATAATAAAAACTAATTCTCTTAAAACTTTTGTAATATGTTTGGAAAAACAAATTATATTCCATCAATCTATATAGTTAGATTTTAATAGGCATTAAAATTCATTGTATTTTTTCAACATATAAAATTTGGGGAGAAAATTAGAAATAGCCTATGGAAACATTGAACATTTGTTTTTAACCATGTATGAAAGTTTAATGGTTAATGATAAGATGAGATTGGTCCAGTGGTATACTCCTCACACATATATCACAGAGTTGTGGGTTTGAGTTTCTTCCCCTCCTCAAACACCGGATTATTGTAATACTTAAAAAAAATAAAAATAAAAATTGATTAATAATCATGTTTTTTGAGAAATTACCCATATACTCCCTTATAAAAACATTTCCCAAATACTCTATCCTCTCATCCCATGCACCCTTCTCTCCTCACCTACTCTCTCCCACTTCGCTTTCGCTAGAGCACGCGTTGCCCGGCGACACTACGCTTAGGCGCTTCGCCAACAACATTGTTGTCGAGGCTGGAGTTTCCCAACGATATGATGCTGTCGCTGTTCGATTTTTAGAAAAAAAAAATATGGCGTCTTACCCAAACTCTCTTTTGAAGGGAGGTTTTAATAATTTTCTCATAAAAAAGTTAAAATCAAGGTTTTGGAGGATTTTCGATTTTCAAAAAGGCCAATATATCACGTTTTTCTTTAAGGTTTCATGTTATTTTATTTTATTTTTTCGACAAAAAAATAGAAAAACCATCTCAAGGGTATTTCATATTTTATGATTGTGGATTGAAAATAAAATTTTACAATGTGGTTATTAACCGTTAAAAACAAATTTCATTTATAATATGTCATCATTTTTGACAATTTCACTAAAAATTGTGGAGTGCTAAAATCACTCTCTTAACCCACCCTCTCAACTCACTCTCTCTTTATAATGTGACATGTGCACAACATTTATTTCTCTACACCAAATTTGAAGCCATTATAAATAACCTATTTTTCTATTTATTTACAAATCAAACCAATCATCCTAAATTACCCTTTATTAATTTACTGAAATTGCCATCTAATACCATTATTATTATTTATTTTTTTTTACAAAAAGAAATGTATAATAATAACAAAGGCAGTTTTTTTAAAAGAAAATAACAAAAGACATTTAGTTCTTCATCTACATAGTGATATAAGGAAAAAAAAAGTTCAATATAGAAATTTAATATAACACAATAAAATTATTTAATAAAAAAACTATTAAAAAAATTACATGTAACAATTGTGGAAGACAATTTATGTTTGAAAATGATGAGAGTTGGAGTTAAATTCAGAAAAAAAAAAAAAAAAAAAGTTCAATAGTAGACCATGATTGATAATTTGGGAACCGTAAAAAAAAAGTTGTAAAGTGGGAGCAATTAAAAAAAAAAAAAAAATACTTGATACAATATCATATGGCAATTTGTTAAAATAAATGATGAGTAATTTAGGAAGTTAATTGTTAGTTTGAGTTGTAAATAAGTAGAAGTAAATGTAAGGGTTTATAATGGTTTCAAATTTGGTCATTTATAATGGTTTCAAATTTGAGACTTGAAATAAATGTTGAGACTTGAAAGAGTGGGTTGAGAGAGTGATTCTTAATTGTGAGTTCTTAATTGTCTTTTAATGATTATGCGCCCTCGGAGTACATGTATTAAGGAGGTCATTTTATTAGGATGGAAGAACATGTAGGCATGAATTAGAGAGGCAACTGTTTACAATTTACACTAATATTCTTATTCATATCTGTAAATTATTACATACACTATATATATATATATATATATAAGATTTCAAACAAACCATTACATAATTATCCAAGTATGTGATGATCTAGCATGATCAACACAATTGATATGAGATACAGTACTAATTAATCATATCATATATTCATATATATTTTTTTACAATATTAATAATTAGTTATTGGTATGATCACCATTTTGAATCTTCATTTTGTCCAGGTATGATTTCCCATTTAAATAGGAAGAGAAGTAACCCTTGACGTAATCCTCCATCCCTATTCTCTTAAACAATGGTTGGTTTTGTGGGTTTATGAGACTTGTTGAAGGTCCTACCTCTGCTTCAAATTTTGGGCTCATGAAAAAAGCTATGGAGATCCTTTCTTTCTCTGAATTCACTGTTGCCCTGTGCTCCATGCTGCGATACATCCCGTTGCTCATTATCTACACATTTATTTAACAACTCATTTATAACTCCGCGTGTATAATTGAAAAAAACAAAGAAAAGTTTACGTGTATAATCAAAACTTTTAAAACAAAAGTGGCATGTATAATAAAAGATTAGACATGCCGATTTTTTTTTCTTTTCTTTTGGAAGTACGTGATGTGTCTCCATTTGTTGTTTCCTTTTATTGGTCCACGCACCTCGATTTATGGAAGTTAAACCTCCATATTAGATGATCAAAAAGAGAAATTAGAAAATTTTGACAAACCTCTAGAATATCTCCTATGTTTACTACAAGCGAATCTGGGAGGAAGCTAACAGGAGTCCAAACACCATCCTTTTTGATCTGGAGACCGTCGACTCCGTTAACTTGATTAAGGATAGTGATGCCAGTTGCATCTGAGTGTGGTGGGATGCCCATCACCAGCTCTGGTTGTGGGCATGGAGGATAATAAGTCATCCTCACTAATTGCAACCCATCTTCAAACATCTCTTCCATCTCTTTCACCTCTATCTTCATTGCCTTTCCTATCATTTCAAAAAGCTTCCTCCCAAGTTGTTGCAATTCAAACAAGTAGGATTCTATGCTGTTTCTGCATGTATGCAACAAAAACAAAATATTCCAAGAGTTAGTAACCATTAGACCTAAAAACTTAAATTTAATTATAAAAAAGAAAAGTTTAAACCGTAAAGAAATGGTCTAACAAAAGCAATCTAATACACCCCCTAACATGCCAATAGTATTTAAGCATTCAAATGGATCAAGCTCGTATAGAGATTCTGATTTCGGAATAAATATATAAACAAATGCATATGAGGACCAAGGCTCAAACCCAAGATTCCTAGGTCAAACCAAGGCTATGATATATTTTGTTACATGCTTGCAACAATAACAAAATGTTCTAAGAGTTTGTAACCATCAAACCAAGTCCAAATAGAGATGCAGATTGCAGAATAAATACAAAAACAAATTGTAGTATAAATACAAAAACAAATGTTACTCTTAGGTTAAACTGTGGCTCTTCATCAACTTGATAACTATCAGACCTAAAAGTTTAAACAAGAAATGGTCCAAACAATAATATTTAATCACTCTAATAAGTAATAACCAGAAATCTTGAGAGAAACCTGAAGGATGAAGGGAGTTCTGGGAGCAGGTGTTGTTTTCTTCTATGAGTAGGATTGGTTGTCATGAGGAACCTGTCGCCCCAATCAAGTTTTCCTTCTGATCGAGTTACGTTTCCGTAACCTTCAAAATCTCCTGGTTTTATCTTGTACTTCATTTTCTCTTCTATAGGAAGCTTATAAAATTCTTGGATCTCATACTTCAGCTTCTCCATCAGTGACGAGCTAACTCCATGGTTCACCAACTGCATGCACACATCTTTGAATTTCTTTATCTTTTTTCAACGAATTAGAAGGATTTAAAAAAAATAAAAAAAAATAAAAAATAAAATTTAAGTTAGAACGAAACCTGAAAAATGCCCCACTCTTTGCAAGTTGCATGCAACTTCTCCAGTTCTTGAGAATCTTTGTCTTCCTGATGAGAAACCAAACATTTCATGTCAATAGTAGGGATAGCAGTTGAGTGATTCCCATCCAAGAGATTATTATTTGGATGCTCTTGAATATCGGATCGAATGTAGCACTGCGGCAGCACGGTGATCTTCTGGCATTTGATGAGTTCCTGAACACTGATATGAACAGGTTCGGATGCAGAGCTCGGAAGAGCTGTACTAGTTTGCAGTGATGAAGACATTAATTTTTTTTCTACTGCACTAATTAAGCTCTGCAACTATAACACCAAAGGTATGCTTAGAAGGGTATTTATACACCCAGAAAAGGTGATTGAAAATATAAAATTATTGAAAAATATTTACAATTTACAAGTAACACAGACTGTGCATGTATACAATAATCAAAATTACAGAGAGAGTCTATTCTATATTCAATCAAGTGTACAAATGACATGAATCTATTGGATGGATGGAAGAATCTTTCCCACAATCACCCTAATTTCATGTTTTGTAATTGTTACTGTTTTCATGTATGCATGAACATGTAATTATCTGTAAAGACTGTAATGGCATCTTTATTAAGAAAAATTAATTTGTTTTCTCTTAACATGTATACAAGTAATATTCTTATTTTATTTTATTTTATTTTTATTTTTAACAAAGAAATTTCAAATGATTTAATTTGTAAATTGAAATCCTTATTGACCACGTGCCGATCGACAGGATGAAATATTCTTTTAGATCATATCTAGAATGTTAATTAGTTCATGCACCACGAAGATACTAGAAAATATCTTTAAATTGGAGACGTGTGATATCTTTTATCATTATATATAAAACAGAAAAAGATTTACCAAAAAAGAATTCAGAAAAAAAGAAAAAAAAAAAGAAAAAGAAAAGTAATGAATATTTGCAATAAGGGAAGGGACATCCAACCACTGGCTGTTGGACCCTCTGAAGGTCTAGGGTTTCGAAAGGACATCTGATTAGCTCTGTCATCTGAAACCTTCAAAACCTTATAAGTGGTAAATATAGTGATACCCCTCAAGTTTGCCATAAATGCAACTTGAGAGTAAATATGTATTTACTCTACTTGAATCTCCCGCGCTTTTAAAATTAAACTAATAAAAAGACAAAATTGCACTTAATTATTAAAATTTATAAATGAAGATAATCTTTTTATAAAAAATAATTAAATTTAATTAATTGAAGATAATCCTATCAATGGAATATAAATTTAAAAATAATTTTAAAATAAAAAACTGTTTTTAAAATTGTAAATTATATTCATTTTTTAAATTTAATTTTTTTAATATTTGTAAACTGAATAAGAAAATGTTTTTTTTTTTAAATAGTCTTCATTTTTTTTTTTTACTTTTTTTAAATTTAATAATTTAATAATTTTTTTTCTTCTAAATTTTAAATTATTTTTACCAGTTTTTAAAAATATCATCTTCTTTTTTTAATTTTAGTAACTATGGGCAATTTGATTTTTATTTATTTTATTATTTCAATTTTAATAATGCAATACATATTTGTTCTCTAGCTGTATTTATATCAAACTTCGGGGGAGGTTGATGTATTTACTCCACCTTATAATATATGCCTTGTACTTTGAGAATTTGTCTGCGTTAAATTATATATTGATGTATAAATAATAATGTAAGTCATGAATATGACATTAATTGTTTATTTTATTTTATTTTATTTTTTTTACAATATTTATCCACCTATCTAGATCATGTATTTTTTTTTTTTTAAAAAAATTACCATTGGTAGGATTCGAGCCGTTGATTTCAGAGTCAAATATAACATCAATTATTAAGAGTGTTTTTGTATGAATTATCTACGTGTTAAAAATTAAGTTTTTCTTTTTAAATGTTAAAAGCTCTTTTTAAACTTTTTGAGCTTCTTCAAAAAGTTTTTTTTTTTTTTTCTTTTTCAAATTAATAAATTATCTCAAATACCTTTATTATATTTCATAAATTCCAACAAATCTATTTTAAATACATAACTTTTATTTATTTATTTCTCAGATACATCTTTATAATTTATTACTTCCAAAAGTACTTGTATAAATATATCACCAAACCATCTATTAAATTAAAAGTATTTTATTATTTGACATCCAAACAAAATTTTGTTTTGGTTAAAAAGCTTTATTGTTTGCAAAAGTTTTACTTGTACAAGCTCTCCTTGAAATGTTCATCTAGACTTTTTCATTAAATTTTGTTTTAGTGAATAAAGGTATTTTAATACTTTGAGGTTCAAAAAAGTTTTAGAGAGTTGCTTTAGTAATTTTAGAGAAGAGTTTTTTTTTTTATAATTTTAAGCAGTTTTTGTAACTTTATAGGAATTGTTTGTAATTTTATAGGAATGTTTTGGTAATATTTTAAGGGTTTTTTTTTTTTTTTTTTTATATATATAATTTTTATTTTGTTTGTAATTTTCAATAGAAAAAATGGTTGATTAAGTCTTTAAGTATTATATAGGGGTATAATAGTTATATATTCTCATTAAAAAGCTGGGGGATATGCTAACGATAATATTCTAGTGGGATAAAATTTGGTACAAATTGAAACAAGATGTGTTTTGATAATAATTGAAATAACGGAGATGTTTAATTTCAATAACCCTAGAAAATGTAGTTAGTCAAGTCATGACTAAAATAATATGTGTCGTAAGATTGAATCTGACACCAAACAAATATTTTCCAAGAAAAAAAGCCTTTATTTCCTTGTCATGTTATGGTTGTGGATGTCAATTTCTTGTCTAAGACATGCTTATAATTATTATTATTTTTAAATAATGCTAAATATCTCACCTAGAATCTTATATTTTTTATCCTAATACATGTGGCATATGATGTATCAAATTATGAGTAGATACATATTAATAATGTTTTATTTCATTTATCACATGTATTCACTAACCATTTGACATTTCAAGTATCACATATTCACGTGTTGGAACGAAAAATGTGTGATTTTAGGTGAGTTCACTTTTGTTTACCCCCTCTCCCAAAAACATGACATGTGTCATAGAAGGGTATATTTGTCAAAATCATGTTACTTATTTATTTTTATTTTTTTAATCAACTACAACTGCAAACGTGCTTAAATGTGGATTTTTTTTTAATAAAGTAGTGTTAATCAACTACAGCTGCAAGCCTGCAAACTTGTATGTAGTTTGACAAATTCGAAACTTGCATGTGCTTAAATGTGGATTTTTTTTAATCAACTACAGCTGCAAACTTGCATGTGGTTTGACAAATTCGAAACTTGATAATTTAATTAACAGCCAAATCACGTTTGAGATTAGAACAAAACAACCCAATCGATGGATTTTTTTTAATGCATGATATCGTCATTGATGATGAATGATATAAAGTATGAGTTTTAAGACTATCACTAACAGGGACGGAACTAGAAGTTTGATGTTGGGGGGGCCACATTGTATCTAACGAATTTTCTACGGTATGCATATAGCCAGTCCTGACTTATCAGAGACCCGGGGTGAAAATATAAAAAATAGGCCCCATGTGCAGCTAACGGAGTGCAATGCAGCCAGTGTTATAGTAATCGGAAAAATTGGCCGATTAATTGTCAGAAAAACGGTCAACGAAAAAAATTTAAAAAGAGTTTTTAATTAAAAAATATCTTTTAGCTTAATTTTTTCACTTTTAACATCATATTTCAACGAAAATACATATTTGATTTAGCACTATTACCAAGCGATGCAATTTTTTTATTTTTTATTTTTTATTATTTTTTATGTAAATTAATTTTATTTAAGCCATGTATCAAAATTTAGAAGCAAATTCAATCTTGATACGTGGTGACCTTGTTGAAATATCTTTGAACAATTGGACCTTGTTGTTCAAGGAAAGCAATCACTTTGAAACGATTGGTGGAAAACATTTATTGAAATAAAATAAAATAAAATCTTCCCAACAATCTAGAGTACTCCGGACTCAAGAGTTAAGAGTCAGCTTTGGTGGCTGCAACAAATCAAAGATGTTTTAAAGTTCCATCACTGTATAAGCAACCCACATCCCACAACACATAATTTTTTAAAAAAAACTTTGGAGGGGCCATGGCCCCTGCTGGCCTCCACAGTGTTCCGTCCCTGATCACTAAATTAATAACTTAAGTTTTAATAGCATTTAAAATGTGGATTTAATAAAAATACCCTTAAAACACACTCACAAAAATAAGTCTCGCGTTTTTTTTTTCCAAGACTTATTTTGATGTTTTTGAGACTTATTAGGTAGTTTTTGAGACTTTTTGGTAGTTTCCGAGACTTATTAGGTATATTTACAATTTCCAATACTTATTAAGTATATTTACAATTTCCGAGACTTTCTAGTCAAAAATGAAATTTTCCAATTTCTTTTTTGGTCATCTTCTTCATCGAGACCTTCAATGGTGGTCTTTCATCTCCATTGATGGAGGCCCTCCATCAATGGAGGTTTTTGAAAAAAAAAAAAAAAAAAACCAAAAAATGGTACAAACGTAATAAAAAAAAATGGGATGAGGGTATTTTAGTCCATTGGTGCCATTTAAACCTAACTTATTAATTTAGTGATACTCTCAAAATTCAACATAAAAAGAGTGATATTTCTTACCATCAAATTTTCTATTATTAGTTCGTCCTGACAATAAATATATCAGGGTGAAGACTGTGGACCACTAGATTTACATACTTTGACTCAAAGTGTATGCACTTATCAAAACTTCTCCATAATCTATAGTTCACATTCTTCGTCCTGATGTATTTATTGTTAAGACGAACTGACAATAGAAAGACTGTTCTTACTATTTCCACTAATATATATATATATATCAGTCTTTCTACTATCATTTGTCCTGATATAAAATATATTAGAATGAAGAATGTTGACTACAGATTATGAAGAAGTTTTGACAAGTATATACACTTTAATTTAAAGTATGTAAATCTAATGGTCCACATTCTTCGTCCTGATATATTTATATCAGGACAAATTATATATATATATATATGACTTAAAACTAATGGAAGCAACATGTGTGCATTTGTTTGTCTAATAATAGATAAATACTACAACTTTATCAACATTCTAAGACCATATCCACTGCATATGCCAATGTTAATGCCAAATTTGACATAAAAAAGAGTAAAATGCTATATTTGACATATCAATTTAGTTAGGGGTGGGCACCCAAACCGTCAAACCGATCAACCCGCCCAAACCAAACCAAACCAATTTAAGCGGGTTGATTTGGTTTGGTTAAATAAAATAAACTGATTGGGTTGTTTTTGTGAAACCCAATTAGTTTAGGTTGGTTTATGGGTTGTATTTTATCAAACCGTATAACCTAATCCAAACAATTACATACTTAAATATAAATTTATATATATTATTAATTAAATTAACAGAGAAAACAAATAAAAACTAAAATTAACCTGATATAATAAGAAGTAAACTTCGAAACTTCAAAGTGGTTGCTTCGACTGGTAGATATTATTATTTTAGAAGCTTAAATGATTTGGTTTTATTTTATAAGTTTTAGGCGTTCTACACTTGAGTTTTTTTATGTATCGTTCTGCACTTAAGCTAAATTTAGTATTATAAATTAGTATTATTGTTTATCTTATTGATAATTGTTTTAACTACTTATATTGATAATTTGATATTATTAAATTTATTCAAATAAAGAATAATGTAATTATTTTCTTAAACCGTTAAACCAAACCGATTTTTATCAGTTTGGTTTGGTTTGGTTTTATCTTATAAATGGTTTGGTTTGGGTTGTAAAAAATTAAACCGATTTTATAATAGTTTGGTTTTGGTATAGTCAAACTCAATCCAAACCAACCCATGCCTATATACACTTTAATTCAAAATATGTAAATCTAATGGTCCACATTCTTCGTCCTGATATATTAATATCATGACAAATTATATATATATATATATATATATGACTTAAAACTAATGGAAGCAACATGTGTGCATTTGTTTGTCTAATAATAGATAAATACTACAACTTTATCAACATTCAATGTCAAATTTGGCATAAAAAGAGTAAAATGCTATATTTGACACATCAATTTAGCATTGTGCTCTAATGCACAATTCTATTTAAAATGCTATTTTAATTATTTTATTAATTAAAATTATAAAAGTGACCTCTGCAACTCGGGTTCTCTCCTCTCTCTCTCTCTCTCTCTATATATATATATATAAAAGCACCAATCTTTTGATTTGTGTTCATCTTTCAAGACCTTTTGATGTTTAAAAACTCAATTCCATCCTTTCCTTGAATTTTTTTTTTCTTTTCAAATTACTGCATTTTGATTTAGTTTCTTCATTTTTTTTGTTTGTTTGTTTGTTGATTCTGTTAAATATAATGCACTAACTAAAATTGATTGAGAATTTGAGATAGTTTATAATGGTTCACCACATAAGAACATTGTTTGCTACCATATAATTTTGTTGGAATTGCAAAGAGTTTGTAGGCATCCTCCCTTAACTGGGCTCAAGAGTGTCATTGCATTGGTTTTGCACTTTTGCAGAAGAAAAAAATGCTTACCAAACGATTGACACCACTGGCCTACCTAGAGTCATGATTGCTTAACAGAAATGAGAAATCTAAACATCTGCCCAATATCCCAACCAGCAATCTGATCTGATGACCACACGGCATTACTGCCCATCAGCACAACACAAAGATGACTACATTAAGTGGTTTTGTCTATCTTTGTGAATATGTATCACACACAACTCCTGCATTTTGTGAATGTTTGAAACTACTATACTATATATGTGGTCAAATAAAACAGCATCTTTTGCTGCCACAGCTTAAAATTCGGTCCACTAAACTTATCAGGTTTCTCCATGTGATTCATCGGTAATGGTACTGAATTCATGTAGGGATTTGCCATAGGAACATTCCCTTGACTCATATACTGGCTCATCACCGGATCAGGCATGTTTCTCACAAAAGAGTTGATGGCCGGAGTCGTTGTGGCCATAGTAGGCAACACTACAGACACTTGGCCCACAAGCACGGAGTTCACAGCCGAAGCATTTGATTCCACAGTTGGATTTACGTTCGGAGTCTCTAATGGAACACTCGAGTTCACGTTAGAGGTATTCGCCATAATATCTGAAACAAGAATAGAATTGTTTTAGAGTGACGAAAATAATATCAAATGATATTGCAGTGAATGAAAACAGATTCAACTCACAATGAATCAACACGATTCAAGATTTCTGAAATAAATCACAATGAATCGAATGATTCTAGATTTCCGAAAGGAAATCACAATCAGTGTCTAGAAGAATAGACCCGATTGTATAGATCAATGATTAATTGAAATACAATGTTTTGAACAAAACCCGATTTCCACAAATTATGTTTGTAATAAACCGAAATTAGTGTTTCAAAAGAAACTCGATTTCCATGGTAAAATAAAAACTGAACCAGTGAAGTTCTAAGTTTGTCACGATCTGAAACAAGATTCAAAGACCAAAAGGTTTTAAAAATAAAAACCGATTAGAAGAAAAGAATATAGGAAATCGTCTTAAGATTGTTGTTTTGATTTCCGAAAACCACAATCTGGTAATGAACCTGCAATAACAGAAGATGAACAACCACATAAATCATGTTAGAAATCCGAGGCCCGTGTTTCACACGGTGTCCTTAAGACGATTTCACCATATATCACACTGTATGTGAGTAGCGATCGTCTCCTAGGATACAACGGATTAACAGTGGAAGTGCGAAGCACAAGCCACTATGAACGAACTCAAACTGAACTCAAACTTACCAAGAAAACCAGAAAACAGAGAAGAGAAGAAGCTGTTGCGGCTTCTGTAAAACACATAATATTTTCGGGGTGATTTTTCTGTGAAAAGAAGCTTAGGTTTTATAGGCAACCGAAACTAGGGTTTAGTTGGAAAATACTTGTCTAATAAGGAAAATAAATTAATTAGGGAATAATCTTCCGTTTAAAGAGATTCATTCCTAATTAAAACCGATTCTGTATTCTTAGTGATCAAGTAAGAAATCAGAATCCAAACAATTAATACCATCCTAATCAGTTCAAACAAAAACGTGTATGACTTAGGGAAGTGGTAAAAAGTCAATTGTACTCTCACGGTCCAATCGGGAGCGACATTCGTGTACGTAGGTCACGCCCACACACGAGTCGTGCATTCGAAGGTTCGAGGTCCATGATTTGCCACACATGTTTATAGCTCATATCACTCATTCACTTATATACTACATATAAATGATTTCCCTAAGAAATGTGAGATTCACTTTATTCCCTACACAATGGGTTCACTTTGAGACTTCTCATTCACCCATTAATCATTTTGTGGATTTGAGTATACCATTTCGAAGCTCTCACGGAGGAGAATTCGAATATATATTTATCTCCCATTTTCATGGAATTAATCATACCCAAATAATGCTCTCAAAATATGAGTTTATCACAAAATTCACAAAATTTTCCAACATAATCAAGCTGCTGAAGCTATCCCAAGCTATAATTTGAATTTCCCACCATGAAATTTATGGCACTTGCAGTTTGTGGAAGAAGTGTCTTGTTTCCACAATAAAGAAGAACAGATAAATTTTAACATTTAGTGTCTTGTTTCCACAACAAAGAAGGACAAATAAATTTGAACAATTTTTATTTTTATTTTTTTTTATATGCCACTAGCGGAAATTTGAACATTTCTTAAACACCAATTATTTATAATAAACATTTTAACAAATAATTTATGAGCAAGAATATGGAACATACCCGTGGAGGTAGTTGAAGTTGGTCATAGGCGTTTTCTTCAAGCGCTTGCTGCATATATAATCATTCATTAAAATTTCAGGATTCAAAGCATAATTAGAATGAAGTGGAATTGGTGGAAAATGACACCCTTTTTGAACTAATTTGGTGACAAAGTCACTGTTTTAATAAGTTAAGTTTAAAAGACACTTATTATGGTGAACTACCAAAATTGTCCTTACTTTTACACATTCTCTTTCTTACTTTGAAGTTTTCTAATATTTTATTCTTTCATCTTCCTCTATAATAGACCTCCAATGGAGGTTAAATATCATAACATTATCAATTTAATTTCATTAGATAATTAATTTTGTGGCGCTACGTAGACGCATTCGGGGGTCGAGCTGTTCTCCGAGTCTTTTGTAAACCATAAGATGGTTGTTTAAATTTTGAATCTAATTGAAAAAGCTCGAAGAACAAATGAAAAGTCTTGGAGACTAATTGAAAAGGCTCGAGCCTTTTCAATTAGTCTCGATTTTTCATTTGTTCTCTGAGTCTTTTGTAACGTTAAGCTGGTTGTGTGAAATAAATTGAAAAGGCTCGGAGACTATTTACAAAGTCTCGGAAACAGTGTTAAAAAGCTCGGAGACTATTTACAAAGTCTCGGAGATTCAAAATTGACAAACCTATCATAAAAATGAAAAAGCTTGGATAAAAATGAAAAGGCTCGGAGATTCAAAATTGACAAATCTATTCATAAAAATGAAAAAGTTTATATTACTGTTGAAAAGGCTTTGACAGTGTATGAAAAGGCTCGGAGATTCAAAATTGACAACCTTATTCATATTCCTTTAATAAAGCTTGGATTACTATTTAAAAAGCTCGGAGACTATTTGAAAAGGCTCGAAAAAAGTGTTAAAAGGCTCGAAAACCCAGATCTTCATCGTCTTGTAGATTCTCGTTGACTTCAAGACTGTAGCCCCACCGCCGGTGAGTTCGCCGTGAGATTTTCAGTTGGATTTCTTGCAAACGTGAGATTTTCAGTTGAATTTCTCTCTCTCTTAACTTTTTTCTCTCTAGGTTTGAAAAGACACAAACTGACAAAATAAAGATATTTTTGTCTAGTTACCTAAATATGTGCCTTTTAAACTTGAATTAGTAAAATTGTGATATTCTCACAAAGTCAAACCTAAATAGTGACAAAAAATTTTTGAACCTTAGAATGAATTGCAAGTAAAGTTTACCTTCTTAAGAAAGACACTTTTCAAGGCCTCTTCCAAGATCCTTTCACGGTATTCAAGCTCACTTATCAACCTGATGCCACTCGAACTTTTCACGAAGTTCCTGTGAAAGTGAAATCAAGGTATATATTTTTATAAAGTTACAAAATACATAAAATTTGGTTAAGTTTTAGATAACTTTACTCAAGTTGTTTCTCCACATCTTCAAGTTCAACATTGTATAAACTAGGGATGGCAAATTTACCCGGCCGGGTCGGGTACCCAGCTTTACCTGGGCCGGAAATCCCGGGTACCCGAGCCGGTTGTGTTCCGGCCCGGGTCCGGGTATACCCGGATACCCGATTTTTAATTTTTTTAATTTTTTTTTAATTTTTTTTTTTTACACAAACATGCTTAACCTAAACCTATTCTCTCCAGCCTCCACCACCGAGTATTTCCCTATTTGCTCTACCAAATCTCCACGGCTGATCGTCGCCGAACCTCTTCCACCACCGCCGACCGTAGACCCTCTTCTGTCTTCTGCCGCTGACCCTCTTCCCAGGTTTGCCTTCTCGATCTCTTCCCAAGTTTACCTGAATTTGAATTATCTCTTCCCATTTATTGATATCATATTCAACTCTGGGGACTTGAAGATTAAGCCGATATTGTTTGTTAATCTTCACTTTCATGGCTTTTCACTCGCTACCCATTTCATTTTTCTCTATTTTTGTCTTCTTCCCAGTTTCATTTTTATCTTGATACCAAGTCTGGATTTTTATTTGATGACTTTGATTGTGTTTGGATTTCATTGTTTTTACACTTTTTGGCCAAATTATTGGAACGATGTTGTAAATTTTGAGTTGATTTGACTGTTGTTTGTAAGATGCTCGAAAATTTTGGTTGAATTATTGGCCGACATTTTGGTTAATTTTGTTTGTAAGATTAGTTGTTGGGTATTTGGAAAGATTAGTTGCCTGTGCAGAGACAATTATTTTAATTTAGAGAAGATTGAGAAATAATTAAAGTGAACAAGTAGTATGTATAAAATACCAGCAGAGCAGCAAGTGCAGAGCCAATTAGGAAATCATGCATCTGTTTTGCAATATCCTGGAATTTTTGAAGTATCAGTTATTGTGAAATGTAAAAATATCTCGTGTCCCTCTAACATCTTTTGTGTCCCACACTTATAGTGGTTATTGGCAGCTGCACTTATAGCAGAAAATGTTGACACCAATTCACCAAAGATAAATTTCAAATTTGTGTGGTTCTGAAAATGCTTGATAGTGATTTTAGTGATTTTAGTGTTTCTAAAAATTCACCAATTCACCAGCTGCACTTATAGTGATTTTACTTTTGCTTTAGTAATTTTTATGTCTTTGATAGTGTTGAAACCATATTGAAAAGTGGTTGAAAAGTGCTTAAGTTACGGTTTTGATTAAATTTTGTAGGTTGAAATGTCTACATCACAACCAAATCTGGATTTCGATAGTAATAACCCATTGAACACTCAAAGTCAAGCTCCAAGTTGTGATATTAATCTCGTTGATGTAGATGACATCGAGTGTGAAAGTGGAAGGCAAACTAGTCAAGCAAATAGGAGGAGTACTAATCAAGTTGTGATATTAATCTCGTTGATGTTTTTGTAATGCTATATGCAAAAATATTGGAGTTGGAAAAATAGAACATTTGTTCTCCGATACATGAAACCAAGTTCTATAAAATATTATTACTCCATCTAAATATGTATACAGAATGAAGTTCACTTATTATGAGTTAGTTAGGAAATGCGTTTCTAATTATTCTTGATTTCCAGGAGTTTTGTTTGTCAACCTTCTTGTAAAATGTTGTATAAATATTGAGCTTAGTTTGTAAAAACAATTCATTCAATAGAAACGAAATCAGAGCATGCTTTGCTCTTCAACACCTTTTATTTTCTTAAGCTTTCTTTGATGGAGTTCTCCTAGAACTTTTGTCAAACACCTTTCCTACATTCAACAAACTCTTGCTCTATTTGTAATTTCACATGCACAAATACAATTCTGCTTTACATAAACTTCTCTAGGTGTAAAAATTCACAAATAATATTAATAAAAAAAAAATTAAAATTTTTTTATAAAAAAAAGTAAAACCCGGGCAAAATCCGGGTATGGATCCCCGGAAACCCGGCCGGGTTTTTCAGGACCGGGTACCCGGATTCAAAAATCCGGGTATTTCCCGGCCGGGTATCCAGACTGTTAAAACCCGGGTACCCGGCCCGGACCCGGGTTTTTGCCATCCCTAGTATAAACCGATTTTATTTTTATATTCCTGCAATGTGCCAGCCAAAATTGATTAATTTATTTACTTATTTAATCAATTCACTTATTACGAAACTAAATTAATGAGCTCAATAATTAACAAATTAGGTACCTCCAATTGAGTGTCAATCATTTCGTTGTCTGCATCACTGTTGTTCAACAATTAATTAAGAGAAATAAATTAGTTAGCGCAACAAATTAATTAACATTTCATAAGGAAAAACATATGTAATTCTTTACAAACATTTATGACAAATTAAATGGATTAAAAAGAGAAGACCAACCCTCTGATATCAATTTTTTTTTTTTTTTTTTTTTTTTGGTTTACACCATCTGGTTTCTGGGTGGGGCGGATCCACCATATGGTGCAATCAGCCCAGACCACACCCCGACTAATCCGGACTCGCACCGCAATTTTATTTTTTCATACACAATATATTCATTAAACTATTAATTAAGAATTAAATGTATATTAAAATCGGAAAGAGAAAATGTTAAAGGATCTCTCACCTCTTGGTCGTGCAGTTTTAGTAACTGAATGGTACACGAAAAATATAAATATAAAAATTCATGTCATAATAAAAGAAAAAAAAATATCAATATTGCCAATATCATAATATTTTTCATTTGTTTTCACAAAAATTAAAAGTGGGCAATATGTAGTTCTTTTAACAAATTTAAGTGTTGTTATTTCTAATCAACTGGATTTCCTAAAAAAAATATATATATTTAATTAACTAAATTTTTCGGGAATATGTACTTAAGAATTAAGATGAAAGCATCACAATATCATTGCATTATAATAACATAGAACATTGATTTTTTTTTTTTCTTTGTCAAATCTGCAGCGGGATTAGTAAATAGTAATCCCCAATCCAATCACTGACCCTGATTAATGTTTTAGTTAGATCTCACCCCGTCAAGGCCGCGGGTCACGATTGAGTCGCTTCAATATCAAGATTCTTTGCAATTCATTAGTGAACTCACTTCTTAATTCATGTCTAATTATTTTACACATAGATGGAAAAAAATTGTTTATTCATCACCAAAACTTTTCAAAAGTAAATTATATGCCTTCCACGTTGATAACGAGAGAGATCGAGGTAATGATTAAGGGTTTCCTCAACCCTATACAAGAAAATTAAATGATCAACAAAAACGAAAGACAAATGGTAATAACAATAGCAAGATCTGAACTGCAAATTAAGAGAAAATAAATCTAGAGCACCTTTTCTTTCCATCAAAGAGGAACAATTTCCCGGCTGGAGAAAATACAATTAGAGCTACCTCTACATAACATAGGGTTGAAAGTTCATAAGCTTTCTTGAGAAGCCCATCTTTTCTCTTTGAAAAAGTAAATTGCCTAGATTTGTTGTGTTCAATTTTCTTGATTTGCAACTTGATTCTCCCCATTTTTGCCTACTTGATTTCCTTTGCCTTACTCAGATCTAATTTGATGTTATCCGTTAATGGAAAAATAGATATCTATAGAGATGAATCATCCACTTAACAAAATAAAATTTCTTACTCCGTCTTTATTTATCACGTCTTATTCTTAGTTGTCATGCATTATCTTCTTTAATGTTATATGGGTCGTTTGTTTTTTTATATTTGAAAACTGAATTGTCTTGAATATTTAATACTGAACCGATACTAAACATTGAAATCGAATGACATGATTGTTTTTTTATTTTTCTCACATCTGAATATAGTATCAACTTATTTGTTTTTTTAAATAAAATTATTTTAAAATAAATAATTGACATTTATATCTTTCTTACTATTAATTGTTATTTATTTTAATTTGATATGATACAAACAATTAAATAAAAATAGTTTAACAAATACTAAACCATTAGGAAAGTAAAATGATGTCCTCACAGTCTTTTCTCTATTTTCCTCTGAAAATATGAGTAAAGTTGGTTGAGTCTCCCTGTTTCTTTCATTCAGGTGTTTAATTCGTTTAGTTATTTGATCACATCAGTTGGTGGTTGGTAAGTGTTTATTGTTCTGAATCTTTTGTTTCTCAGTTTATTTCTCTAATCTTAGTCTATTTTAGTCTGTTAGTTGCTATCTCAGTTGCGGTTTGTTTTAGTCTGCTTTATTGGTGATGGAAGCTGAGGATATTAATCGATTGTGTGCTTCCTTGTCTCTCATTGAGAAGGAAGGTCCAGTCAGGAAATTAGAGGAAAAATTAAAGTTGGCAGCAGTGCATAGATTATCGGTTAGCTTAGTGGGGAAAATATTAACACAGAAAAGTGTGAATAGAGAAGCTTTTATAAGAGTTATTGGAAAAATCTGGCGTCTTGAATAGGGAGTGGTGATTGAGTCGATGACAGGTAACATTTTTTCTTTCCATTTCACAAATCAAGAGGATCGAAGTAGAGTTCTTTCTGGGGCCCTATGGACTTTTGATAATGCTCTTCTTGTTTTGGAGGAACCAGTAGGGAAGGGCACAATCGAAACATTAACCTTCCAATTTTGTGAGTTTTGGGTTCAGATTTATCAAGTTCCTCTTCTCTATGCCTCAAAAGAGATAGGTTGGTTTTTAGGAGAAATGATAGGCGAAGTCATGGCAGTGGATGGAGGAATGGCTGGTGATTGTGCTGGGAAGTTCATGAGAGTGAGAGTCCGAATTGACATCAGTAAACCTCTAAGGAGATGTTTGCGGGTGGACGTTATGGGAGATGGTGTGGAAACAATTATGCTTCTACGGTATGAACGACTCCCCAATATCTGTTTTAATTGTGGTAGATTAGGACATACTACTACAGAATGTATTTCGGTTGAACAAAGTATGATTGTTGATGGAGTGAAGAAACCTTTGTTTGGTGCTTGGATGAAAGCAGCTGGTTATTATCGGAACAGTTACTTTCGGGATATGAGAAAACCGACTTCCAATGTCGAGAGGTTGAGTGTTAGTGGGAAGGTGATGATGGATAACGCAGTGCTGCCTGATGTGCAAGGTGGCGTAACAGAAGAGGCAGGGAAAGTTTTGAAAGTAGATGTTGCAATGTTTGAAGCGCCAAAACAAGTGGTATATGAAGATTCAATGAAGGGGTCTAGCATTAATGGTAATTTTAATGCCATTACAGCTATTAATGCCATTTATGACATTAATGAGCAGGAGCAGACGACTAATGATGTGAGTCAACAAATGGGATCTTTGGAGAATTGCTTACCATATACAACAATCAGCAAGTCTGGCGGTGTTAGTGGTTTGGGCCTACATTCTGAGCATCCCAATGAGTCCATTAAAGATACTGTTGAAATAGCCCACTCTGAGGTCGCTATGGATCCTTTGCAAGGTTTTAATACAACTAAAGTTGAAAGGCCCAATTTGGAAGGTAGTTGTTTTTAAAGCCCAGTTCTTCTTCTGAGCATAAGTTGGACCCTTTAAATCATACCTTCTCTAATAAATCGGGTAAGAAGGTTTGGGTTAGAAAATCTAGGGCTGCTGATGTTGGGATTTCTGGTAATAATTTTGGTTCAGTAATAGGGAAACGAAGAGGAGATGCAGTGTTGGAAGAGGATGAATCGACTAAGAAGAAGAGTAAGGTGGATTCGATTATTGATGCGGAAGAACAGGTAGAGGATTAGATTGAAGTAGCAGTAATGAATAGCTTGGAACGGCCTGATGGTAAAGAAATTGAAGATGCTGCAATCAGAAATCACAATTATTTGGTGGAGCTGGAGGTTAGTACTATTGGCTTGGTTACCCAGAATGGGGTTTCAGCCACTGTGGATATTGATGATACATCAGCCGGCCAGTCTCTATCGGCCCGCCGAGTCCAATGAATGTTTTCGTTTGGAACGCTCGAGGGCTTAGCAGCTCAAGAGCGTTCAATATCCCGCGTTCTTACAAGCAGGAGATTAATTCAGATTTGATGTTTCTGATAGAGACAAAGTGTGAACACAAGAAGTTAGAATGTTGGCGTGTAAAGTTGGGTTTTGTAGGAAAATTAGTGGTGAATTGTATTGGTAAATCAGGGGGTTTGTGCTTGTTCTGGACTAAGAAAGTTATTATTGATCTTATAAACTACTCAAGTGCTCATATTGATGTGGTTGTTTGTCAAGCGGGTTCCACAAATTGGAGATTTATTGGCTTTTACGGGCATCCTGATAATTCTCAGAGGGGCCATTCTTGGACTCTTCTCCGTCGTCTTGCAAGACAGTCGGTTCTCCCATGGGTTTGCATGGGAGATTTCAATGAAACCCAATTTGATTATGAGAAGGTTGGTGGAGTAAGGAAAAATTGGAGGCAGTTAACTGAGTTTAGGGAAGCTATGGAGGATAGTGGGTTGGAGGATATGGGTTTTATCGATCCGAGGTTTACGTGGTGCAACAAAAGGGAAGGGGACTCCATGATCTTGGAACGTTTAGATAGGGGGTTGTGTAACAAAGGATGGAGAAATCTTTTCTCAAACTCTAAAATTAACCATCTAGATTTTTGGGGTTCGGATCATAGACCGTTAGTTTTGCAAGTGAAGGAAATTGTGAGAAGTTTTCTGAGGAAAAATAGAAGGTTTTATTTTGAAGAATGTTGGGTGGATGACAGGGAGTGTATGGACATTGTGTCGTTGGTTTGGACTCCAGTTCAGAGGGATGCTAAGATTCCGGTTGTGTTGAATAATATTAATGCTTGTGGCTCTCTCTTGCAATCGTGGAATGTTAAGAAGAGGAAGGAATTGAGAAACAAAATTTGGGTTAAAAGAGCTGCTTTATAGGAAGCTTGTAATGTTGAGAAACCAACAAATTGGAGAGTCATTAGCAATCTAGAATCTTAGCTTGATAGTGAGTTGTGTATTGAAGAAAGATATTGGCGCCAACGTGCTCGTGTGGAATGGCTTCGTAGCGGGGATAGAAATACACGTTTTTTTCATTCGAAGGCTTCAGCTAGAAAATCTCGTAATAGAATTGATGGGCTTTATAATGACAGAGGGGTTTGGGTTGAGACGAGCGCTGAGATAGAAAATGTTATCGCCAAGTATTTTCATAATATTTTCTCTAGCAGTAGGCCGTCTCAAGAGGATATTGCCAGATATTGCCAAGATCACTGTAGGGATTACTTCTAAGCTAGACATTCATTGTGTCCGTGTCCTTGATGAGGCGTTTGTTGGTGAAGATATTAGGAAGGCAGTTTTTGAGATGAGCCCAATGAAAGCCCCTGGTAAAGATGGGCTGCCTGCCTTATTCTTTCAGAAATATTGGAGCACAATAGGGTCAGCTGTTACTTCAGCTTGTTTGAGTATTTTGAATGGTGAAGACTCGGTATAGAGTATAAATAGTACTATTATTGCTCTAATTCCGAAATGCAAGACGCCTAAAGCTCCTTCAGATTTCAGACCCATTAGTTTATGCAACGTTGTTTATAAGATTATCGCCAAGACAATAGCTAGTCGGTTGAGGTGTGTTCTTGGGTCTGTAATTTCCAAGACACAATGTGCTTTCATACCAGGTCGGATGATTGCGGATAATACGATTGTCGGTTTTGAGTGTTTTCACAGATTGAAGAGACGGAAAAGGAAGAAAGGTTCAATGGCCATCAAGTTTGATATGTCGAAAGCATACGATCGGATGGAGTGGAGTTTTATTAGTGATATGATGCGTGTTTTGGGTTTTCCTGAGAAATGGATTCAGTTGGTTTTCAGGTGCATTTCGACAATTTCATACTCTTTTATGTTAAACGGAGAAGTCTGTGGGAATTTCAAACCTACGAGAGGTCTCAGGCAGGGAGACCCTATGTCTTCTTACCTCTTTTTGATATGTGCAGAAGGTTTTTCAAGCCTGATTGAGAGGGCAGTTGGTAAAGGTGAGTTATCTGGTTTTAAATGTAGCCCAAAGGGTCCTGTTATATCCCATTTATTTTTCGCAGATGATTGTCTCCTTTTTACAAAAGCCAATGATGTGAATTGTGATTCGATTAGAAGGATTTTGGATATTTATGCAAGGGCTTCTGGTCAAGTTGTGAATTTTAGTAAATCTGAGTTATGTTTGAGTTCCTCTATAGATGTGGTGGAAGGTCAGCGGTTGGCAGGTATTATTGGTATAAGATTAGTGAGCTGTCTAGACAAGTATTTGGGTTTGCCATGTTTTACTGGCAGAAGTAAAAGGAAGCTCTTTGCAGAGATTATTGACAGAATTTAGATCAAGATCAGAGGTGGGGAGAGAGGCTTTTGTCTAGGGGGGAAGAAATTTTGATTAAGGCTGTTCTGCAATCAATTCCGTCTTATGCAATGAACCTTTTCCGGCTTCCTAAGGGTTTAATCAACGAGATTCATCGTCTTTTTGCTCGGTTTTGGTGGGGGAGTTCATGAGATAACAGGAAAGTGCACTGGTGCAAGTGGTCGCACTTAAGCAAGTCAAAACGTGATGGAGGGCTAGGTTTTCGTGATTTGGAAACTTTTAACAGAGCGTTATTGGCGAATCAGTGTTGGAGGATATTCAAAAATCCTACCTCCTTTGCTGCCACAGTTCTGAAGGGCTACTATTTTCTAGATAATAATTTCCTAGAAGTTTTTAAAAATCCCTCAGCTTCTTTTATTTGGAACAGCTTGTGTTGGGGTAAAGAATTACTTGTGTCTGGCTTGAGATGGAGAGTGGGATGTGGTAGAAATATCAGAATTTATAAGGATAAATGGGAGCCGAGACCGTCTAAATTTGAAATCCTTTCTCCTCCCATTCTTGGATTAGATACTTCAGTAGATTTTCTCTTGACTCCTTCGGGTGGATGGGATTTGCCGCTTATTGAAAGGATGTTTTCTGTGGAGGATGCTCATGCAATTATTCAGATTCCTTTGGGAGAAGTTAGCTGTGAAGATCAGATCATTTGGCATTACGATAGCAGCAGCTGCTTTACAGTAAAGAGTGGTTATCGGTTGGGGACTTCTTTTGATCACAATCCGAGCTCCTCCAATTCAGATAGGTTGGAGGCTTGGTTGGCTTATATGTGGAAATTATCTATCCCTTTGAAGATTAAAATTTTTATATGGAAAGCTTGTTTTGATTGGATTCCGTCTTTGTCAAATCTTGCTAGACGTGGTTTACAAGTTGTTGATAGATGCCCTCTCTGTAATGGTTTTGGTGAATCTACAGTTCATGCCCTTTGGGGATGTCGTAAGCTGAAGGTAGCCAGATAGGAATGGCTTCCTTGTGGAGTTCAGCTGGTGAGTGATCATTTTAATTTTTTTGATCTTGTTTTGGATTGTCAGTCTTTGTTGAATTCGGAGGAGATGGGGTTGTTTTGTACCATTATGTGGAAAGTTTGGTATTTGCGTAATTTGGTGGTCCATGAGTCTCCTATTCAGAATCTGTTAGATGTTGTTCATTGGTGCAAGGAGTTTTTGGCTGAGTTTCATAGATGTGGGGTTGATGTCCCGCTGCCCCTTTTGCCTGGTTGTATTTTAAGGAATTCTTGGAGACCGCCAGATTCAGAATGCTATAAAATAAATTGTGATGCTGCTGTGAGTGAGGTGGATGGAAAGATTGGTTTCAGAGTTGTTATTAGAGATCATACAAGTTTTGTCTTAGCTTCCTGCTCTTTGCCATTGGTTGCTTGTTTTGATGCTCAAATAGCAGAAGTCTTGGCTATTCACATAGGTTTAATATTTAGCAGAGATTGTGGCTTAGCTCCGTGTGTGCTTGACTCGGATGCAACAGTGGCTGTGAAATGGATTAACGATGGTAGTCACTTTGATTCTCCATGTGGTAATGTTCTAGCTGAGATTTCTAGTCTTATTTCTAGTCTTAATGTTCTTTCTGTTAGTCATGTTCCTAGAGTAGCCAATTCGGTCACTCATGGTCTTGCAAGGAACGCTTTAAAGGTTGCTGATAACCTATTCTGGATGAAGGATTATCCTCCTTGTGTTTAGGATGCAGTTCAGTCGGATTGGCCTGATTAAGGCTTTCCTTCGCTGCTGCTTGTGTTTCTGTTTGTATTGTGTTCTTATCAAAAAAGAAAAAGAAAAAAAATAAAAAAATAAAAAAAAAACAAACAAATACTAAACCATTTTTATGTAAATATTGATAAGATATAATTAATGATTAAGATATGATAAATAATCATATTTAGGTGGTTTTGATTTTTACAAAAAAATAAAATAAAAAATTGAAGGTTCAACAATGGAGTTGAAAGTGACAATGTGATCTTAAGGTTTTTCTATTATTATTTTATGTTGTTTATAGTTATTTATCATCAATAATATATTAGAAGAAATAAATGAGTATAATATAAAATCATGATAATATTGGAAATAAGTTATTTTGGGAGGATAATCTTGGAAGGAAATATTGAAATACAATCGACTGATTTAATTGGAATTAAGTGAAAAGTTAGAAATTTTTACTTTTTTTTTTTTTTTTTTTTTTGTTGGTATTTTTAAGTTGTTTGACTACTTAAAAAAAATTTTAATTTAAAAAAAAAAAAAAAAAAAAAAAAAACTATACAACTTAATATGTTAAGTTAATACCCGTTTAGTTTTAGGCTATTTTGGTAGGAGGGAGGAAGAGTATGATGGATAGATGAATTAAGAGGGAGAAAGAGTAGGAGAGATGGAGAGGATGACATCAATCATCTATGTTGTTTGGTATTAAAAAGAGGGTTGGATAGATGGATTGGTACGTATATAATTTATAAAATTATTATATTGCCCCTTAAAAAATTGGAGGGGAGTATAAAAATAGAGGGCATTTTTGTCTTTGCCCCTCCAATCTTCTCTCCCTCCATTGTGATCTGCCCAAATTGGGAGGATTGATTTTTGTGGGCCCAGAGGGAGAAACTCTCCCTCTCCTCCTCTCCCTTCACTTCTCCCTCCAACCAAACAAGGGATTTGCTCTCCCTCCCTTCTCCTCTCTCTCCCTCCATCTTTCCCTCATACCAAACACAGCGTTAAGTGGAAAAAAAAAAAAAAAATTTTTTTTTTTTTTTTACTTAAAACCTAATGGGTCTGAATCATAATTATTAAGTTGTTTTGTTTGTTTTTTTAAGTCATCAAACAACTTAAAAATACCAAAAAACAACTTATAATAAAAAGTAAAAAAAATCTTACTTTTCACTTAATTGCAAATCACTGAATTGCATTAAATGAAATCCAAAATCTTTTCTTCCGATACTATCCCCCATATATAACATATTTTCAATTTCATCATAATTATATATGGTATATAAATCTTTATTTTAATATATACCTTATTTTAAATAGCTTTAAAAATAAAAAAGAACCCTAATCACTTCTCATATTGATGTTTAATATCAATAATTTATTATTATATTAGGGTAATGTATTTATATATATATATATATATATATATGTATAGTGTTTTGTGTGAGTTTTTATGCTACCTATTTAATATTTTGAATAAATAAATAAAATAAAAATAAAAAACCTTTTCTTTTCTTAGTAAAATTTTGGAGTTTGTTTGTAATGGAAGAGGAAGAGGAAGAGGAAGATCATCATCATATGTGTTCATATATAATTATTATTTTTGGATTGTTTTTATTTCATATTATATGTATAATTGTTTAACATGGGTATAAATATAAAATTACTTATTTTCAGACAATTTTATTTTTAAAAAACAAACGTATTGACAGTACATTCAGATGTGAGGAAAAAAAAAACATATCATTCAAGTTCATATTTCAGTCCCTATTCATTCTTTAGAAAAATTCAGGATTATTCAGTCTTCAGACAAAAAAATAAACGACCCCTTAGTTGTCATTTATAACGTCTTAGAGGTCTTTTTTTTTTTTTTTTTTTTATATATTATTATTTTTTTTAATATGAAAATTGAATAGTCATGAATTTTTTTGAAAACTGGATAGCGATTAAAAACTGAAACTGAATGACATGTATGCTTTTTTTTTTTTCCTTCTCATATATGAATATAATGTCAACTTGTTTGTTTTTAAAGATAAAATTGTTTGGAAACAAACAATTTGACATTTATACCCTTATTACTAATAATTTTTACATATTTTAATTTATATAATATAATTGAAGGTTCAACAATATTGGAGTTAAAAGTGACAATGTGATTAAGATTTTATTTTATTTTGTTTATAGTTGTTTATCATTAGTAATGTTTTTATTTATTTATTTATTTATTTTAAGTATTACATTATTACATAAATTTGGGGTTTTTTGGGGGAGAGGGGAGGACTCAAACTAGCAACCTCGTGGTGCAGGTGTGAGAGGTTTACCACCGGACCAACCTCATATCGTCTCATTAGTAATGTGTTAAAAGAAAGAAATTTGTATAATAAAAAACCATGGTAATTTTAGAAATAAGTTATCTTTGGGAAGATAATATTGGAAGGAAATATTTTAAATGCAACATAGTGATTTTGAATTAAGTGAGAAGTCAAGATTTTTTACTTTTTATGTTATGCGTTTATTTTATTTTATTTTATTTTATGTGTATTTTGAAGTTGTTTGACCATTTATAAAAAAACAAAACAAATTAATTGATTCAGTTCATACTCATTAAGTATTAAATGAAAAAAACAAACGACCCTTTAGTCTTAGTTGTCATGCATTATCTTCCCTATATATTTTATTTTTGCTATTCACATATTTGACATGATTTATTTAATTTTTTAAAAGTATTACACTATTACATAAATTTAATGATTTTTGGAAAGAAAGGTGGATTCGAACCTGTAACCTCGTGATATATGTGTGAGGGGGGTTTGTCACCGGAACCTCATCTCGTCCATTTGACATGAACATTTTTTTAATTTTTTTTGAGGTTGTGGGATTTTCATTTGGTTATTAAGAACAACATTAATTATGCAGGGTTAAAAACAAATTTCACTATTTCTAAAGGGTATTAATGAAATGTTCCCTTTAAAAACAAAAGTATTGCTGTATAGGGCGATAAGTGAAGATAAAGAAAGAAACCACAGAGGCACAGAGCCTTGTTTCTGCTCAGAGCTCAAATAATGGATTTACAGGAAGAAGAAGAAGAAGTAGTCAACTTTGGAAAATCTATAATAGTGCCAAGTGTACAGGAGTTGGCTAAGCAACCCATCATCAATATCCCACCTCGATATCTGCAGCACGATCAGGAACCTCCGATTCTCCTCCATCACACGTGTCTTCCATCTGTCCCCATCATCGACCTTAAGAAACTAGTTGCTGCTGATTCTATGGATTATGAGTTGGAGAGACTGCACTCAGCTTGCAAAGATTGGGGATTCTTTCAGGTATGTATGTTGACTTTATTTTTCTTCTAGACTAGAAGTGTCAACCATTTTTCCTCTTTTGATTTTCATTGATGAGAACCAAGTAAGCCCGAAGCCACGTACTGGATAAGATGGGCTTTTCGTTTGGCCCTCGTGAGGCCCATTTAAATATTATGTTTACATTCTTCGTCTGTTGAAAATTGAAATTCCAAAATTTGTTCAAATTTTGATAGATATTTATATCATGTTTATTTTTTCCCTTACGATAAAATCAAACAACAAAAAAACCAAGTACCAAACTGTGCCGTACTGGCATACAGATATAGAATGATGTAGAATTATTTTTAGCAAAAATATATGGAAACATCATAGTTAATATACAGTTATACTCTACCAAAACATGAAGTATATATTGTAGTTTAGTTGATATCTAAATGAAATGCAGGTTATTAACCATGAAGTTAGTACTTCATTGTTGGAGAAATTGAAGTTGGAAGTTGGAAATTTCTTCAAACTTTCTTACGATGAAAAGAAGAAGCTGTGGCAAGAACCAGACAATCATGAGGGGTTTGGGCAGCTATTTGTTGTCTCAGAGGAGCAAAAACTAGACTGGTCAGACATGTTTTATATAACCACTCTTCCACTCAATCTAAGGAAGACTGATCTTTTCCAGAAACTCCCTCCAAATCTCAGGTCTCTCTCTCTCTCTCTCTCTCTCTCTCTCTCTCTCTCTCTCAAAATCTGCAAAATTAGATGAATTAAGCATGTCTACTATTGCGATTATGTTGAAATGTAACAATAAATGTGTGACCCATTTAAGATATATAGATAATGTTATCCTGAGATTTGTAGGCTGTGATTTATGATAGGATATATAAAGATTGTTAGAACAATTGAACACGGTGTATCTAAGCACATTTATGATAAAGAGTAGCTACAAGGTACATCAACTAAAAGTTTGTACTAGCAATGTGTTGAATTGTTAAGATTCGAGTAAACAAAAAGAATCACAAAGTGTTTGTGAATATGCTTCAGAGAAGCTACTGAACTTGCTTGAGAAAATGGGATTTTCTCGAGAAAATAAAACGAGAGAGAAACAAATTTTTCATTGATTTTCAACACACAAGAGGCGTGTTATAAGATAATGTATATATTCAACTTAAGAGCTTCCAGAAGATATTTACAAGAATCCTAAAATTACGGACAGCCACTGATTTTGCCAACTCACCAATCAGTCAGTTACAGACTTCAGTTTTGGCGCCCAAATTCTGTTAGACAGCAGACGATCTTGTACTATCCATTTCTGCCTATCTGGTGTTAAATGGATGGTTGGGATGGAATCATGATTTATATCCTTTACTCTGTTAATCAAGCGGAAGTGTGATTGATCAAAGCTATTGACTTGTGTTGACTGGTGGCCTTGAATTCCTTGTCTGCTGTTGTTTATAATTGTGGCTGCTGGAGATATATTCTTCACACAATGCATATATGATTATTGGTTGCTTTTATAAATCTACTATGAGTCTTCTCAAAAAAAAAAAAAGAAAAAAAAAAAGTGGTTGGTAGAGTAGAGGCAATGAGGCATCTCTTGCATGGCTTGATGCAAAATTGAAGAAAGATTTTTTCCTGACAGATTGGTGTGATTTTAATGTTGATTTCATCATTCATGCGTTTGCTGCAGAGAGACCTTAGAATCGTACTCCGTGGAAGCAAAAAAGCTAGCCATGGTTATCTTAGGTTATATGGCTAAAGCTTTGAAGATGGATATTGAAGATATTAGAGAGTTGTTCAGTGAAGGGGTTCAATCAATGAGAATGAATTACTACCCTCCATGCCCTCAACCAGACAAGGCCATTGGTTTCACTCCACATTCTGATGCAGTTGCTCTCACGATTCTTCTTCAGCTCAACAAGACGGAAGGCCTTCAGATTCGAAAGGAAGGAAATTGGGTTCCTATTAAACCGCTCCCAAATGCTTTTGTCGTCAACATTGGAGACATTATGGAGGTACTAGCCTAGTTACTACACTACTGTCTTACTTGGGATAATATTAAGTTATATATTGTAGTAATTCTCAGTAGAGTTCGTTAAACAAAATATTCCTGAAAATTCTGAATCTTAAACCAGACAAAATTTAAATGATATTGCCTGTCTTAAAAGTATGTGTACATAAAAGACTAGTGAGAATTTTGCTGACTGATTTGGACTGAAAAATTGCTGCTTATATATATATATATATACACATATGTTCTGTGTTCAGATAGTGAGCAATGGCATTTATAGAAGCATTGAGCACAGAGCAACAGTAAACTCGGAGGAGGAGAGGCTGTCAATTGCAACATTTTATAGTTCAAAGCTAGACACAGTGATAGGTCCTGCACCAAGCCTTATTAGCTCAAATAGTCCTGCAATTTTCCGGCGAGTCCCGTTGGAGATGTATTTCAAGGAATTTTTTGCTCGGAAACTTAATGGCAAGGCTTACCTTGATTTTATGAAAGTCGATCCATGAAGAAAATTTACAAGTCAAATCAAATTTGAATTTAACTCTCAAGTCTCAAACAATCGATCCTTATCAAGATCAAACTGGTTTAGTAATGTTGATGATGTTGTTCGGTTTACTTGATTTGGAGTGGGATATTGTATGAATTAATATATGAATTTATATTGTGAAAATTGCTATATTTTTTCCTGTACTCTGTAACCCTACTTGAGTTTAGATCATTAGCTACAAATCAAAAGAAATTATTTTAATATTTATTTTTAAAATACATTTTCTCTGATTTGGAAGAAAATTACATATATAAATAAAATAATAATAAATACATCACTCAAAATTCATAATGTCCAACACGCAAAATATATTATCATCTTAATTAATATGATACTTTAATGTTGTCGCTATTTAAATTCTTAATATTTCAATATTTCAATCAATATCTAGTTTGTTCCTGGGAGACTGATTACGGATAATGCGTTGGTGGGCTTTGAATGCATGTACGCTTTACGTCGGAAGACCCAAGGGAAGAAAGGGTATATGCCTCTCAAATTGGATATGTCGAAGACTTATGATAGGGTGGAATGGGACTTTGTGATTGGTATGTTGCGGGTTATGGGCTTTTCGGAGTCCTGGATTTCTCTGATAAGGGAATGTATTTCCTCTGTCACCTATTCTTTTATCTTGAACGGAAAAGTGAAAGGTTTTATTCGGTCTTCGAGGGGATTGCGGCAGGGGGATCCCCTATCCCCGTATTTATTTCTCATTTGTGCGGAGGGGCTCTCGAGCCTTATTTCACATGCTGAAGCTGGGGGTGCTTATTCTGGGTTCAAATGTAGTAGTCAGGGGCCGAAAATTACCCACATCTTCTTCGCTGACGATAGCTTACTTTTCTCAAAAGCTTCTTTGAAGGACTGTGTCACTATTAGAAATATTCTGAAAGATTATTCCCTTGCTTATGGGCAGGAAGTTAACTTTGATAAATCTGCAGTCTGCTTCAGTAGAAATGTCTCGAATGGGCTCAAAAACCGGCTGGCGGGTGTGTTGGGTATAAGTGTGGTTGATGTGCATTTGCGCTATCTTGGGTTACCTTGTCTGACCGGTAGAAGGAAGAGACTTCTGTTTAATGACATTAAAGATAGGGTGTGGAAAAAGCTTCAGAGCTGGTGTAGTCGTTTTTTCTCGATGGGGGGTCGAGAAGTTCTGTTAAAAGCTATTATCCAAGCTATACCGGCTTACTCGATGAACCTTTTTAAGCTTCCAATTTCCCTTGTTCAGGATCTTCATCGTTTGAGTGCGAGGTTCTGGTGGAGCGGGAGTGGGAACAAGCAAAAAATGCACTGGTGTACCTGGGAGAGGTTATGTAAGCCGAAAGGAGAAAGGGGCCTGGGTTTCAGGAATCTTGGAGCGTTTAACCAAGCAATGCTTGCTAAGCAATGTTGGCATATTATTCAGTTTCCGGAGTCTCTTGCTGCGAGAGTTTTGAAAGGTTGTTATTTTCCGGATTCTAGTTTCCTTGATGCTGAGCATGGTGTGGGCTCTTTCCTTTGGAAAAGTTTGCTGTGGGGTAGGGATCTTGTGGAGAAGGGCTCTAGGTGGCGGGTTGGAAATGGGTCCTCTATTCGGGTCTTTAGGAATAGGTGGATCCCGCGGGAATCTTCTTTTAAGGTGATGTCTCCGCCGGTTTTGAATTTGAATGCTACAATCGATTGCCTTAAGCTGATGTCGGGAGTGGAATGAGGGTCTGATTAGGGAGTCCTTTATGGACATTGAGGCGGAGGCTATTCTTGGCCTGCCTCCTTGCAAGGGTGGGACGGCAGACATGTTAATGTGGCATTATCATAATTCGGGTGATTATTCGGTGCGGAGTGGCTATTGGTTTGCGTCCTTTTCGGATGCTACTCCCTCCTGTTCAGGTCTTTCTAGTTCTGAATCTTGGTGGAAGTTCTTTTGGCGTTTGAAGTTACCTCAGAAAATTAAATTATTTGTATGGAAAGCTTGTAATGACTGGATTCCTACGCGATGCAACCTGGTGGCCCATGGAATGTGTTTGGATGTTGTTTGTCCTATTTGTGCGAATAAAGCTGAAACTACCTTACATGCTTTATGGCGGTGTCCGTCTCTTAAGGGTGTTAGACGGAGGTGTGGTTCTGTGGCTAGCAACTTGAGTCTGGATTATGGTCATTTTCTTGATTTTGTCTTCTCTTGTAGTGTGCAGATGGATTTGAACGATTTTGAGGTTTTGTGTGTTACTTGGTGGAGGATTTGGCACCGTCGGAATATAGCGATTCATAGCAACGTGTTGCTCCCTGCCGAGGACATCAGGGATTGAGTGCAACATTTTTGTTTGGATCTTCGGGGTGCAGCTGAGAAGGGGGTGCGAAGGTCTCTGGTGGTTAATTCGAAGGTGTCTAGGTGGCAGCCTCCTCCGCCGGGTTATGTCAAAATCAATACTGATGCTGCGTTGAATGCTAAGGAGAAGAGGTCTGGGATTGGAGTGGTCGTTCGTGATGATTGTGGTCGGGTTTTGGCTTCTTTTTGCCGGAATTTGGGTGCGCTCTTCCAGCCTCAGATTGTGGAAGCTCTAGCCATCTTGGATGGCCTTCGGTTGGCTGTTAACAGGAATTATATGAATGTGGTTGTGGATTCTGATGCACTTGTTCTTGTGAAAGCTATTGACCTCAAAAATCCCCCCTCCTCGGAGGTTGGTGTGGTGGTGCATGATATTCTCTTTTTGGCCGAGAGTTTTCAGAATTTCTTTGTGTGTTTCTCGCCTAGGTTGCTGAATAAGGTTGCGGATGGGCTTGCTAATTTAGCTCTGAGCTATGTTGGTGAGTTTTTGTGGGTTGATGATTGCCATCTGTGTGTGCAGAGCTTGGTCTTAGGGGACGTCCCTGTTTCTTTGTAGCTGTTTGCTTTTGTTGCTTCTTTATTTTCAAAAAAAAAAAAAAAAAAAAAAAAAAAAAAAAATCAATATCTAGTTGATTAAAAAAAAATAGCAATATCTAGTTTTACAATATTATATGGTATATGGTAGTGCAAATGATAGTGCATATCACTTCATACACATTAATGGTGAGGGTTGGGTTCGAGTTACACTTACATATTTATAAACATATATGAAGCGTATTGTAAGATTACATAGATCTATATATGGATCGGCTATACAATGTATATGTGAATTTATTGTACAGGTAGACACCTTCTTCTAAGATTAGACCACGTGGTATTTGCTTCTTGTGAAGTAGAGGACAACTCAAAAGGAAAACAAAAATTACAATAAAATAATTAACTTAATTCCCACAAAGGCCAAAATCCCACTTTACTCCCTAAACTAGCAAGATTAGCTTCTCCTTTCTTTAAAAAATATCAACTACAATTGCGATTACTCACTCCCATGCTCTCACACGTGTCTATCACTTTTAAATGTAATTACAAAAGTACTGTTGCTAACTGGATGCTAAATGTCAAAACGGGCAAACTCATTAGGATAATGAAGAATTGAAGATTGGTAGTCTCCAAAACCAAGTAAATCCTCAATAAATAAAGAATAGGGACTCGCGTGTATTCTCGTATATCTCATTCATCCTTTATAAAAGTTGCTTTTCCAAGATCCAGCTCATCTTTGAGAATGTACCATGATTTAATGCAAATTCAATACAATAGAGGTGCAATGCACCTCCATCATATGGAAAAATATTACGAATCTTACGTGGGACAATCTCACCACATAAGCGTGTTGTTATGATCACACGTAGATTAATATGGTATCAATAATAGAAAAAAAAAAAAAAAAAAAAAAACTTTCTCTTTTGTAATATGTTTGGAAAAACAAATTTTATTCCATCAATCTATATAGTTAGATTTTTCTTTTTGTAGAATTATAGGCATTAAAATTTTAAGAAATTACATTGATGTCGCTGCTCGATTTTTAGAAAATATATATATATATATATATGGCTTTTTACCCAAACTCCCTTTTGAAGGGAGGTTTCAATAATTTTCTCATAAAAAAAGTTAAAATCGAGGTTTTGGAGGATTTTCTGTTTTCAAAAAGGCCAATATACACGTTTTTCTTTAAGGTTTCATGTTTTTTTTTTTTTTTTTTCGAGACAAAAAATATAGAAAAAACATCTAAGAGTATTTCATATTTTATGATTGTGGGTTGAAAATAAAATTTTACAATGTGGTTATTAACTGTTAAAAAAAAATTCATTTAAAATACGTTATCATTTTTGACAATTTCACTAAAAATTGTGTAGTGCTAAAATCACTCTCTCAACCCACCCTCTCAACTCACTCTCTCTTTATAACGTGATATATGCACAACATTTATTTCTCTACACCAAATTTGAAGCCATTATAAATGAGCTGTTTTTTCTATTTATTTACAAATCAAACCAATCATCCTAAATTACCCTTTATTTATTTACTGAAATTGCCATCTAATACCATTATTATTATTATTTTTACAAAAAGAAATATATAATAATAACAAAGGCAGTTTTTTTTTTTTAAAGAAAATAACAAAGACATTTACTTCTTCATCTACATAGTGATATAAGATAAAAAAAAGTTCAATATAGAAATTTAATATAACACAATAAAATTATTTAATATAAAAAAATTATTAAAAAAATTACATGTAACAATTGTGAAGGACAATTTATGTTTGAAAATGATGAGAGTTGGAGTGAAATTCAGAAAAAAAAAAAAAAAAAAAAAAAAAAAAAAAAGGTTCAATAGTTGACCATGGTTGATAATTTGGGAACCGTAGAAAAAAAAAGTTGTAAAGTGGGAGCTATTAAAAAAAAAAAAAAAAATTTGATCCAACATCATATGGCAATTTGGTAAAATAAACGATGAGTAATTTAGGAAGTTAATTGTTAGTTTGAGTTGTAAATAAATAGAAATAAATGTAAGGGTTTATAAGAGTATCTCCAATGCTGTGCCAAATAATTGTGTAAAAAACCTTATCCAATGCTAAAATTTAGCATAGGGTGTAAAAAATCTCCTCTGCCAAATGATGTGCCAAATTTGGCATATGCTATATTTTGCCAAATTTGACACACAATATAGCATATACCAAATTTAGAACAGCAATAAATGCTCTTTTTTTAATTATAAAAATACCATTATATATATATATATATATTTTAAATGAAATAATGAATGTATTAATGAAATTTTACATTGGAACATTAAAAGAAATAATGAATGCATTTATGGTAAGTGTTTACTTTTATAATTTTAATTAATAAAATAATAAAAATAGCATTTTAAATAGGATTATGCATTATAGCACGATGCTAAATTGATGTGTCAAATATAGCATTTTACACTTTTTTGTGCCAAATTTGGCATTGGCATATGCATTGGAAATGATCTAATGGTTTCAAATTTGGTCATTTATAATGGTTTCAAATTCAACGTAAAGAAATAAATGTTGTCCACATATTACATTATAAAAAAAGAGTGAGTTGAAACTTGAAAGAATGGGTTGAGAGAGTGATTCTAGCACTCATCAAAATTGTTGCGTTCTTAATTGTCTTTTAATGGTTATGCGCCCTCGGAGTACATGTATTAAGGAGGCCATTTTATTAGGATGGAAGAACATGTAGGCATGAATTAGAGAGGCAACTGTTTACAATTTACACTAATATTCTTATTCATATCTGTAAATTATTACATACACAATATATATATATATATAAGATTTCAAACAAACCATTACATAATTATCCAAGTATGTGATGATCTAGCCCGATCAACACAATTGATATATGAGATACATCAATTATATATTCATATCATATCATATATTCATATATTTTTTTTTCAATATTAATAATTAGTTATTGGTATCATCACCATTTTGAATCTTAATTTTGTCCAGGTATGATTTCCCATTTAAATTGGAAGAGAAGTAACCCTTGAGGTAATCCTCCATCCCTATTCTCTTAAACAATGGTGGGTTTTGTGGGTTTATGAGACTTGTTGAAGGTCCTACCTCTGCTTCAAATTTTGGGCTCATGAAAAAAGCTATGGAGATCCTTTCTTTCTCTGAATTCACTGTTGCCCTGTGCTCCATGCTGCGATACATCCCGTTGCTCATTATCTACACATTTATTTAACAACTCATTTATAGCTCCGCGTGTATAATTGAAAAAAAAAAAAAAAAAAAAAAGTTTACGTGTATAATCAAAACATTTAAAAAAAAAAAGTGGCATGTATAATACAAGATCAGACATGCCAATTTTTTTTTCTTTTCTTTTCTTTTGGAAGTACGTGATGTGTCTCCATTTGTTGTTTCCTTTTATTGGTCCACGCACCTCCATTAATGGAAGTTAAACCTCCATATTAGATGATCAAAAAGAGAAATTAGAAAATTCTGACAAACCTTTAGAATATCTCCTATGTTTACTACAAGTGAATTTGGGAGGAAGCTAACAGGAGTCCAAACACCATCCTTTTTGATTTGGAGACCGTCGACTCCGTTAACTTGATTAAGGATAGTGATGCCAGTTGGATCTGAGTGTGGTGGGATGCCCATCACCAGCTCTGGTTGTGGGCATGGAGGATAATAAGTCATCCTCACAAATTGCGACCCATCTTCAAACATCTCTTCCATCTCTTTCACCTCTATCTTCATTGCTTTTCCTATCATTTCAAAAAGCTTCCTCCCAAGTTGTTTCAATTCAAACAAGTAGGATTCTATGCTGTTTCTGCATGTATGCAACAAAAACAAGATATTCCAAAAGTTAGTAACTATTATACCAAAAAGCTTAAATTTAATTATAAAAAAGAAAAGTTTAAACAGTAAAGAAATGTGGTCTAACAAAAGCATTCTAATACACCCCTTCACGTGCCAATAGTATTTAAGCATTTAAATGGACCAAGCCCGTATAAAGATTCTAATTTCAAAATAAATATATAAACAAATGCATATGAGAACCGAGGCTCAAACCCAAGACTCCTAGGTCAAACCAAGGCTATGATACATTTTGTTACATGCATGCAACAATAACAAAATGTTCTAAGAGTTAGTAACCATTAGACTAAGTCCAAATAGATATGTAGATTGCAGAATAAATACAAAAACAAATTATAGTATAAATACAAAAACAAATGTTACTTTTAGGTCAAACTGTGACTCTGTATCAACTCGATAACTATCAAACCTAAAAGTTTAAACAAGAAATGGTCCAAACAATAATATTTAATCACTCTAATAAGTAATAACCAGAAATTTTGAGAGAAACCTGAAGGATGAAGGGAGTTCCGGGAGCAGGTGTTGTTTTCTTCTATGAGTAGGATTGGTTGTCATGGCGAACCTGTCGCCCCAATCAAGTTTTCCTTCTGATCGAGTTACGTTTCCGTAACCTTCAACATCTCCTGGTTTTATTTTGTACTTCATTTTCTCTTCTATAGGAAGCTTATAAAATTCTTGGATCTCATACTTCAGCTTCTCCATCAGTGACGAGCTAACTCCATGGTTCACCAACTGCATGCACACATCTTTGAATTTCTTTATCTTTTTTCAACGAATTAGAAGAATTAAAAAAAATAAATAAATAAATAAATAAAATAAAGTTAGAACAAAACCTGAAAAATGCCCCACTCTTTGCAAGTTGCATGCAACTTCTCCAGTTCTTGAGAATCTTTGTCTTCCTGATGAGAAACCAAACATTTCATGTCAATAGTAGGGATAGCAGTTGAGTGATTCCCATCCAAGAGATTATTATTTGGATGCTCTTGAATATCGGATCGAATGTAGCACTGCGGCGGCACGGTGATCTTCTGGCATTTGATGAGTTCCTGAACACTGATATGAACAGGTTCGGATTCAGTGCTTGGAAGAGCTGTACTAGTTTGCAGTGATGAAGACATTAATTTTTTTTCTACTGTACTAATTAAGCTCTGCAACTATAACACCGAAGGTATGCTTAGAAGGGTATTTATATACCCAGAAAAGGTGATTGAAAATATAAAATTATTGAAAAATATTTACAATTTACAAGTAACACAGACTGTGCATGTATACAATAATCAAAATTACAGAGAGAGTCTATTCTATATTGAATCAAGTGTACAAATGACATGATGGATGGAAGAATCTTTCCCACAATCACCCTAATTTCATGTTTTGTAATTGTTACTGTTTTCATGTATGCATGAACATGTAATTATCTGTAAAGACTGTAATGGCATCTGTATACAAGTAATATTCTTATTTTATTTTATTTTATTTTTCTTTTTAACAAAGAAATTTCAAATGATTTAATTTGTAAATTGAAATCTTTACTGACCACGTGCCGATCGATAAGATGAAGTATTCTTTCAGATCATATCTAGAATGTTAATTAGTTCATACACCACGAAGATATTAGAAAATATCTTTAAATTGGAGATGTGTAATATCTTTTGTCATTATATATAAAACAGAAAAAGATTTACCATAAAAGAATTCAGAAAAAAAAAATAAAAAAATTAATGAATATTTGCAGAAAGGGAAGGGACATCCAACCACTGGCTGTTGGACCCTCTGAAGGTCTAAGGTTTTGAAAGGACATCTGATTAGCTGCTGTCATTTGAAACCTTCAAGACCTTATAAGTGGTAAATATATTGATACCCCTCAAGTTTTCCATAAATGCAACTTGAGAGTAAATATGTATTTATCTACTTGAATCTCTTGTGCTTTTAAAATTGAACTAATAAAAAGACAAAATTACACTTAATTATTAAAATTGATAAATGAAGATAATATTTTTATAAAAAATAATTAAATTAAATTAATTGAAGATAATCCTATCAATGGAATATAAATTTAAAAATAAAAAAAAAACGTTTTTAAAATTGTAAATTATATTCATTTTTTAAATTTAATTTTTTTTTTTAATATTTGTAAACTGAATAAGAAAACGTATTTTTTAAAAATAATCTTCATTTTATAATTTTTTTTTTTTACTTTTTTTTTAAATTTCAAATTTAATAATATTTTTTTTTCTAAATTTTAAATTATTTGTACTAGTTTTTAAAAATATCATCTTCTGTTTTAAATTTTAGTAAATATGGGCAATTTGATTTTTATTTATTTATTATTATTTCAATTTTAAGAGCAAAAGTGGTATGAGTAGATAAATGCATATTTGTTCTCTAGCTGTATTTATATCAAACTTCGGGGGTGGTTGATGTATTTACTCCACCTTATAATATATGCCTTGTACCGTGAGAATTTGTCTGCGTTAAATTATATGTTGATGTATAAATAATAATGTAAGTCATGAATATGACATTAATTGTTTTTTTTTTTTTTTTTTTTTTACAGTATTTATCCACCTATCTAGACCATGTATTTTTTAAAAAAAAAATTTACCATTGATAGATTTCGAGCAGTTGGCTTCAGAGTCAAATATAACATTAATTATTAAGAGTATTTTTTGTATGAATTATCTACGTGTTAAAAATTAAGTTTTTCTTTTTAAATGTTAAAAGCTCTTTTTAAACTTTTTGAGCTTCTTCAAAAAGTTTTTTATTTTCTTTTTCAAATTAATAAATTATCTCGAATACCTTTATTATATTTCATAAATTCCAACAAATCTATTTTAAATACATAACTTTTTTTTTTTTTTAATTTCTCAGATACATTTTTATAATTTATTACTTCCAAAAGTACTTGTATAAATATATCACCAAACCATCTATTAAATTAAGTATTTTATTATTTGACATCCAGACAAAATTTTGTTTTGGTTAAAAAGCTTTATTGTTTTGTTTTTTTTTGTTTTTTTTTTTTTGTTTTTTGTTTTGTTTTTTGTTTTTTTGATAGGAAAAAAAAAAGCTTTATTGTTTGCAAAAGTTTTACTTTCCAAAAGATATACTTGAACAAGCTCTCCTTGAAATGTTCATCTAGACTTCTTCATTAAATTTTGTTTTAGTGAATAAAGGTATTTTAATACTTTGAGATTCAAAAAAGTTTTAGAGAGTTGCTTTAGTAATTTTAGAGAAGAATTTTTTATTTTATTTATTTATTTATTTTTTTTATTTTATATATATATATATATAATTTTAAGCAGTTTTTGTAACTTAATTTATAGGAATTGTTTGTAATTTTATAGGAATGTTTTGGTAATATTTTAAGGGTTTTTTATATATATATAATTTTTATTTTGTTTGTAATTTTCAATAGAAAAAATGGTTGATTAAGTTTTTAAGTATTATATAGGGGTATAATAGTTATATATTCTCATTAAAAAGCTGGGGGATATGCTAACGATAATATTCTAGTGGGATAAAATTTGGTACAAATTGAAACAAGATGTGTTTTGATAATAATTGAAATAACGGAGATGTGGATGATCAAAAAAAAAGAAAAAAAAAAAGAAATAACGGCTAGGAAGCACGGATACTTCATTTGGTAGAGGTAACTCGTATCGAACTCGTATCCAGTTCCGATACTTCCCGGATACTTCTGGATACGTATCCGATACACCAAATGGCGTATCCGTTGACTTTTTCACAAGTTTGACTGGAGGATACTTAGAGGATACTTGAGGGATACTTTGAGGATACTTGGGGGATACTTCGAGGATACGTTTTGGGCAATATTATAATTATTTTAGTAGAAAACGGGGTTAAATTATAATTTCAAAATTTTAGGGGTTAAAATGAAACTGTAAAGGAATTTTGGCTTAAATTCCATTGACATGGAGAATAACATGATACTTGAGATTACAAACCTTTCACTTGATGAACCAGAGTTAGATGCCGAATTATTTAGATCCTTTAACAATGTGAATAATGATAATGAAGTTAATTAGGAATTTAGTAGCTATTTTATGAGTTTATTTTATGTATTATTTGGATTTTGTAATATACTATAACTTATGTAATGTATGTTTTATTTGGATTTTCAATTTTGTAATATGTTACGATTTAATTTGGATATTGTAATATGTTAAATTGTTATGGCTTAGGTTGTTATGTGACATGTTTTATTTGGATGATTGGATATGAATATGTTTTGATTTTTAAATGAATTATCAAATATCTTTTTATATATTCTTATTTTTAAAAAATATAAATATATATTATTTTAATTGACGTATCCTGCCGTATCCGTATCCTAGTTTTTGGAGATTTACCGTATCCCCGTATCGTGCCGTATCCGTATCCCGTATCCGTATCCGTATCTGTGCTTCCTTGAATAACGGAGATGTTTAGGGCCCGTCCTGTAACGTTTTTCAAATGCTGTTTTTGTTTTTGTTTTTCGAAAATAAAAATGAAAATGAAAACAGTGTTTTTGGTTTCAGTTTCGAAATCCAAATACGCGTCTGGTAACATTTCCTGAAAGCTGGATTCCGAATATGAAAACATAAAAAACGCGTCTGGTAACATATCCTGGAACTTGTATTTCGAATAATTTAATATTAATTATTATTTTTTAGACCAGATCAATCTCCAGTTTATGAATCATCATCATCATCACTATATTTTTTTTCCAATTTATAAGACCAAATCAATCTATTAAAAAAAAAAAAATCAATCATCATTGATCTGTATATACTGTTTTCAGTGTTAAACGATCCAAATAACTCAAAAATATCGCTAAACGATCCAAATAACTCAAAAAAATAATCATTTCCCTGTATTTAAGTCCAACACGAGCATCTACCAACCCATTAATGCCAAAATTGCTATACTCGCATCAGTTATAAGAGAAAAATATATTAAAAATAAGCAATATGATTGCTCCTACTCAAATCTTTAGCACCATTTATGCAATCTTGTATCTGAACCCTACCAGTAAACATGGGTCTGCCATCAAAATAGAAACTTAATATTCTAACACTGACTTACAATTGAATATTAGATCTATCAATGAAAATCTGGAAATTTTCCAGAAATTTTGCAAATGTCGTCTTCCAAATGTTCTTAAAATCTGGAAATTTAAGAAGAAATGTCTCTTAAAATTAGGAAATTGAAGAAGAAGAAGAAGAAGAAGAAGAATCAAAATCCAAATCAAAATACAACAACATCAAAAACCCATTCAAATCAAACAAATTACCAACAAAATACTAGATTTATCAACAAAATACCATATTTTTTTTAATTAACAAATCTGAAAATCTGGAAATTTTCCAGAAATTTCCAGATGTCCTCTCTTAAGCATATTGGAAAGAAGAAGAAGGGAAGAAGAAGAAGAAGAAGAAGAAGAAGAAGAGCTCGGCGGTGAAGAAGGAGAAGATCGACGGAGGGAAGAAGAAGGGAAGAAGAAGAAGAAGATATGACCGACGGATCTGGACGGCGTCGGGCTTCCGTCAGACCGACGCCGTCAGATCTGGACGGAAATCTGGGAAGAAGAATAAGGAGGAAGAAGAAGAAGAAGAAGAAGAAGAAGAAGATCTGACGGACGGGAAGGAGGGACGGCGTCGGTCTGACGGCTGGACGGGAAGAAGAAGAAGGAAGAAGAAGAAGAAGAAGAAGGAGAAGGAAGGAAGAAGAAGAAGAAGAAGAAGAAGAAGGAGATGATCAGTGAAAGGAAGAAAAAAAGAAAAAAAGAAAAAAAAATTGAGTTTTTTAATTTAAGTGAAAAACAAAATGAAAAACAAAATGAAAAACATAAAAAAGTTGTTTTGGAAATTTTTCACTTTTAACACTGTTGTTGTTTTTGTTTTAGAAAATAAAATGGAAAATAAAATGAAAAACGATAACGAACGCGTATTTGAAATCGGATTTAGAAAACAAAAACGAAAACGGGCCTGTAAAACGATACAGGACAGGCCCTTAATTTCAATAACCCTAGAAAATGTAGTTAGTCAAGTCATGACTAAAATAATATGTGTCGTAAGATTGAATCTGACACCAGAGGTCCTGATCAATTACCAAACAAATATTTGCCAAAAAAAAAAAAAAAAAGCCTTTATTTCCTTGTCATGTTATGGTTGTGGATGTCAATATCTTGTCTAAGACATGCTTATAATTATTATTATTTTTAAATAATGCTAAACATCTCACCTAAAATCCCATATTTTTTATCTCAATATATATGGTATATGATATGTTAAATTATGATGTTTGTGGATACACATTAATGATGTTTTATTGAGGAAATAGAGGGAAATAGAACCAAATTCAATTGGTTTTGTGGTAATATCACCAAGTTATTAAGTGTTGTGGAAATAACACCAAAGTATGTGATCTACCAAAATTGCCCCTCACTTATTCCTTCTTCCTCTCTCGCTCTCTCTTTCTTTCTTCCTCTCTCCTCTTTTTTTTTTTTTTTTCAAAAACCTCCATTGATTTATCAATGGAGATCAAAATGACCTCTATTCGAAACGACCTTCGTCGAAACGGTCGACTCCCTTTGATGGAGATCAAAACGACCTCCGTTATTAAAAAATTTCTGGAAATAAGTCTCGGGTATTTGGAAATAAGTCTCGGGTATTTGGAAATAAGTCTCGGGAGGTCACTCGAGACTTATTTCAAGCTATTTCCAACTACCCGAGACTTATTGCAAAATAACCGAGACTTATTTTCAGAATTTTTTTTATAACGGAGGTCGTTTTGAAGACCTCTAATGGAGTCGACCGTTTCGACGAAGGTCATTTCAACAGAGGTCATTTTGATCTCCATTGATGGATCAATGGAGGTTTTTGAAAAAAAAAAAAAAAAAAAGGAGAGAGGAAGAAAGAGAGAGAGAAGAAGAAAGAGAGAGGGAGGATGAAAGAATAAGTGAGGGGCAATCTTGACAGATCACATACTTTGGTGATATTTCTACAAAACTTATTAAGTTAGTGACTTTTCCATAAATGGCTTTGGAAAGAGTACCATAAAAAAAAATGCCCCTGTTTTATTTCATCTACCACATGTATTTACTAACCATTTGACATTTCAAGTATCACATATTCACGTGTTGGAATGAAAAATGTGTGATTTTAGATGAATTCACTTTTGCTTACCCACTTTCAAATGGGGTGAGCATTACCCCCTCCTCTAAGAACATGACATGTATCTATAGAGGGATAAATTTGTCTAAATCATGTTACTTATTTATTTTTATTTTTTTAAGGGCAATTACCAACTTGGTCCTGGACTTTTTTTAAAATTCCAAGTTGTTTGCGACTTTTACAAAAGTGACTAAATTGGTCCTCACATTTTTTCCAAGTACCAAATTAGTCTCTCTCTTTTTAGAAGTGACCAAATTAATCCCTCTAACGGTTTAACGATGTTAAATATAACAGTTGACTTTAACAATTTTAGTTAAAATACATAAATAGCCTTTATTTGTTATATTAGAGTAAAATTGTTTTGTCTTTTTTGCATTAAATTCACCATTATAATTACAAAAAAAAAAAAAAAATCTAAAAATATTATTAATGAAACACCATTTATACCTTTTTAAATTAAAATTTTCTAAAAAAAATCTAAAAATATTTTTATAAGACAATGTCAATTATACCTTTAGTATCATTCATTCCCAGTTTAGTTTTTTTACCATTTTTATATTTTTTTTTGTTAATAATATACAAGCAATATTGTTAAAATTATTCAAAAATCAAAACCCACAAAAAAATAAACAAAAATATACGTGTTTAAAAAAACTATTTATGTGTTATTATATTGTTTAGAAGTAAAGTACAATTTTACCCCTACACAGTTAAAGTTAACTAATGTAACTTAGTTGGAGGGACTAATTTGGTGCTTGGGAAAAATGTAAGGACCAATTTGGTTACTTTTGTAAAAGTCGCAAACAACTTGGAATTTAAAAAAAAGTCCAGGACCTAATTGGTAATTGCCCTTTTTTTAATCAACTACAGCTGCAAACGTGCTTAAATGTGGATTTGTTTTTTAATAAAGTAGTGTTAATCAACTACAGCTGCAAACTTGCATGTAGTTTGACAAATTCGAAACTTGCATGTGCTTAAATGTGGATTTTTTTTTTAATCAACTACAGCTGCAAACTTGCATGTGGTTTGACAAATTAGAAACTTGATAATTTAATTAACAGCCAAATCACGTTTGAGATTAGAACAAAACAACCCAATCGATGGACTTAGTCAAACTACATTTTTTTAATGCATGATATCGTCATTGATGATGAATAATATAAAGTGTGAGTTTTAAGACTATCACTAAATTAATAACTTAAGTTTTAATAGCATTTTAAATATGGATATAATAAAAATACCCTTAAAACACACTTACAAAAATAAGTCTCGTGTTTTTTTTTTTTTTTCAAGACTTATTTTGATGTTTCTGAGACTATTGAGAATCAGATGTTTGATAAAAAGACTAAAAGAAGGTTTTGTGAAGTGTTTGTTTCTCAGGAAAATGAGATAGAAAACTTCTAAGAAGAACTACATGAATAGGGGCAAAACAGAGTTTTTCATTTCTGAGATATTTTCTGATTACAGAAAACGATCGTTAACTCATACATTTATAGTCACACAATTCGTGTGATAAGAATGGAATTCTAGAAGACTTTAGAGATGAGATTGCCACCTAGCAATTCTGTTACTGCCATCTGTCAGATTCTGTTATACCAGAAACTTCCCACCAAATATTTGTTGATGAGCAGTTGATGAAGATGGTGTCCATGTGATGTCCATGATGATCACGACATGATCATCATGCTTGATTCCATTCTTGAGTAGTGCTTGAATTATGGAGAGTATGCAGTAGCTGATAGGAATATGTTGGACTTGTATTGTTAGTGAAGTTGACCTGTGGTGCCTCTTGTTTCTTGTTATCATTAATATCTCTAACAGAGACTTATTAGGTAATTTTCGAGACTTTTTGGTAGTTTCCGAGACTTATTAGGTATATTTACAATTTCCGATACTTATTAAGTATATTTACAATTTCCGAGACTTTCTAGTCAAAAATGAAAATTTCCAAATTTTTTTGGGTCATCTTCTTCATCGAGACCTTCAATGGTGGTCTTTCATCTCCATTGATGGAGGACGAGGTTTTTGAAAAAAAAAAAAAAAATGGTACAAACGTAATAAAAAAATGGGATGAGGGTATTTTATTTAGTCCATTGGTGACATTTAAACTTAACTTATTAATTTAATGATACTCTTAAAATTCAACATAAAAAAAGTGATATTTCTTACCATCAGATTTTCTATTATTAGTTCGTCCTGAAAATAATATATCAAGACAAAGACTATGGACCACTAGATTTACATACTTTGACTCAAAGTGTATGCACTTGTCAAAACTTCTCCATAATCTATGGTTCACGTTCTTAGTCCTGATATATTTATTGTTATGACGAACTGACAATAGAAAGACTGTTCTTACTATTTCCACTAATATATATATATATATATATCAGTCTTTCTACTATCATTTGTCCTGATATAAAATATATCAGAATGAAGAATGCGGACCACAGATTATGGAGAAGTTTTGACAAGTATATACACTTTAATTTAAAGTATATAAATCTAATGGTCCACATTCTTTGTCTTGATATATTTATATTATGACAAATTATATATATATATGACTTAAAACTAATGTAAGCAACATGTGTGCATTTGTTTGTCTAATAATAGATAAATACTACAACTTTATCAACATTTTAAGACCATCTCCACTGCATATGCCAATATTAATGCCAAATTTGGCATAAAAAGAGTAAAATGTTATATTTGACACATCAATTTAGCTAGGGATGAGCACCCAAACCGTCAAACCGATCAACCCGCCCAAACCAAACCAATTTAAGCGGGTTGGGCTTAAATTGGTTTGGTTTGGTTTGGTTAAATAAAATAAACCGATTGGGTTGATTTTATGAAACCCAATTAGTTTAGGTTGGTTTATGGGTTACGTTTTATCAAACCGTATAACCTAACCCAAACCATTACATACTTAAATATAAATTTATATATATTATTAATTAAATTATCGGAGAAAACAAATAAAAACTAAAATTAACCTGATGTAATAAGAAGTAAACTTTGAAACTTCAAAGTGGTTACTTTGACTGGTAGATATTATTAATTTAGAAGCTTAAATGATTTGGTTTTATTTTATAAGTTTTAGGCGTTCTACACTTGAGTTTTTTATGTTTATTTTTTTTAACGATTATCGTTCTGCACTTAAGTTAAATTTAGTATTATAAATTACTATTATTGTTTATCTTATTGATAATTGGTTTAACTACTTATATTGATAATTTGATATTATTAAATTTATTCAAATAAAGAATAATGTAATTATTTTCTTAAACCGTTAAACCAAACCGATTTTTATCGGTTTGGTTTGGTTTGGTTTTATCTTATAAATGGTTTGGTTTGAGTTGCATGTAAAAAATTAAACCGATTTTATAATGGTTTGGTTTGGGTATAGTCAAACTCAACCCAAACCAACCCATGCATATATACACTTTAATTCAAAGTATGTAAATCTAATGGTCTACGTTTTTCGTCCTGATATATTTATATCATGACAAATTATATATATATATATATGACTTAAAACTAATGGAAGCAACATGTGTGCATTTGTTTGTCTAATAATAGATAAATACTACAACTTTATCAATATTCAATGTCAAATTTGGCATAAAAATAGTAAAATGCTATATTTGACACATCAATTTAGTATTGTGCTATAACGCACAATTTTATTTAAAATACTATTTTAATTATTTTATTAATTAAAATTATAAAAGTAAACACTTACCATTAATACATTCATTATTTATTTTAATGTTCAAATGCAAAGTTCCATTAATGTATTTATTATTTCATTTAAAATATATATAATGATATTTTTTTAATTAAAAAATGAGTATTTATTGCTGTTATATTGTGTGCCAAATTTGACACACAATATAATATATGCCAAATTTGACACTGTATTGGAGGATGATTTTTACACCCTATGTTAAATTTTAGCATTGACACAGCGTTAGAGATGCTCTAAGATTAATATATAATCAATAAAATGAATCATGTATCATCATATAGATGATCGATCGTGACAGAAAGATGAGTATGTACATTCATTCACTTAACATGAACGATCTAATTATTTGATTGATTAATTTTTAACTGAATTAAGTTACTTTCGTTAACCTTAGATAACTTAAATAAAGAACAAACCCTATCGTTCAAGAGACTTCCAATAGCATACTTTGATATTTATCTATTCCTAATTGACCAAACTTTTATTCTCAAATCAAATTAAGGCCGGCCGGGTGTTGTATTGCTGTTGCTTATTTTATCTATTCCTATTATTATAATTGTAATTATTTTTAGATGCATAATTGTTAATTATCTTTAAATATCTTATCAATTTATATTTAGTTGATATTCCTCTAGGTGGATACTAGATAGTAGATAGCTAATTTAGATGGTAAAGTCACTCATAATTTATATTTTATACTTTTATTTACATTTGTTTGTATATAAATTGTGAAGAAATGATAAATATTGTCTTTGTATATTATCATATTATTTAGTATTATTGTAAGCTCTCTATTTGTTATTGATTTTTTTTTAATAATATCTATTAATTCGAGATAAGTATTTGCTTGAAAGCTTTAGCTATCAGTAGTTTCTTCTTATTATTGATGTTGGTTTGCTGAGAAACACGAGTACTTTTTAAAAAAAATTAGCAATGCTGTTAGTCTAAGGCTGGACTAAGGTGATCACTAGTATAGTAGTATATAGATTGGTCTCAAAAATCTAAAACAAAAAATAATAATAATAATTTTCATAAAAAATAAAACATTTAAAATATTATCTTTAGAGCAGGTAAGTATCTTGCTTTCGATGTTATTTTCAACTATTGCGTGTTGAAGAAAGAGCCCACGACAAAAAGGCATGTCATTGATAAGGATTTTATGGTTTGACTAATTAAATACTATATTATATTGAAGGGAGTTAAATACCATATGAATTTTAAGTTTTTCATTATTAATAATTATTAATTTATTGATCATCATGATCGCCACGACTCATTCAAATTTCAATTGTATATATATATATTGGATTAATGGAGTCAACAATTATGAAAACTCTGGCAACCAGAGTCTGCCAAATGGACGGCTAGGATATTCCCATCAATATTATATATGGACTGACCAATCACATTCAAATACTTAATTTATTGACTTTAAGTTGTTTAATCTTAAGTCTTTAATGGTCATGATGTCATTCGTGTTGGTCGCTGTGAAACAGCAGTTTTGTTAATTCTTGGGAATTGAGATGAATTGAATTAAATTAAATTATTAACATCTAATTACAGGGTCAAATATAGTGAGGTGTCAGATAATGCCGTAATGGCCAGCTTGTTTCCTTAATATTTAAGTTTAACATATAGTTGTTAATTTGTCAAGAGCAAGATCCGTGTTTGGGCAAATTTACCCTCTCTATAGTTATATATCATCCATTTAGGAGAGGGGTAATGGTTACCTCCTTTAAATGATGGTGAATAAAAGTGCTCCTCTCTCCCATGTGTAAGGGTTAAATTATGTACATTCTATTAAATGCCACCGCATTGGTGTATTGCCCAAATTATTTATCCAAAATAATACATAAATAATATGGTAAATGAGTTGTAACTAACATATCATCTCATAATCGATACGGTGATTACAACTCATATTCTACATCATTTGACTATGATTTCAATGCAATTAAGGGTATTTATATGTAATTATAGTAAAACTGACATTTTTCGTGTATTTTTGTTGAATCTCAGGGTACAATAGTGCAATTTGCCTATTTTAAATGCTAACTAACAGACAATTGATCTATTTTGAACCTTAAAAAAAAAATAAAAAAAAATAAAAAAAAAAAAAATAAAGAGGGTAAAGGTTATAATTTATGAGACGCAACTTGCAAATAAAAGTTTTGTTTCATGATTTGGAAGCTCACTTACACTATGTTTGGTAAAAGAGAGGGAGAGTATGATGGATGAATGAATTAAGAGGGAGAGAGAGTAGGAGGGATGAAGAGGATAACATCTATCCTTCATATTGTTTGATATTGAAAAGAGGGTTGAATGAATGGATTGGTATTTAATTTGTAAAATTACTATATTTTACCCTTAAAAAAATTGGAGGGCATTATAGTAATTCCCCTCCAATTTTCTCTCCCTCCTCTCATCCACCATAATTGGAAGGATCCAATATGGTGGGCCCGGATGGCTCTTTTCTCTCTCCTCTTCCCCTCTCCTTTCTCTCATCCCTCCAATCAAACAAAGGATTTGATCTCTTCCTCCAACCATCTCCCTCCCTCTATTTCTCCATCCAACCAAACACAGCGTTAAGCTAAAAAAAGGGTGGTAGATATATATATATATATATATTTTCCAAAGTATTACACGATTACATGAATTTAGGTTTTTATAGAAAGGAGTACTTGAACTTGCAAACTCGTGGAACCTCAACTTCGTGATACAAGTGTGAAGGGTTTACAACCTAACCAACCTCATATCGTCTGGTATTTTTTATTTTTATTTTTATTTTTTTTTACCATTATTCAAGTTGATATATGAAAAAAAAAAAAAAAAAAAAAAAAACATTGCACAACAAATTAAAAGGCAATTAATGACATCAACATATAGAAACTATCCCTCCTCCAGTCCTCTTAGATCAATTTTGTAAGAGCATCTCCAATGCAAAAGTGGTTTGCATACCAATAATTGTTAACATGACAACAATATCAATATACTTGCTTCCTATGTTGTATAAAAATAAATTTGATGGACAATCAACTCAAAATTTGGTCTCCAATGCTTTCGTCTGAAACACAATTTTTTTTAATGACGTGTATATTTTTTTTTTTCTAGTTTTATTTTTTATTTTATTTCCTTGCTAAAAATATATGAAAAATTAATATCAGTTTTAAATGTTTGCTGAGTCAACCTAAAAAATAACTGTGCAACAGACAGTCTGGAAGTGGACAGTCATGTTGACAATGTCTAATATTTTTTTTGCCACGTCAACTTGAGGTTGAATATACATGATTGCATTGAAGGCACAATTATTAACATAATATTTATTTATCCTACGTGGCGTCTTTTTTTTTTTTTTTTTTTTTCACAAACTACACTTGCATTGGAGATGCTCTAAAACATAAACAATTGCTTTTCACAAGTCCTTTCTTTACCTTAGTGTCTTTTATTATACAGAGATTACATTGGAGTTTTATCTTTTCAGTGTGCACCGTCTTAAATCTTAATAATCAATAATATAAATTATAGGTCTTAATCAAAGTTGTTTATAGGATTTAACAATTTATTTAGTTTTGTGTTTATAGTATTTGATCTTATAGTTCAAATTTTCATCTGGGTATGGTGTGATATGTAAGTGGATTGGTTCCCTTACAACAACAATATATATATATATATATTTGACAGGTCGATCCCTTACAACAATATTGATAACAAAAGATGCGCAACAATGGCAGAGAAAGAGTTGTAGTGGGGGTGGACTTGTCTTTTAAAATGGAACTTGAAAATTACTTGAAATTTTGCTTTATGATCAAAACAGAACGTTACGTGTAATATGTAATACTGAAAATTACAATTTTTTAGCTGATTTTGTGAGCTTAATTAACACTTATTTTTTGATTTGAGTTTCAACAGGATCAAATATGTGCGTGGATAAAAATGCCCCTCTAAGTCACCCACTTGGCCACTTTATTCTCTTTCTTTTTCCTTCCTTATTTCTTCTCACACCAAACACATTCAAAAAGTTTTATTCTCACTCATGGTCTCTCTCAAGTTGAAAACAGTAAATCCATTATCCACTTACCAAATACAAAACTAGTCACTCCCCAATTTTATTTTATTTTTAATTTTTAAAATGTGTGTTTTTAGATTTTAGGATTTGAACCAATCCTAAAATCTAAAAAGCACATTTTTAAAATAAAAAAAATGTGCTTTTTAGGAAAGAATTGGTTTCCGTAAAATATGGATTCGAATGCGGAGAAAATGATGAACATTGGTTGTTGGTTCAAGAAATATTTATTGTAAAATTGAGAATTAGTTTGCGTAAAGTCGAGCATTAATCTTGTAAAATCAAAAATTAATAAAATAGAGAATTAATCGACTAATGGACTAATGGTGCTATTGACTCCATCTAATGACCTAATATGTTTAAGAGTCCTCGTTAAAATTTTAAGTGGAAATTAGTCACAGTGACACATACAACATGAAAATTTTGTTTATAACCACAAATGAAAATTTAATTGTTAATATCCATTTTTTTTTTTTTTGAGAAATTACTTGAATGCTCTCATATAAAAACCATCCCCAAACACACTCTCTCTTTTTCTCTCTTTTCTTTCTCTCTCCTTTGTTCTCTTTCACCCCATCCAAACCAAGCTTGAAAATCACTATCGGCGTCATTGCCTGAGCGTGCACTGTTGATGTCGAGCGCCAGCGTGCTTTTGGGCTTCGCGACAGCCACAGTGCTGTCCTTGTGCGGCCTTGCATGCTGTTGTCCTTCGCGAACAAAGGATAGTGCCATCATGCTTCACACCCAAGTACAACGCCATCGTGCCGTCATGCTTTGCTTGGGCTTCACGACCGTCCAGCAACGCCGTCGAGCTCCCCCTCCGCCGGCAATGTGATCTGCAGAAAAAAGGGGTAGAAAAACCTAAACCTAATTTGAGGAAGAAGAACAAGGGAAACATTTCAAGTTTCAACATTTCAATTTAGTCAATATTTTATGTTTCAACATTTCAATTTAGTCAAGATTTCAAGTTTCAAAATTTCATGTTTTTAGGCAAGATTTTAAGTTTTTAGTCATGATTTCAAGTTTGAGTCTAGATTTTAGTCGTGATTTCAAGTTTGCTTCTAGGTTTTTAAAAAATAAACTAAGTTCAAGGGTATTTTGGTAATTTATAGACATGCAATGATTTTTGTAAAAAAAAAAATGGTTGTTAACTATTAACTTTTTAAAAGTGGTTACAAACAAAAGTTTAATGTTTTCGATGACTATTTTTGGTTTTCTCTCTTCAATTAAATCGTTTTAATTGATTTATTCCACTCTTTGAACCTTATATACAATATAAGTTTTTTTTTGATAACCAGATATATAAGAACAAGAAAAAAGGCCTTGTTTTATGAACCGATATGTAATATGTACTTATCATATATTATATTGTGCTTGAGTTCATGTAATAGTTATTATGTATATCATGTAATTTATTTGTTCCTTGATCATGTAATATACTAATATATAGTGTGTCGTGTAATTTTTTTAAGCAGGTTATCATGTATTTTTTTAAGCAGGTTATCATGTATTATCATCTAAATGACTGCAGGTTTATCATGGAATTATATGGCAGGTTATCATGTAATATAAATCCCTGTTTATCATATGTAATATAGATCCATTAAAATTTTTAATATTGCAATAGCTTCAAGCCTTCAATAAAAATAAAAAAAAATAAAAAAAAATAAAAAAAAAAAAATCTGCTAATTCAAGAAAATTAATCCCAAATCATACAAATACACTTTTTTAAAAAAGTGATCATGTTTTAAGATAACAACACCTTAATAAAGATAAATTAAAACACAACTAGTTCATACAATAAAAACCCATTTAATTTAGCCCTTAGCAACGTAACTCAACTGATAGATGAACAAACTTAGGGCTTACGTAAATGACTCACAAATCATAAGTCAGTGGCTCGAAGCTCAAATCCTACCGATGGTAAAAAGCTTAAAAAAAAAAAAAAAATACCTGGATAGGTGATTAGATAAATATTATCGAAAAAAAAAAAAAAAAAAAAACACCCATTTAATTTAGTATGGTGTCATTATTTATGTCAGCATTAGCAACTGGGCGTACCAACTCTACCAAACCATTGTCTGTTAGATTCTCAGTCACAAGTCACAACTCACAACAACCCCTCTCAATTAACGCTTCAAGTACTTGTTATCCATTGAATCTTAAGCAATCCACAAACTTCCATAACTGTAAATATGGTACAGTTGTGACTTTTAATAAAGTTACATGGCTCATAAACAATTACATGATATATAACTAACTAAAATGTTCCACGGCAGACATATATTCAACTATTTAATAAGATTAAAATATTGTAAATATTATATGATAAACTATCAAAAATTAATGTTACATGACAAACAAATATTACATGATCAATTGAAATATGACAAGACAAACAAATATTCAATATTACTGCTTTAATAAGTTAAGTATAAAAGACACCTATTATGGTGAACTACCAAAATTGCCCTTATTTTACACATTCTCTTTCTTATTTTGAAGTTTTTTGATATTTTATTCTTTCATTTTCCTCTATAACAGACTTTCAATGGAGGTTAAACATTATAACATTATCAATGTAACTTCATTGGATAATTAGTTTTGTGGCGCTACGCAGACGCATTCGGGGGGTTGAGCTGTTCTCCGAGTCTTTTGTAAACCATAAGCTGGTTGTGTGAATTTTGAATCTAATTGAAAAGGCTTGGAGAACAAATGAAAAAGGCTCGGAGAACAAATGAAAAGTCTCGGAGACTAATTGAAAAAGCTCGGGGAACAATTGAAAAGGCTCGGGGAACCTACTTTTCATTTGTTCTCCGAGCCTTTTCATTTATTCTCCGAGCCTTTTTGTAAACATTAAGCTAGTTGTGTGAAACAAACTGAAAAGGCTCGGAGACTATTTACAAAGTCTCGGAAACAGTGTCAAAAAGCTCGGAGACTATTTACAAAGTCTCGGAGATTCAAAATTGACAAACCTATCATAAAAATGAAAAAGCTCGGATAAAAATGAAAAGGCTCGAAGATAGTGTTGAAAGGCTCGGAGCTAGATTCAAAATTGACAAATCTATTCATAAAAATGAAAAGGCTCGGATAGTGTATGAAAAGGCTCAGAGACAATGTTAAAAGGCTCAGAAATTCAAAATTGACAAACCTATGCATATTCCTTTAAAAAGCTCGGAGACTGTTTGAAAAGGCTCGGAAAAAGTGTTAAAAGGCTTGAAAACCCAGATCTTCATCGTCTTGCAGATTCTTGTTGACTTCAGGACTGTAGCGCCACCGCCGGTGAGTTCGCCGTGAGATTTTCAGTCAGATTTCTCTCTCTCTTAACTTTTTAGTTACAAAATACATAAAATTTGGTTAAGTTTTAGATAACTTTACTCAAGTTGTTTCTCCACATCTTCAAGTTCAACATTGTATAAACCGATTTTATTTTTATATCCCTGCAATGTGCCAGCCAAAATTGATTAATTTATTTACTTATTTAATCAATTTACTTATTACGAAACTAAATTAATGAGCTCAATAATTAACAAATTAGGTACCTCCAATTGAGTGTCAATCATTTTGTTGTCTGCATCACTGTTGTTCAACAATTAATTAAGAGAAATAAATTAGTTAGCGCAACAAATTAATTAACATTTCTAAGGAAAAACATATGTAATTCTTTACAAACATTTATGACAAATTAAATGGATTAAAAAGAGAAGACCAACCCTCTGATATCAATTTTATTTTTTCATACACAATATATTCATTAAACTATTAATTAAGAATTAAATGTATATTAAAATCGGAAAGAGAAAATGTTAAAAGATCTCACCTCTTGGTCGTGCAGCTTTAGTAATTGAATGGTACACGAAAAATATAAATATAAAAAGGAAAATGCTTGGGTATTGACTGGTCAGTACCCAAAGCATACTGACCACCCATAACCATCCAATGGGGTGTTGCCACGTGGCAAAACTCTTTCACTTTTTCTAATTTTCTCCTTGCTTTTAGATTATGTGGCTATCAACTAATGGATGGTCAGCACCTTGGGTACTGACCGGTCAGTACCCAAGTGTTGTCCATATAAAAATTCATGTCATAATAAAAGAAAAAAAAAATATCAATATTGCCAATATCATAATATTTTTCATTTGTTTTCACAAAAATTAAAAGTGGGTCATATGTAGTTCTTTTAACAAATTTAAGTGTTGTTATTTCTAATCAACTAGATTTCCTAAAAAAAATATATTTTTTTAATTAACTAAATTTTTCGGGAATATGTACTTAAGAATTAAGATGAAAGCATCACAATATCATTGCATTATAATAACATAGAACATTGATTTTATTTTTTTTCATTGTCAGATCTGCAGCGGGATTAGTAAATAGTAATCCCCAATCCAATCACTAACCCTGATTAATGTTTTAGTTAGATCTCACCCCATCAAGGCCGCGGGTCACGATTGAGTCGCTTCAATATCAAGATTCTTTGGAAAAAAATTGTTTATTCATCACCAAAACTTTTCAAAAGTAAATTATATGCCTTCCACGTTGATAACGAGAGAGATCGAGGCAATGATTAAGGGTTTTGATGAGGGATCATCTGATGAGTTATCTAGAGAATTGAATTCTCAAGCACCAATTGATATTCCCAACACCCGTCCAAAAAGGAAGATTAAAACTCCCATCAAGTTTCAAGACTAAATTCCATTTCCAAGACTAAAGTATTTATGTTTGTTTAGCTGTGTTCCTTTTATGCCTTTAATTGTCAATTAATATTGTAAGCCCCTTTCGATTATAAGCAATGTGCAAGGAGATATGGTCGGCATCCAAGTTTGAATAAAAAAGACACCTTTGCTAATTGAGTTTGCTGTCAAAGCCTCTCTTTGTGCATGTTCTTACTATCCAACCTAAATTCTCTGCAGTTACTAGTTGAACTGCATCAACTGGTATCAGAGCATCCATCTTGGGATCTCGTTTTTCTTCAGTCACTCTACGGCTTGATGGTGCGGGGTCGACGTGGTCAGCAAGGTCGCGATCTTTGTGATATCGAGAATGAGGAGTTGAGGAGGCAAGTGGAGCAATTAACAGAGCGACTGCGTCACTTCGAAACTCAGAATCTTCAGGATGATGATCTCAGTCTTGGTGACGATGAGAACCCCTTTCACTTTTGCGCTCTGCATGAAGAGCCGGGTGAAGAGGCGAGGAATGAACGTGCTGACAAACCTTTTGGTCGATTTAATGACATCAATATGAAGGTAGACATACTAGAATTTGAAGGAAAGATCAAGCCCGATGAGTTTATTGACTGGCTGAATACAGTTGAAAGAATCTTTGACTACAAGGAGGTTCCGGATCACCGCAAGGTGAAGATTGTGGTGATAAAACTAACTAAGTATGCATCTGCTTGGTGGGAGCAATTGAAACTGCGAAGAGAAAGAATGGGGAAATCAAAAATTACAACCTGGGATAATATGAAGAAAGAATTAAGAGAAAAATTCTTGCCTGATAATTACCTGCAAGAATGGTACTCGAGGTTGTACAATTTGCAACAAGGCAGCAAATTAGTTGATGAGTACACTGAGGAGTTTGATTTGCTGATGGTTCGTTCTGGGATAGACGAGCCAGAGGAGCAGACAATTGCACGTTACCTTGGGGGGCTATGTAAAGAAATTCATGATGTCATTGTACTGCATCAATATTGGTCTTATGATGATGTCTACAAATTGGCAGTCAAGGTAGAAAAGCAACTGAAGCACAAGAACAATCGGCCATTTGTTGGAAGCAGCACCTAAAATAAAAAAAGAAAAAGAAAATTTCAACCCTAGGGCTTTTGACAAAGGAAGCAGCAACAAAACTGATTTGCACTCTAGTTCTGGTCGACAAAGTGCTCAAAAGCCCTAATTGGTTAAGTGTTTCAAGTGTTCAGGCCTAGGGCATATGCAAGCTGAAAGCCCAAATCGAAAGTTCATTAATCTAGCAGAAGAAGTTCTTTTTGAAGAAAATTCCTTCCAAGAGGATACTTCTCCTATCTATGAAGATTACGAAGAGGAAAATGAAGCAATCACGTGGAGTGATCATGGAGAAGCTCTCGTTATTCGACGAAGCATGAACGTTGAGCAGATTGAGGGCGATGATTGGTTACGTCATAATATCTTCCACACCAGATGTACTTCCAATGGTAAGATATGTAATGTAATAATCGATGGGGGAAGTTGTGAGAATGTGGTATCTCAAGAAATGGTGGATAAGCTCAAGTTAAAACCTGAGAAACGACCAACTTCTTATAAGCTTGCTTGGTTTAAGAAAGGAAATGAGGTTACTATTGACAAACGATGTTTAGTAACGTTCTCAATTGGCAAGACATATCAAGATGAAGTCTGGTGCGACATAGTGCCTATGGATGCATGTCATCTGCTATTAGGAAGGCCTTGGCAATTTGGTCGGAGAGTTATTCATGATGGCTACAGGAACACTTACTCATTTTCAAAAGATGGAGTGAAAGTAATTTTGGGTCATTCAAAAAATGATCAAGTGGCAAAGTTTGATCAGCAAAAGGGTAACATTTATCTCACCATTACAGAATTTGTGGAGGCAATTCAAGAAGAAACCCATGTGTATGCTCTAATAATTAAAGAGCAGAATTTTGGTAGCTCAATTTCGATTGCTATTGAGCCTTTGTTGCAGGATGTAAGTGCCTCATTTTTTATTGGCTTATTTCATGACAAACCACATTGGGATTAGTGTGTAACGGGTAGCTTGGGTTATTGTGATTGGCAAGCTTTCGGACTTCCCAACGTGACTTCAAGAGCAAGAGTGAAAGATAATCACTTGACTTGCCTCTTGAAGAGATCTAGTTGCACACACTCACAACTCATGCATATTTCTAATACTTGTATGTTGTGTGTTTTTATATTGTGTGCATTCATGTTCTTAAATATCACTTCATGCTCTTAAATATCACTTCATGCATGTTTTATTGATTGTATCTTGTTCATTGAAATGCCATGACATGTTAGGCATTAGGATGCATTCAAATGTTTCACTTGCATTGTATACAAAATGGATAACATGGCATTGTCGCCATTTGTGTGGGTCGCCATTTGATGGTGTCGCCATGGCGATAGAATGATTTCTTCTTGAAAAATCAATTAGGTGTGAGGTCGCCATGAGACAAATGGCGACAAAGAAGGTTTTTTGTGTGTTGCGTCAGAGGTCGCCATTTGCAAATGGTGACCGCAAACTGCGACCTAGAAGAAAACGTCAGAGGTCACCATTTGCAAATGGCGACCGTAAACTGCGGCCTAGAAGAAAAGCTGAGGTCGCCACTTGGTCGCCATTTGACAAATGGCGACCGCAAATGGTGACCTCTGATGTTTGTCCATAAAACGACATCATTTTGATTGCATCTCTTTATATATGTTGTCTTGTCTTCTAAAACCATTTTGAGAGCTCAAAATCAAAACTTAGAGAGAGAATCTCAAACCCTAGAGAGAGAAGCTCCCAAGAACTCACCTTTACTCAACCAAACACATTCTCATGAGCATCTAGCATCATCCTAGCATCATCCAAGCATGGATCTTGTTGTTTTCCTTGACTAGGTAATCTCTACATGTTCTAGAATCTCTTGTTTCATCTTTCTAACAAGTTTGCCTAGATTTAGCATTTATTTTGTTATTAAATGCTTGACTCCTTAATTAATGTTGCTTATAATATGCTTGAGTCTTAGTTTATTGGTTGAGATGTGTTGTTTGTGATAGCTAGCATTTAGGACCATTTTGCCCTCTAGCTAAATCTATTTGATTTTCATTTAGACATTGACGTGTATGACTCATTGATTGCATTTGTTAATTGCATTTAGTGTCCTTGCCATGTTATTTGACAACTTGTGTTGAGTGGCCTTTTGATTGACAATTTCTTGATTGCATTAGTTAATTGCATATTGTTAGGCTTTGCCATGATTATTGACAACATGTGTTGAATTGACTTTGTTTGTTGACAATTAGGTTGTTAGAAATCTTTACAACTAATTGAGACCTCATGTATGTACATGTAGGCTTTGTTGATAACTAGGATGTTGATTTGCATTATAACATCTAGTTAAGCATTTAGTGTAGCCTAACATTATTTGCATCTTGAATATCATCACATATTCATATAGGTTATTGATCCTCTTCATGAGTCAAAGTCTTATGGCTTCTAGGTGAAGTTGCACAAGCAAGGAAAGTCTTGTGGTTACCGGTGTGTAGTGCTCAAGCAATTGGTCGAGTGCCATTGTAAAAGGCCCGCCGGGTAGATTAGGAGTTGCTCACGCCAAGAGTAGTGTATCAGGGGATATCACTAGGGATTGAACCAAGAGTGGCGAGTGGTAGTGTCCATAGCCTGAGGTTATCTAGGGTGAGAATCCGAGAATCACTTGAGGGTGTAAATTCCTTTTCATATAGTGGATTTCGTTGACCGTGTGTGGCGCACATAA
>OX940809.1:14441658-14716893 GCA_954870605.1 Acer campestre
GCAGGTTCCTAGACATACTTAGGAGATCCTTGCCATATTTGTGTGTCTTGTATTTGTGTGCATTTTGTTCATTGCATTCATCTCATTCATCTCATTCATTAAACACTATGAGTGGATTTGAAAGGCTAAAAGGTGCATTACTCTCCAAACCACCATTGCTCACCAAGGATAACTATTCCTCTTGGAAAGTTAGAATGGAATTCTTTTTAAGTGACATTGATGAGCATGTGTGGATATTTGTGGAAGAAGGATACTCACCTCCCACGGAGAGACTAGAAAATGGGACTTATGTGCCTAAGCCCAAGTCCAAGTGGTCAAATGATGAACTCGAGGCTGCCAAATGGAATTCAAAGGGCATTCGTGCCTTATCTTGTGCAGTGGATGAGATTCAAGCCAAACTCATCCGAACTACTCAAGACGTTCAAGAAGCTTGGGAGATTCTAAGAGTCACCCACGAAGGCATCATGGAGGAGAAAATGATGACCTCTATGGTGAAAGAAGAGAGGAAGATTACACCTCCTAAGAAGAAGAAAAATATTGCTTTGAAGACTTCAAAGCATGACAAGAAGGAGGATGACTTAGATGATGAAGACATGGCGCTTGTTGTTAAGAGATTCAAGAAGTTTTTGAGTCTACAAAAGAAGGGTTATGGCTCTAAGGGTGATGACTTCAAGAAGAAGAAGACAAAGGTCAAGAATGACGACCCAAACCAAGAAGTGTCTTCAAGAGAGGGGATTAATTGTTTCGAATGTGGAGGATTTGGGCACATTTCCTCGGAATGTGAAAGCTTGAAGGATAGAAGTAAAGAAAAGGCGATGGCCACCTCATGGAGTGAAGATGAGAGTAAAGAAGGTTCTTCAAGTGATGAAGCGTTTGCCATTAACCACATGGCATTTGGAGCCACTCGAGTAGAAGTTGAAGAAAATGGCCAAGTTGCCTTGACAAGTGACCCCAAAGAAGAACTAGATGAAAAGGTAGCTAAAGAGGTAGTTGGTGTAGCTATTCATTGGGATATGACTCATATAACTTCAAGTGACAAATTTGATGATCATGATGAGGGAAGTGTCTCCAATGAGGAAATGACTCACATGGTGGAGAAATTTAGGAGAATCACAAAATCTCACAAGAAGAGTATGAACTCCAAAGGAAATGAGGTAAAGAAAAAGGTGCCTCTCAAGAATGGTGAAGCTAGTCAAGACAAGCTTTCAAGAAATATCATTAAATGCTTTGAATGCGGAGGATTCGGTCATATAGCTCCCATGTGTATTAACTTGAAGCACAAGAAGAGAGGAAAAACCATGATAGCATGGAAAGGTGTCCAATGCTTTGAGTGTGGTGGACTTGACCATATAGCCTCCATGTGTGGTAACTTGAAATGCGAGAATAGAGGAGAAGCTAGCCTTGATGATATGACTCTCGCAAGCATAAGTGGGAGAAGCTTTGATTGTGATGACACATGCTTTAGGAACACTCTTGTGACAATTTGGTGGACAACCAAGAGTTCATTGACTCCCTTCAAAAGTCTTTGAAGGAGAAAGAGAATGATATCCTTAGATTGGAAAAGGATAATCTTCAACTAAAAGCCAAAGTGACTCTCTTGGATGATGAAGTGAGATGTGTAAAAGACATTGAGGGCAAGTTGAAGATGGAACTTGAAGAGGCAAGAAGTTCACTTGCTAAAATGACTTCTAGTTCGGACATGGATGACTCCTTGAAGACGGACTTGAATGAAGTGTCCAAGTACAAAAAGGAGATTGATGATTGCCATTAAAGGATGAAGGCAATGAAGGATGAACTTGCCAACAAAGAGAATTCCTTGAAGATCATCAAGGAGAAAGAGATGAGGTACTTTGAAGATTTAAAGAAAGCTAAAATCAAGCAACCTCAAGCTCAAGGCAAATGCTTAGGGTTACCTCGTCGACACCCTAGAAAGAAGATTGATCTTGGAGAGTCATCCAAGAATGGCCAAATGAAGATGCCAACAAAGGGTAAAGCTCAACCTCAACATTCAAGAGCTTCTTACCCAAGCTTTGCACAACCAAGGAGGCACATTCAACCGTCTCAACCACCTCAACAAGCTAGACCACAAAGGTGCCACCAATCGGCTCAAGCTCCAAAGAGAAGCAAACCGATGCACCATCAAAGACAACCTCATCAACATGGCAATGCCTCGATGAGATCTCAATGCAATGGTATAAATTCTTACTTTGTACCTACTTGTCATTTTTGTGGTATGATTGGTCACTTAAGACCAAATTGCTTTGATTACATCAAGAGATGTAGGTTAGAGATCATGAAAAAAAAAACGGTTGAAAAAGAGGGCAAGTTTGCATGAACCTAGGGATCTTAGAAATATGTTTATGACCACTAGAAATGATAAAGTGGAACCTAGGTGGGCTAGAAAGAATGAATCCGCTTGCCATTGTGCAAATGTGATACCCGTAGATGCTACTAGGTCAAATGGACTTGGTAAACCTATAGAGGCTTATGCCTCCCATTGACTTGATTGGAATTGACCCTATGTGGGAAGCTCAAGCAAAGAGAGAAACCTTGCATGAATTGTCATATGCAAAAAGTTGATTAAATTTATGCTCTTTTGATAATTGCTTGAGATTTTTGGTTGCATGTATATACTTATATGCTTTTTCATAATAAGTGTGCACAATTGCTTTACTTGCAATCCATGTCATATTTATGCTCAAACATGCATTTTTGGACTAGGAGAATTAATTGGGAAAGTACATATGAATGACCCATAATTTATCTCCATGACATGAGAATTTAATGACATACTTAAAATGATTTGCATGATATGTTTTTGATTGCTTATATGCAAAATATATGTGAAAAGCAAATGAGAAGACTAAAATCAATAAGGATCTCATATCCACTTAATCAATAAGGATTTTATATCCAAATTAGTCTTCTCTCTCTTCTTAAAGGTGTAAACAAGGCTACTATCATACGGATGTTTCATCCGGAAAAATCAAATAGGATCTTTGAATCCATGTCTTGTTTTGCCTTTAAGGATTGATATAGTTGCTCTTAGCTCAAAAATATTTTTTTTGAAAAACTATATCTTGCTTGATCATGTCAAAAGGGCACAAATTGGTTTGAATTCACTTGGAAACCCTTTTGATGTTTGCTTTGCCAAATACCATTGTCTTTGAACTTGAATGCAACATGTCTTACATGCAAAACATCTTTGTCACACATTGTTTTTTTAAAAATAAAACTCCTTAAATCTCTCTCAATTACTTGAGTTGCATAAAGTTCATTTATATGATTATGCAAATTCATTTTGTGCTAATAGCTCTCTTTGCTAAAACAACCCGATAGGGGGAGCTCCTTTGCCTATCTCATGACAAAAAGGGAGAGAAGTCTTGAGAGATATAGGGGGAGCATTGTGTATGCTTTGGGGAGAAGTTTGAGAGAGAGTAACCTTTTAGAGGGAGCATTGCACATGCATTAATTTGTATTGCTTTATTGAGTGCAAATGCTTTTAATGTTTGTTCATCTCATACGCATTTGTTCTTGAATTTCTTCACCATTTGAGCTACTTCTTCATCCGAGTCATCATCCTCATTTTCAACTTTGGAGGTCTTCAAGGCTATCCCCTTTTGCTTCTTGGGAGATGAGGAGGTGGCAGCCTTTCTTGACTCATAGGCAAGTAGCCTTCCAATCACTTCACTCGACTTCATCTTCTTGAAGTCACTATTCTCTTCAAGCGCCGTCACCTTAGATTCAAATCTAAGAGGTAGTAACCTCATGATCTTTTGCTTGATCCTCCTATCCGAATATGGGTCACCTAGTTGATGGCTTTGATTAACGATATCCATCAACTTCACTTGGAAGTCATTGAAGCACTCATGCTCTTCCATCCTAATATTCTCGAATAGAGTTTGAAGCACTTGGAGCGTGGACTCTTTCACCACTTCGGTTCCCTCATGTGCCGTCTCTAAGATTTTCCAAGCTTCATATGCATTTTTGGTGATTTGGATGAGTTTATATTGACTCTCATCCATTGCATTAAGCAAAGCATGCATGGCCTTGTTGTTCCACTTCGAAGCTCCAAACTCTTTGACACTCCATTGAGCCTTGGGATTAGGCACAATGCTTCCATCCCCGGCGGTCACGGTGAGAGGTGTGTATCCATCATCAATCACCATCCACACCCTATCATCTATCGCCGATAGATAGGACTCCATCTTATCTATGTTTGTTTGTTCACCTCACACACACCTGTTCTTGGAAAAGTGCTTTCTTGCTATTGTTTGTAGGTATGATGATCTACGAAGAGATTGAAGACCTTGAAGACTTAGATTCTTAGGTTTCTCTCATTGTAACGTAGAATACACTTTTGTTGACCAATAGCTATATTTTGTGCTCTGTGAGGATTATTTTGTGAGTGGTTGTTTTGTCATGAAATAGCCAAAGGGGGAGATTGTAAGTGTCTCATTTTTTATTGGCTTATTTCATGACAAACCACATTGGGATTAGTGTGTAACAGGTAGCTTAGGTTATTGTGATTGGCAAGCTTCCGGACTTCCTAACGTGACTTCAAGAGCAAGAGCGAAAGATAATCACTTGACTTGCCTCTTGAAGAGATCTAGTTGCACACACTCACAACTCATGCATATTTCTAATACTTGTATGTTGCGTGTTTTTATATTGTGTGCATTCATGTTCTTAAATATCACTTCATGCATGTTTTATTGATTGTATCTTGTTCATTGAAATGCCATGACATGTTAGGCATTAGGATGCATTCAAATGTTTCACTTGCATTGTACACAAAGTGGATAACATGGCATTGTCACCATTTGTGTGGGTCGCCATTTGATGGTGTCACCATGGCGATAGAATGATTTCTTCTAGAAAAATCAGTCAGGTGTGAGGTCGCCATGAAAGGTCGCCATGAGACAAAAGGCGACAAAGAAGGTTTTTTGTGTGTTGCGTCAGAGGTCGCCATTTGAAAATGGCGACCGCAAACTGCGACCTAGAAGAAAAGCTGAGGTCGCCACTTGGTCGCCATTTGACAAATGGCGACCGTAAATGGTGACCTCTGATGTTTGTCCATAAAACGACATCATTTTGATTGCATCTCTTTATATATGTTGTCTTGTCTTCTAAAACCATTTTGAGAGCTCAAAATCAAAACTTAGAGAGAGAATCTCAAACCCTAGAGAGAGAAGCTCCTAAGAACTCACCTTTACTCAACCAAACACATTCCCATGAGCATCTAGCATCATCCTAGCATCATCCAAGCATGGGTCTTGTTGTTTTCCTTGACTAGGTAATCTCTACATGTTCTAGAATCTCTTGTTTCATCTTTCGAACAAGTTTGCCTAGATTTAGCATTTATTTTGTGATTAAATGCTTGATTCCTTAATTAATGTTGCTTATAACATGCTTGAGTCTTAGTTTATTGGTTGAGATGTGTTGTTTGTGATAGCTAGCATTTAGGACCATTTTGCCCTCTAGCTAAGTCTATTTGATTTTCATTTAGACATTGATGTGTATGACTCATTGATTGCATTTGTTAATTGCATTTAGTGTCCTTGCCATGTTATTTGACAACTTGTGTTGAGTGGCCTTTTGATTGACAATTTCTTGATTGCGTTAGTTAATTGCATATTGTTAGGCCTTGCCATGATTATTGAAAACATGTGTTGAATTGGCTTTGTTTGTTGACAATTAGGTTGTTAGAAATCTTTACAACTAATTGAGACCTCATGTATGTACATGTAGGCTTTGTTGATAACTAGGATGTTGATTTGCATTATAACATCTAGTTAAGCATTTAGTGTAGCCTAGCATTATTTGCATCTTGAATATCATCACATATTCACATAGGTTGTTGATTATCTTCATGAGTCAAAGTCTTGTGGTTTCTAGGTGAAGTTGCACAAGCAAGGAAAGTCTTGTGGCTACCGGTGTGTAGTGCTCAAGCAATTGGTCGAGTGCCATTATAAAAGGCCCGTCGGGTAGATTAGGAGTTGCTCACGCCAAGAGTAGTGTATCGGGGGATATCATTAGGGATTGAACCAAGAGTGGCGAGTGGTAGAGTCCATAACCTGAGGTTATCTAGGGTGAGAGTCCGAGAATCACTTGAGGGTGTAAATTCCTTTTTATATAGTGGATTTCATTGACCGTGTGCAACGCACATAACAGCCCGTGGTTTTTTCCCCGTGTGGGTTTCCACGTAAAAATCAAGTTTTCTTTAATTTCTGCAATTTATACTTTATTTTATTGTTTTTTAAATTGGGTTTATATTTGTAATATTGACTAATCCGAAAATTTGGTAATAACGGATTAACAACCCATTCACCCCCCCTCCACCCCTCTCTAGGTTGTTTAGACACACGCAAGCAATATATATTTATATATTTTCACAGGAGTTTTTTGATGTCATCTCAGAAGAGTTGCCGACTGGTTTACCACCTATGAGAGACATCTAACATCAAATTGACTTCATCCTTGGTTCAAGTCTTCCCAATAAAGCTGCTTATCAAATGAGTCCAAATGAGCACCAAGAGTTACAGAAGCAGGTTCTGGAATTGATTGAAAAGGGGTTGATTCAAGAGAGCATGAGCCCATCTGCCGTACCCTCTCTTTTGGCTCCAAAAAAAGATGGAATTTGGTGAATGTGTATGGACAGCCGGGCAATAAATAAAATCACAATAAAATATAGATTTCCCATACCCCGTCTAGACGATATGATAGACATGTTAAGTGGTTCTCAAGTGTTTTCAAAAATTGACCTTAGAAGTGGGTATCACCAAATCAGAATCAAGCCGGGTGATGAATGGAATACTGCTTTTAAGACAAGGGATGGGTTGTACGAATGGCTTGTCATGCCTTTCGGATTATCGAATGCTCCTAGTACGTTCATGAGGCTGATGAATCAAATATTTCGACCATTTATCGGTAAGTTTTTAGTGGTTTATTTTGATGATATATTGGTGTACAGTATGAATGCGGAGCAACACTTTGAGCGCCTTAGACAAGTACTATAAGTTCTGCGAGATCAAAAGCTATATGCCAATCTCAAGAAATGTGATTTTTTTTGTCTAAAAGTGTGGTGTTTTTGGGGTATGTCTGATAACTCTTATTTTTACACGTTGTGTAACCCCTTACTTTTATCTTTTGTGCTTGTTTCTCGGGTAAAACCGGGTATTTAACGGCTTAAATAAGTGTTTCAGGATTTCTTCCAGGTGAGGGGCGGTTTTGCAAAAATGTAGAAATTTTGGGGCAAAAGTGTAATTTTCAAAAGTAGGATTCTGCACCCTTGTTTGCGTTTAGGGGCCGCAGAAAAGGGCGCAAATTCTTGGCAGAGGATCACATTTTCTTAATTATGCGGCCTAGGGCGCATAATAGGGCGCATAATTGCAAAGTTTGGGTTTGGCGAAAGCTTCCTGCAGAAGGGTCAACTTTCGGGGGTCATATCTCTCTCCTCAGAACGAATTGGGTTTCGGTCTATATATGGTTGGAAAGATCCAGAAGTCTTCTTTCCAACGGTTCTTCAAGATCACGATTCCGATATTTGTAGAGGAAGTTATGCCCGTTTCCGTAACGGTGCGCGCTGCTGGAAACCCATCCGCGAGAGGCCCAATTTTCAGCCACTTTTGCAAGGGCATTCTCGTCCTTTCACCCAATTTATGCCCTAAGACCCCTCCCCACTATATATACCCTGTTTTCTCTCAGTTTTCCAGGATCCCAACTTCTCCTCTCTCTCTCTTCCGCCCCAAACACTTCTTCTTCCATCTTCTTCATCTTCTCCACCTTCTTCACCCAATAAAGGAGAGACCCATGCTCCCATGGAGGTTCTTCCTCCATGGGAGTCCACCATACACCTCCACAACCCTCTTTCTCACTTCCTCCATCCATTTTAGAACCGAAATTTCAAGGGATTAGGAGCAATTTCGAGCTAGGAAAGATATGGAGCATCTTTGGAGGCTTGTCTTCAAGGGTTTGCTTTTATTTACTCTTTTCTTTGTAATTTTCGTTTCTTTGATGTGTAACCCCAATTTGGGGAATATTGTGAACCTTCACATGTGCTATATATATGTATTTTGTTCATAAATTCATTTGGGTTTTGTTTTGCTCTTTGATTTATGTATGTTTAATCTCTTATTGTGAAATTCATGTTTGTGGAGGTTAGAAATTGATATGTATGCATGATTGGGTTTAGGAGTAGAATAATTTAATGTAGGAGTAGAGTAATTTAGCTTCCCATGATTGTTTGTATGTTAATGGATGACCAAAATACCATTTATTGAATGATTTGAGTGTTAGGGATTTTATCCCCAAAGAGTAGAAAAAGCTAGTTTATGCATTTAGTTGCTAAATTGGTTTTGGTTCACATCCTTGTGCTTAATGGGTCTTTTAAAGACACAATTATCCATCCTTGACCGGATTGGGTAGTAAATTGATTTAGGGAAAATTCCCAAGTCAAGAGGAGAGCCCTTAATTCATTTGAATGTCCTTAATGTTTAACATTTTGCATTGATGCACATTAGTGTTAGGTGGACTTGTTTCCCATTTTTTGCCATCCTAGGGAGATTGATAAAACCGAATCCGTATCTAGAGCAAAGACAAACTGAATTCCTCTTATGCTTGTGTAGTTATAGGGGTATTTCATTGCTTAATGCTTTCACTCGGTTGGCCGCCTTGTGGATGATATTTAGGCTGTGTGTTATATATTGCGTGGTTCACATTAACATGTCCAGCGTGGTATCCTCTACATTTGACCAGTAAGTTGAGAGATCACTAGGCTGGCGTGTAGAGCTCGTGTGTGTGTCCCACGGTCCTTAATGAATCCAAGCATTTATGCATGGATGTAATCTCTAAAACATCGAGAGAGATTAGAGATTAATTAAGGGGACACGAGTATATAACATACGTGTTGTATGGGTATCTTGTATTCTTAATGCTTTTACTTGGTTGCCATCCCGTATTTGGTTAGCCATTGTGAATGAATTATTGACTGTAGTATGGCCCACGCGGTTGCGCATTACATGCCCAACGAAATAACCACTGTATATGACCAGACAGTTGAGAGATCACTAGGCTGGCATACAGAGCTTGTGTAGGTATCCCAATGTACTTAATGAATCCATGCATTGTGTGGATGCGATTTCTAAGACTCGAGAGAGATTAGAGATTAATTAAGGGGATACGAGCCTATGATATACTTGTATATTGAGGGACTAAGTGAGTCTAGCACTTAATTGAGAGGATTGTTATGGTTGAGTCATTTCCTTAGTGTAACCACATTTCATGCAATCTCTCCATTCCATCCTATCCATGTATATATTATGGTAGTTAGTTTATTTATTTATATTATTACTTACTTTTCCGTAAACGCAACACACGAGTTCTCTCGGAGTGTTGTAATAATAGCTAGAACCGGTGACGGTCGGCGAATCCCACCTCCCTGCGGAACGATACCCTCACTTGCCGCTGTGCTAGTCCTTGTGACTCGCGCGCTAGCGATGTCGAACTTAAATGTTCATCTTTTGACCGACACCGCAACGACGTGTCGTCAAAGTGGCGCCGCTGCCGGGGAGGTGGCTTATTCGTTGATAGTTACTAGTTTTAGCTTAGGTTCTGTATATATCTTAGATTTATTGCTTTGCGGAGTAGTTCGTTATGTTGAAAATAAACATCTCTTTTACTCATGCTTTTCATTGTTCGATCGGCAATGTTTAGGCTAGGTTTGGGGGTGTAAGTCGTGTTATTTTTCTTGTTTTTGTTTAAAGCATATGCATTTGATTTTCTTTGAGTTGTTTTGTGCAAGGAAAGAAAATTTCAGGTCGGATGGACCACACAACTCAAGAGAGCTTCGCGGATGCTTGGTTGGTTCGAATAACCACTCGCGAGGGCTTACGCTTCAAGGGTATAATGCTTTGCTTATTTTTGTGATTTTTATTTATGTTTAGATCTAAGAGTGGATATGTGTTGTGCTTAGATCTTAGGATTTTTAGGGTGTTGTTTTAGAAAATTTTCAAATCTCTGCAAAACTGCCCTGTTTTGAATATTTTTGAGGCAAATGTTTCATTAAAACTGTACTCATTGGTGAGGAAATTAATTTTTTCGCCCACGTTGCGTTCTTCGATTTTTTGTGCTGATTCCAAATATATAAAGAACGTAAAATTCTGGGTTGTGGATCAAAAGTTATGAGCATTTCTTCGACCAAAGGTCATGGGCAATGCCCTGTTTTTCGAAATTGCGCTTTCACTGTTTTCATCGTCCATTTCCACACTTTTCCCATTCGAATTTTGAAATACTTTTTAAATGAAAAGTGTGTATTTATATGTCTATTCTATGGTGTAAAATTTTTGAGAAATTATTTTAAGTGCTTTTAAAGATATGCACCAGAAAGTGGACCTTGGACGACTTTAAATTTCGACAGTTTTTGAAATCTTTGGCCTCCATGTTGAGTTGTTTTTCTTTGTGTGCCGGAAGAGACATGCATTGTATGCTTTTAGCTCCGTGCATCACTTAAATTTGCTTGTACAGTGCCAATCTTTTGATGTTGAGGTGGATGAGACTTCTATGTTTGTTTAGCCTAGGAAAATAGTGGAGACTACCCTAGTGAGGTTTCGAGCCTATTAGTGCCAAATTCAGAGGATATATTTTGTTTCTACTCTTTAAACACTCTTCGATTTTGTTCTTAATTGTGATCTCATTGTACATACATTTTGCATTGATTGCCATAGAACTAAAATAATGTGGACTGTTTGTTGAGATTTGTATTCCCTTGTTAGATGGACTTTTAGAAATGATTTTGGGCTTGAGTGTGTGCGAAACTACTAAAATAGCCTAAACACTCCCACACCCATATATTCATTGCAAATTGAGGCCAAACACTACCCCCCCAACCATTCCCTAGTTATTGATCATGTTAAGGTGTATAGCTTAATAGAAGTTATGTATTGTAAAGCTCTAATTTTTGTGATTAAAAGCATGTACTTAGGCAAATGTATGCAAATTGTGCTAGGCAAAAGCTTACAAAAAGAAAAAAAGAAAAAAAAAAAGAAAGAAATAATAAGTGTGAATTATAAACACTTAAGCCTTCAAGTTCTTCAATTGAAAAGCTACTCTTAAATATGAGTACAAATGTCGCACAAATGTGCAATGTAAATTTTATAGCCTAGACGCTTGTAGTGTAAAGTGTAATAGAGCTAATTTTGTTGTAATGTAATGTGTAAACACCTTGGCATGGTTGATAGCTTTATCCTTTCCACTCCTACCATATATTCCATCTCATACACCTTCACAAATCACCTTGGCCACAATATAAAGTGAGGGAAAGTCCATTTGATCTCTTAGGAAGTCTATATTGGGAATGCGAGTCGATGCATGCTCTTTCCACGTTCATGGCATTTCAATTCCTTCCATGAGATCTATCACTATAAATGTGCTTCATTTAATATTCATATGCGATATATTAGATTCCGGTACATAAACTCATTCGCATATGTTTGATAGAGAGTGATTGCCTAGGTTCTGAGTGGAAAAATCAGACTGAAATCCAGGGAGGATTAGAGTCGAGGCGAATTTCATCTTAGGCAATTCGAGCGTAGTTGTTTTGTAAACCGAAAACATCCTAAGTATTGGCATACTTGCATTGTGTGATGCATTGTTATTAATTGGTATATTTGAGATACTAGCATGCATGTGTAGTCTTTGCTTGGTATGTTTGGAATGCATCTCAACTTTTCTTGCAGAGTATACGTTTGTGGGTGTCGTAGCTGTAAACCCTCAGGAGACTATAACTCCTCCTCTAGGGATCGCCTAGCGGTTCAAAGGCTTGTGGCACATGCTAAGTGCCACCGTGTTTCCTACGGAAGTGGACTAGCCTAGCTTTTACATTTTATTTATTTTAGTTTGTTTTGCTTGTTTTGTTTTATTCTCATATTTGTTTTGTTTTGCTCGGGGACGAGCAAAAAATAGGTTTGGGGGTGTGATAACTCTTATTTTTACACGTTGTGTAACCCCTTACTTTTATCTTTTGTGCTTGTTTCTCGGGTAAAACCGGGTATTTAACGGCTTAAATAAGTGTTTCAGGATTTCTTCCAGGTGAGGGGCGTTTTTGCAAAAATGTAGAAATTTTGGGGCAAAAGTGTAATTTTCAAAAGTAGGATTCTGCACCCTTGTTTGCGTTTAGGGGCCGCAGAAAAGGGCGCAAATTCTTGGCAGAGGATCACATTTTCTTAATTATGCGGCCTAGGGCGCATAATAGGGCGCATAATTGCAAAGTTTGGGTTTGGCGAAAGCTTCCTGCAGAAGGGTCAACTTTCGGGGGTCATATCTCTCTTCTCAGAACGAATTGGGTTTCGGTCTACATATGGTTGGAAAGATCCAGAAGTCTTCTTTCCAACGGTTCTTCAAGATCACGATTCCGATATTTTTAGAGGAAGTTATGCCCGTTTCCGTAACGGTGCGCGCTGCTGGAAACCCATCCGCGAGAGGCCCAATTTTCAGCCACTTTTGCAAGGGCATTCTCGTCCTTTCACCCAATTTATGCCCTAAGACCCCTCCCCACTATATATACCCTGTTTTCTCTCAGTTTTCCAGGATCCCAACTTCTCCTCTCTCTCTCTTCCGCCCCAAACACTTCTTCTTCCATCTTCTTCATCTTCTCCACCTTCTTCACCCAATAAAGGAGAGACCCATGCTCCCATGGAGGTTCTTCCTCCATGGGAGTCCACCATACACCTCCACAACCCTCTTTCTCACTTCCTCCATCCATTTTAGAACCGAAATTTCAAGGGATTAGGAGCAATTTCGAGCTATGAAAGATATGGAGCATCTTTGGAGGCTTGTCTTCAAGGGTTTGCTTTTATTTACTCTTTTCTTTGTAATTTTCGTTTCTTTGATGTGTAACCCCAATTTGGGGAATATTGTGAACCTTCACATGTGCTATATATATGTATTTTGTTCATAAATTCATTTGGGTTTTGTTTTGCTCTTTGATTTATGTATGTTTAATCTCTTATTGTGAAATTCATGTTTGTGGAGGTTAGAAATTGATATGTATGCATGATTGGGTTTAGGAGTAGAATAATTTAATGTAGGAGTAGAGTAATTTAGCTTCCCATGATTGTTTGTATGTTAATGGATGACCAAAATACCATTTATTGAATGATTTGAGTGTTAGGGATTTTATCCCCAAAGAGTAGAAAAAGCTAGTTTATGCATTTAGTTGCTAAATTGGTTTTGGTTCACATCCTTGTGCTTAATGGGTCTTTTAAAGACACAATTATCCATCCTTGACCGGATTGGGTAGTAAATTGATTTAGGGAAAATTCCCAAGTCAAGAGGAGAGCCCTTAATTCATTTGAATGTCCTTAATGTTTAACATTTTGCATTGATGCACATTAGTGTTAGGTGGACTTGTTTCCCATTTTTTGCCATCCTAGGGAGATTGATAAAACCGAATCCGTATCTAGAGCAAAGACAAACTGAATTCCTCTTATGCTTGTGTAGTTATAGGGGTATTTCATTGCTTAATGCTTTCACTCGGTTGGCCGCCTTGTGGATGATATTTAGGCTGTGTGTTATATATTGCGTGGTTCACATTAACATGTCCAGCGTGGTATCCTCTACATTTGACCAGTAAGTTGAGAGATCACTAGGCTGGCGTGTAGAGCTCGTGTGTGTGTCCCACGGTCCTTAATGAATCCAAGCATTTATGCATGGATGTAATCTCTAAAACATCGAGAGAGATTAGAGATTAATTAAGGGGACACGAGTATATAACATACGTGTTGTATGGGTATCTTGTATTCTTAATGCTTTTACTTGGTTGCCATCCCGTATTTGGTTAGCCATTGTGAATGAATTATTGACTGTAGTATGGCCCACGCGGTTGCGCATTACATGCCCAACGAAATAACCACTGTATATGACCAGACAGTTGAGAGATCACTAGGCTGGCATACAGAGCTTGTGTAGGTATCCCAATGTACTTAATGAATCCATGCATTGTGTGGATGCGATTTCTAAGACTCGAGAGAGATTAGAGATTAATTAAGGGGATACGAGCCTATGATATACTTGCATATTGAGGGACTAAGTGAGTCTAGCACTTAATTGAGAGGATTGTTATGGTTGAGTCATTTCCTTAGTGTAACCACATTTCATGCAATCTCTCCATTCCATCCTATCCATGTATATATTATGGTAGTTAGTTTATTTATTTATATTATTACTTACTTTTCCGTAAACGCAACACACGAGTTCTCTCGGAGTGTTGTAATAATAGCTAGAACTGGTGACGGTCGGCGAATCCCACCTCCCTGCGGAACGATACCCTCACTTGCCGCTGTGCTAGTCCTTGTGACTCGCGCGCTAGCGAGGTCGAACTTAAATGTTCATCTTTTGACTGACACCGCAACGACGTGTCGTCAATGTCGTATCAAGAGAAGGAATTAAAGTTGATCCTAGCAAGGTGGATGCCATTCTCAATTGGCCTGTTTCTACAAGCATTCATGAGGTACGAAGTTTTCACGGGTTGGCCTCTTTTTACAGGAGGTTTGCTTGAAATTTCAATTCTATCATCGCTCTTATTACTGATTGCTTAAAATGTGGTGAGTTTAAGTGGACTAAGGAGGCAGATGAGAGTTTTCAATTGGTAAAAGAAAAGATGACTAATGTTTCTGTACTAGCGCTTCCAGATTTTGAGAAAATATTCTCTTTGGACTATGATGCGTCACATAAGGGAATTGGTGCTGTATTAACTCAAGAAGGAAGACCCGTCACATTTTTTAGCGAAAAGTTAAGCGAGGCAAAGCAACGCTACTCGACTTATGATGTGGAGTTCTATGCAGTTATTCAAGCCTTGCGTTATTGGAGACATTATCTAATTCAAAATGAATTTATTTTGTTCTCTGATCATGAAGCTTTGAAGTACATAAATGGCCAACACAAGCTAAATGCCCGACATGCAAAGTGGGTGGCATATCTGCAAAAATTCATGTTTGTCATTCGACACAAATCTGGCTGTCAAAACAGAGTAGCTGATGCCTTGAGTAGGAGATCTCTTGTGTTGTCATCTATGAAGGCCACGATGATTGGGTTTGAAACACTTAAGGAGCACTATGGGAATGATCCTGACTTTGGCCAAATTTGGGCTTATTGTCAAAATGGTAATAATTCAGAATTTATATTGCAGGAAGGGTATCTTTTTAAAGGCAGCCGCTTATGCATACCAAGAAATTCATTGCGTGTAATGATAATTTCTAAATTACATGATGGAGGTTTGAGTGGGCACTTTGGGCGTGATAAGACCTTGGGTCTAGTTGAAACAAAGTTTTGTTGGCCTAAACTATACAAAGATGTTGTGAAGTATGTGGAAAAGTGTCAAGTTTGTCATGTTGCTAAGAGTAGGTCCCAGAACACAGGTTTGTACACACCATTGCCTGTTCCTGAAGCTCCTTGGTAAGATATTTCAATGGATTTTGTTTTGGGACTCCCAAAAACAAAGCGTGGTGTTGATTCCATACTTGTGGTTGTTGACAGATTCTCTAAAATGACACACTTTCTTAGGTGTAACAAGACTTTTGATGCAACTCATGTAGCTAACTTATATTTCTAGGAGGTTGTCAAACTCCATGGCATTCGTAAATCTATTATCTCTGATCGAGACCCCACATTTGTTAGCCATTTTTGGAGGACGTTATAGCGCAAAATGGGAACACGCCTTCAATTTAGCAGCTCTCATCACCCTCAAACAGATGGTCATACAGAGGTGGTAAATCGATCTCTTGGAAACCTCCTAAGGAGTTTGGTTGGAAAAGAAAAGAACAATTGGGACTTCACTTTATCACATGCTGAATTTGCCTATAACAAATAGAATAGATCAATTGGAAGATGTCCGTTTAAGATAGTTTATGGACTGATTCCAAATGGACCACTTGATTTAGTTCCTCTCCCAATCAATAACAAGTTCAATGGTGACACTGATGAGATGGCTTCATATATCAGGAAGTTGCATTCTGAAGTGAAGAAAAGGCTAGAAGAAAGTAACCAGAAATACAAAGCTGCAGCTGATAAACATCGTAGACACATGGAGTTTCGAGAGGGCGATTTAGTGTGGATTAACCTTTTCAAAGAAAGGTTCCCAAGGGGAAAATTCGGCAAACTTCAAGATAGAGCTGATGGTCCATTTCGAGTACTAAAACACCTTGGTGATAATGCTTACCAAATAGAACTACCCGGAGACATGGAGGTGTCAGTAACTTTCAATGTGGCAGACTTGCAGCCGTATTATGCAGCTGATCTAGAACAAGACTTAGACTCAATGACGAGTCGCTTTCAACCCGGAGGGACTGATGAGGGATCATCTAATGAGTTATCTAGAGAATTGAATTCTCAAGTACCAATTGATATTCCCAATACCCGTCCAAAAAGGAAGATTAAAACTCCCATCAAGTTTCAAGACTAAATTCCATTTCCAAGACTAAAGTCAAGTTTCAAGACTAAAGTATTTATGTTTGCTTAGCTATGTTCCTTTTATGCCTTTAATTGTCAATTAATATTGTAAGCCCCTTTCAATTATAAGTAATGTGCAAGGAGATATGGTCAGCATCCAAGTTTGAATAAAAAAGACACCTTTGCTAATTGAGTTTGTTGTCAAAGCCTCTATTTGTGCTTCTTCTTGCTATCCAACCTAAATTCTCTACGGTTACTAGTTGAAATGCATCAGGTTTCCTCAACCCTATACAAGAAAATTAAATGATCAACAAAACGAAAGACAAATGGTAATAACAATAGCAAGATCTGAACTACAAATTAAGAGAAAATAAATCTAGAGCACCTTTTATTTCCATCAAAGAGGAACAATTTCCCGGTTGGAGAAAATACAATTAGAGCTACCTCTACATCACATAGAGTTGAAAGTTCATAAGCTTTCTTCAGGAGCCCATCTTTTCTCTTCGAAAAAGTAACTTGCCTAGATTTGTTGTGTTCAATTTTCTTGATTTGCAACTCGATTCTCCCCATTTTTTCCTACTTGATTTCCTTTGCCTTTACTCAGATCTAATTTGATGTTATCCGTTAATGGAAAAATAGATATCTATAGAGATGAATCATCCACTTAACAAAATAAAAAATCTTACTCCGTCTTTATTTATCACATCTTATTCTTAGTTGTTACGCATTATCTTCTTTAACGTCCTAGTCTTAGGCCCTGTTTGATTTTTCCACTTAACAATAAATGGTACTTAATGTGTTCCATTCAGTTATTTTGTTTGATTTTTTAAGTGTTAAAATCACTTAATGAACCCATAAAAACACTTGTTTTGAAAAGTGAAAAAAATTCACTTTTCACTTAACATAAATCCAGTAGAATTTAATACAAAGTTTTACTTCCAAAACTATCCTTACTAATTTAATCTATTTCCAAAACTAACCACTTGTTCTATAATGTTTTTTTTTTTTTTTTTTTTTATATATAATTTTTTTTACATGAAATCTATAAATTATATAATTATCCAAGTTTATTCCAAATCAATTAAAGAATGAATTATACACATGAAGTAGAATGCTAATGAGAACATATTGATGAACTTCATTTTGTCCGTAATATACACATGAAGTAGCCCATTAGTTTTATAATGTTACTAACTAAGGGCTTAGTAATTATTAGATTATATACAATAATATAAATTTGAAATATTATTAATAACCAAATAAATTTATTTTAGAATTAATTTATATGTTAGAGTTGTCCGTAATATATTAAAATGTAAATATATAACAAATAATAGTTAGAAGGGCATGGATGTAAAAGTATTTATTTTCAGAATATTATAATTTAAAAAAACAAACAACTTATCACTTATATTCAGCTTTCAATGAAAAAAAATAAACATGTTTTTCAATTTTCAGTTTCAGTCACTATTTAGTCTTCAATAACATTCAGCACTGTTCAGTCTTCAGACAAAAAATCAAACGGGGCCTTAGTTGTCACACACTATCTTCTTTAACCTGAATTTTTGTTTTCTGAATATTGAATAGATACTAAAAATTGAAATCAAATGACATGTTTGTTTTTTATTTTTCTCACATCTGAATATAGTGTCAACTGATTTGTTTTTTAAAATAAAATTATTTAAAAATAAATAATTGACATTTATACCTTTTTTACTATTAATTGTTATTTATTTTAATTTGATATGATACAAACAATTAAATAAAAATAGTTTAATGAATACTAAACCATTTTTATGTAAATATTGATAAGATATAATTAATGGTTAAGATATGATAAATAATCATATTTAAGTGGTTTTGATTTTTACAAAAAATAAAAAAAATAAAAAAAAATAAAAAAAAAAAAATTGAAGGTTCAACAATGGAGTTGAAAGTGACAATGTGATATTAAGGTTTTTCAATTATTATTTTATTTTGTTTATAGTTATTTATCATCAGTTCTGTATTAGAAGAAATAAATTTGTATAATATAAAAATCATGGTAATATTGGAAATAAGTTATTTTGGGAGGATAATATTGGAAGGAAATATTTTAAATAAAATCCACTGATTTAATTGGAATTAAGTGAAAAGTTAGAAATTTTAAATTTTTTTTTTTTTTTTTTTTTTTGATATTTTAAAGATGTTTGACTACTTTAAAAATTAAAAAATTAAAAAAAAAATAAATTAAAAAACCTATACAACTTAATATGTTAAGTTAAGACCAGTTTAGTTTTAAGTGGAAAAAAAAATGTCCCCTTAGTCTTAGTTGTCATAATTTATAACGTCTTAGAGGTCGTTCGTTTTTTTTATTTTATTTTATTTTATATGAAAATTGAATAGCGATTAAAAACTGAAACTGAATGACATGTATGTTTTTTTTTTTCTCATATTTGAATATAATGTCAACTTGTTCGTTTTTAAAGATAACATTGTTTAGAAACTAATAATTTGACATTATACCCTTATTACTATTAATTGTTACATATTTTAATTCATATAATATAATTGAAGGTTCAACAATGGAGTTAAAAGTGACAATGTGATTAAGATTTTATTTTATTTTGTTTATAGTTGTTTATCATTAGTAATTTTTTTTTAAGTATTACATTATTACATAAATTCGGAGTTTTATGGGGAGGGGGAATGACTCAAATCCACAATCTCGTGGTGCAGGTGTGAGGAGTTTATCACTAGGGGCGAATCCTGGACTTAATCTCAAGGTGGGCTAAAATTATATTAATGCAATATTCTACGCTATATTAAATTTTATTAATTGAAAAATATACACTTGATATGGAAAACATAACAAGTTTAATCTAAAAAAGATTTAAAATAAGGAACATTGTAATAGTTTTTTTTAATTGTTTTTAAATTTTTTTTTGGAAAAAAAGCAGCCCGGACCAATCTCATCTCGTCTCATTAATAATGTATTAAAAGAAAGAAATTTGTATTATATAAAATCATTGTAATTTTAGAAATAAGTTATCTTTGGAAGATAGTCTTGGAAGGAAATATTTTAAATGCAATCTAGTGATTTTGAATTAAGTGAAAAGTTAGGACTTTTTAACTTATTTATTTATTTATTTATTTATTTTTTAAGTTGTTTGACCACTTATAAAAAACAAAACAAATTAATTGAATCAGTTCATACTCATTAAGTATTAAATGGAAAAAACAAATAACCCCTTAGTCTTAGTTGCATGCATTATCTTCTATGAATATTTTATTTTTGCTATTCACACATTTGATAGGATTTCTTATTTTTATTTTTATTTTTTAAAGTATTACACTATTACATAAATTAAGAATTTTTGGAAAAAGGGGAGGACTCGAACATGTAACCTTGTGGTGCATGTGTGAATGAGTTTACCATCAAACCAACCTCATCTCATCTATTTGACATGAACATTAATTGGGTTGTTTTTTTTAGGTTGTGGGATTTTCATTTGGTTATCAACAACAGCATTAATTATGCAGGGTTAAAAACAAATTTCACTATTTCTAAAGGGTATTAATGAAATGTTCCCTTTAAAAACAAAAGTATAGCTGTATAGGCGCTAAGTGAAGATAAAGAAAGAAACCACAGAGCCTTGTTTCTGCTCAGGAGCTCAATTAATGGATTTACTGGAAGAAGAAGTAGTCAACTTTGGAAAATCTATAATAGTGCCAAGTGTACAGGAGTTGGCTAAACAACCCATCATCAATATCCCACCTCGATATCTGCGGCACAATCAGGACCCTCCGATTCTCCTCCATCACACGTGTCTTCCATCTGTCCCCATCATCGACCTTAAGAAAATAGTTGCTGCTAATTCTATGGATTATGAATTGGAGAGACTCCACTCAGCTTGCAAAGATTGGGGATTCTTTCAGGTATGTATTTTGAGTGTTGACTTTATTTTTCTTCTGGAGTAGAGGTGTCAACCATTTTTCCTCTTTTGATTTTCATTGATGAGAACCAAGTAAGACCGAAGCCATGTACTGGATAAGATGGGCTTTTTGTTTGGCCCTCGTGAGGCCCATTTAAATATTATGTTTACATTCTTCGTCTGTTGAAAATTGAAATTCCAAAATTTGTTCAAATTTTGATAGATATTATTTCATGTTTATTTTTTGGGAAATAATCATTATTTTCTCCTCTATAGTTTGACATATTAGATACTTTTCCCCCTCTAGTTTTAGTAATAGTCATTTCCCCCCCGAAAACCAAAATATTAGATATTTTACCCCCTCTAGTTTCAGTAATAGCTATTTCTCCCATCTGAAAACCAAAATATTAGACATTTTACCCTATAACCATTTGTTAGTCCGTTAATCAAAAACTTTGACCGTCAAAAAATAATTTAAATGCCCTTTATTACCTTTAAACACATCAGTTATGCCCTCTAATGACACCGCTAATTGTTTTTAAAGAAAAAAATAAAAAATAAAAAAATTAAACTAATAAAAGTATTTAAAAAAAACATAATTGAAAATAAAAAAAATTATAAATTTAATTAAACATTAATAAAAAAATTCAGTATTTCAAAAAAAAAAAATTAATGTTTTTTTACATTAATTAAAAATTTTAATTATTTTTACATTTCATTATTTATATTAATGTTTTGCAAATTAAATTTTTATTTTCACATTTCATTCTTTATATTAATGTCTTTTAAATAAATTATTCAGTATTTCAATATATATATATATATTAATGTTTTTTTACATTATTTTTACATTAATGAAATTTTTTCATTATTTTTACATTTCATTCTTTATATTAATGTTTTTTTAAATGAAATTTTTATTTTTACATTTCATTCTTTCTATTAATGTTTTTTAAATAAATTTTTATTTGTACATTTAATTATTTATATTTATTTTTGTTTAAATAATTTTTTTATTAAAGTTTAATTAAATTTTATAATTTTTATTTTCAATTATTTAAAATAAAATACTTTATTAGTTTAATTTTTTTTTATTTCTGTTTTTTTTATTTCTTTAAAAACAATTAGTGTGGGCATAACTAATGTATTTAAAGGTAATAATGTCATTTAATTGATTTTTTAATGGTCAAAGATGTTGACTAATGGACTTTCTAACGGTCAGGGGGTAAAATGTTTAATATTTTGGTTTTTATAGGGAAAAATGACCATTATTGAAACTAGAGGGGGCAAAGTGTCTAATATTACAAACTTAGGAGAGAAAATTATTATATCCCTTATTTTTTTCCTTACGATAAAATCAAACAACAAAAAAACCAAGTACCAAACGGTGCCGTACTGGCATACAGATATAGAATGGTGTAGAATTATTTTTAGCAAAAATATATGGAAACATCATAGTTAATATACAGGTATACTCTACCAAAACATGAAGTATATATTGTTTTATATAACCACTCTTCCACTCAATCTAAGGAAGACTGATCTTTTCCAGAAACTCCCTCCAAATCTCAGGTCTCTCTCTCTCTCTCAAAATCTGCAAAATTAGATGAATTAAGCATGTCTACTATTGCGATTATGTTGAAATGTAACAATAAATGTGTGACCCATTTAAGATATATAGATAATGTTATCCTGAGATTTGTAGGCTGTGATTTATGATAGTTATGTAGCGGAAGTTTCTAAAAAGAGACTCACACGGAAAATTGATCACACCCTTCTTAAGATCCGTTGATTCTCAAAGAATACCGGAAATTAAGGCATCAAAGTCTTGTTGATTCCCTAAAGAATACCAAGAACAATGGAAAGAAGAGAGAAAATCTCCCTATTTGAAGAAAACTCAAAATCTAATAATCTGATTTCAAATGGAGGAAATATATACAAGCCTATTTATAGGCCAAACACAATAACAAATACATCTATCAATAATAAATAAAACTTTTTAAGTTTTCTAGGTTCACTCTTAGAATCTCTAAATTCATCTTATAATTCCTAGGTTCATTTACTAAAATTAACTAAATAGTTTTGAAAACAATGAACCTAAATAGATGCATGTATTCTAATTATTGTTCGTCTTGGGATATTGGTCAAAATGATTCATAAAATTCCATTCATAGTTCATTGCATCAGATAGGATATATAAAGATTGTTAGAACAATTGAACACGGTGTATCCTCCAAGACTGCTGTCAACTGGATTTCGAGTTGTTTGTCTGGGTTTAATAGTCACGATCAGGTTATTGTTAATATTAGGAGTTGGCTGGACAGTTTTTATTTGGCTGCTGTGGAGTTTCGTCCAAGATCGACCAATGCTTATGCTGATATTCTTGCCAAAAAAGGATTGCAGCTGGGCAGGGAGGAGGTTTGGTGGAGTGTGTCTTGAGTTGGCCTGGTCTTTTTCTTCCTTTTTCTTTTTGGTGGTTGGGTTCTGCGGGGGGTTGTCCCCTGTTCTGTTTCTGGGTCCTGTTGTGGTGTTTGTTTTGTTTTTGCTTTCTGTTTCTGGGTTCTTTGGGGTTGCTGCTTTTTGCTTTTGCTGCTGGGGGCCTGTTCTTTTTGTTGCTTCGCTGTTTGGCTGTTTGTTTGTGGTTTGCCTGGCTTGGAGCCTTTGTTATTCAATTGCCTTTTTTAAAAAATAAAAATAAACACATTTATGATAAAGAGTAGCTACAAGGTACATCAACTAAAAGTTTGTACTAGCAATGCATATATGATTATTGGTTGCTTTTATAAATCTACTATGAGTCTTCTCAAAAAGAAAAAAAAGAAAAAAAAAAGTGGTTGCATGATAGAGTAGAGGCAATGAGGCATCTCTTGCATGGCTTGATGCAAAATTGAAGAAAGATTTTTTCCTGACAGATTGGTGTGATTTTAATGTTGATTTCATCATTCATGAGTTTGCTGCAGAGAGACCTTAGAATCGTACTCCGTGGAAGCAAAAAAGCTAGCCATGGTTATCTTAGGTTATATGGCTAAAGCTTTGAAGATGGATATTGAAGAGATTAGAGAGTTGTTCAGTGAAGGGGTTCAATCAATGAGAATGAATTACTACCCTCCATGCCCTCAACCAGACAAGGCCATTGGTTTCACTCCACATTCTGATGCAGTTGCTCTCACGATTCTTCTTCAGCTCAACAAGACGGAAGGCCTTCAGATTCGAAAGGAAGGAAATTGGGTTCCTATTAAACCGCTCCCAAATGCTTTTGTCGTCAACATTGGAGACATTATGGAGGTACTAGCCTAGTTACTACACTACTGTCTTACTTGGGATAATATTAAGTTTTATATTGTAGTAATTCTCAGTAGAGTTCTTTAAACAAAATATTCCTGAAAATTCTGAATCTTAAACCAGACAAAATTTAAATGATATTGCCTGTCTTAAAAGTATGTGTACATAAAAGACTAGTGAGAATTTTATTGACCGATTTGGACTGAAAATTGCTGCTTATATATATATATATATATACACACACATATGTTCTGTGTTCAGAAAGTGAGCAATGGCATTTATAGAAGCATTGAGCACAGAGCAACAGTAAACTCGGAGGAGGAGAGGCTGTCAATTGCAACATTTTATAGTTCAAAGCTAGACACAGTGATAGGTCCTGCACCAAGCCTTATTAGCTCAAATAGTCCTGCAATTTTCCGGCGAGTCCCGTTGGAGATGTATTTCAAGGAATTTTTTGCTCGGAAACTAAATGGCAAGGCTTACCTTGATTTTATGAAAGTCGATCCATGAAGAGAATTTACAAGTCAATCAAATTTGAATTTAACTCTCAAGTATCAAACAATCGATCCTTATCAAGATCAAAATGGTTTAGTAATGTTGATGATGTTGTTCGGTTTACTTGATTTGGAGTGGGATATTGTATGAATTAATATATGGATTTATATTGTGAAAATTGCTATATTTTTTCTTGTACTCTGTAACCCTACTTGAGTTTAGATCATTAACTACAAATCAAAAGAAATTATTTTAATATTTATTTTTTAAATACATTTTCTCTGATTTGGAAGAAAATTTCAGTGACATATATAAATAAAATAATAATAAATACATCACTCAAAATTCATAATGTCCAACACAAAATATATTATCATCTTAATTAATATGATCTACTTTAATGTTGTCGCTATTTAAATTCTTGATATTTCAATATTAATAGAAGTACTATTCAATCAATATCTAGTTGATTAAAAAAAAATAGCAATATCTAGTTTTACAATATTATATGGTATATGGTAGTGCAAATGATAGTGTATATGTCTTCACACACATTAATGGTAGGGGTTGGATTCGAGTTACGGTACACATTTATAAACATATATAGAGCGTATTGTAAGATTATATAGATCCATATATGGATCGCGTATATACAGTCAGGGGCGGACGATGGAGGGGGTACAGCCCGGGTCAGCTTTTTGTTAAAAATAAAAATTTTAAATTAATTACATAATTTAATCAACAATGATCATATGAGTTAGGTGAGTTAGGACAGTAGCAGTAGTGTTAGAGTAGTATAAGATTAATTTCTCTTTTTTCTGACACATAAATGTCACATCAACATCCTTTTATATATATATATATATATAAATTTCTGAATCCCAATTCTCTCCCACACTTTCTCTATTTCTACGTTTCACTATTTCTCACACACACGTTCTATTCTCATCTCTTCCCAATTAACACGTGTGTTCCAATTCTCTCCCACTTTCCATTAATTAATAATCATTAACATTAGACAACTCAACAATTAACCTAAAAATCAACCTAAATGATATGTAAAGTGGTTTCTTTTTTATGGAAATTGCTTGGGTACTGAGTCAATACCCAAGGTACTGACCCCACAAATAGGGTATTGCCACGTGGCTTTTTTCTTTTGCTTTTTACATTTATCTTCTTGTATTCTAAAAAAAAATCCATGTGGCAACACTTCATTAGTGGGGTAAGTACCCAAACAATGTTCTTTTTTTATTATCCACATCATTTCATGAATTTTATGGTGATAACAACTCACTTGTCATATCATTTAGGTTAAATTTTAGATTAATTATTAGGGTTGTATAGTATTACTCATTAATAATTCTCTCAATCGTTTTTTATTTATTTGACAAAGTACATAAATCCAGGGTTTTTTTTAAAAGAAGTCTCGTGACCTAGATGTGAGAGGTTTACCACTGGACCAACTTTATCTCGTCACTCCATCACTCCATCTCTCAATCACTTTGATTTTGTTTTTTTGTTTTTTTGTTTTTTTTAATGAAATTTTCTAGTACCATAGAAGTTTTATTATTATTATTACTTATATATATATACACTTTTGTTTTAGCCCATCCTATTAAAAAATCCTGGGTACGTCCCTGTGCAGGGACGGACCTTGGGCTGGGCTAGGGTGGGCTTACCCTAGCCTTTTTAAAAAAATTTGAAAAGAAAAAAAATAAAAAATTGTGATTGATATCAGTTAAAACCCTGTAGAACTAGGAACAACAGCTATATATACCAACAGTTCACGAGGTTTCCTACTTCAATACTTCACGAGTTACGAGGTATAAAAATTAAAGGCAACAATCAACTTGTCATTAATATCATTTTTTTTTTCTTTTTCTTCGATAATTTTTTTATCTCTCATCTTTCTCTAAATTTTACTCCAACCTTTTTATCAATATCAATAATTCATCTTCCAATTAGGCATATTTTTACAAATATTGTAAATTTGAATATTTTGTTTTATAATTAAATTTTAGGATTACTCTAATTATTAGTTATTCTAATTTTAATTTACAAATGAACATCATTGTTTAATAAATTTCTTTTTGTTTTGATTGAAATTTAGATGTATGCTTGTTAATTTGTTTTTATTTATTTATTATTCTTTTGTTTTTAGATTTGTTAGTAAATAGTAATATAAGTGTATATTTATTTTTCTATATGACGTGAATGCTCCATCATAGCTAAACTAAACTAATAATTAAATAAAAGTATTGAATTAGATTTCCTTTAACATTATATTTGTATATTTCGAATAAATCAACTAATATTATAATATAAGAACATTGTATATGTAAATATAGAAGTAATAAAATAAGAATTAATTTAAAGACTTATTTTTGTGTCTTTTTTTATTTATATAGGTTGTAATGCAAAAAACTAGAAAAAAAAAAAAAAAAAAACTTATTCCATTGTTTCGATAAAAAAAGATGATGGTGAGTCATCAAGTATGCCAAATGCCCCATATGATGTTAACACTTCAAATTAAAGATCTCCCCAAGACTAAAAGATCCAAAACTCCAAATGATGATACTCAAACTCTATCTCACATCAATATTTGATAAGTTTTGACTCTCCTTGTTTTCACAGCAACAATAGAACGAGCTTTTTCAGCAATGAAGCTTATCAAGACATCACTTCACAATAAGATGGAAAATGAATTTTTAACAAACTCCATGGTTGTCTACATCATTTCGTAATAAGATGGAAAATGAATTTTTAACAAACTCCATAGTTGTCTACATTGAAAGAGAAATTGCTGGTGTTATTGATCCTGATTTCATAATTGATAAGTTTGATATTTTGAAAAATCGTAGGATACAGCTTAATTAGTATTTGATTGTATTTGCATTTTATGTTTATTTTATAATTTGTTTTGACTTTATTTTTTGTATTAATTTTTTTAATGTATTTATTTATAATATACATTTATAGAGTAATCCCGGCTTTGTCTTCTTAACTGGGTGTATCTTTATTTTTAAGTAATACAATTTTCTCATAATGTTAATGATAAAAAAAAAAAAAAAATTATTTTAGCCCACCCTAGTGTTTAATCCCGGTTACGTCCCTGCTCACACGTGTCTATCACTTTTAAATGTAATTACAAAAGTACTATTGCTAACTGGATGCTAAATGTCAAAACGGGCAAACTCATTAGGATAATGAAGAATTGAAGATTGGTGGTCTCCAAAACCAAGTAAATCCTCTTAATAAATAAAGAATAGGGACTCGCGTGTATTCTCGTATATCTCATTCATTCTTCATATCTTTTGACAATTCAATATAAAAGTTGCTTTTCCAAGATCCAGCTCATCTTTGAGAATGTACCATGATTAAATGCAAATTCAATACAATAGAGGTGTGCAATGCACCTCCATTATGTGGAAAAATATTACGAATCTTACGTGGGACAACCTTACCACATAAGCGTGTTGTTATGATCACACGTAGATTAATATGGTATCAATAATAGTTATATAACTTATTCAACACTCTCTCCTTACAAGTCATTTTTTTAAGGATGTGTTTTATCTAAGAGTTTTGTATCAATTGGTATCAAAGTCTACAACACGCCTAGTGGTGGGTTCGTCATGGATGGGGCGATTTGGGGAGGGTTGCTATCCAAGAAGGTGGGTCCACAAAGTCACCCAACTGGAAATGATGAACCGTATGTTGAAGCATGATAGAATGTTACGATCTCATATTGACTAAGTATGAAATTAGTCATGGATATATAACTTATTGGACACCCTCTTCTTGCAATCCGATTTTAAAAAATGATCGAATTCTGCCTATTGGATTCGTATCACAACACAAGACTTCCCAAATACACCATGCCATACACTAAATAATAAGATATGGCAAAAACTAATTGGAAGGTTAATACTGACTGTCCCACACAAAGGATAATCATTAATTAGTACTTAACCTCGATGGTTAGTACTATCGGATCAAGATCCTCTCATGTCCTTTTTTTACCTTAGCTTTTCGGTGGATGTTTCATTTATACTTGAAAAATAACTAGGAAAAGATAAGACAAGAAGAGGATTTTAACTACCACCCCACATAAAGCATAATTGATTCAGCAGATTTTTATTTTATTTTATTTATTTATATATATATATATTTTTACCACTTGCAATGTCAATATGAAAACACTCTTTGTAATGAGCCACATTGGACGGTGATTTAATTTATCATTTAAGAATATATAAACATTGTTAACTTATTATTTTAGACAAAATCTTCAATAGGACATTGGGTCGTTATACACATTTTTTTTTTTAAATATATCGTTTAGGGTGATGGCGATTCCAAACCAAACTAAATAAACGTCATTTATCATCTAGCCACATTGGACATTGTTATCGAAGAGGTCATGAAATTGTTACTATTATATATAGTAACATATTACCTAGATCATCTTGAGTTCATCTTTTTTTTTTTTTTTTTTTTTGAAGGAAAACAAACCTACAAACAACCACGGCAATCAGCCGTAATTAAGGGACGAATACAATGAGGAAAATTCTCCAGCCAAAACATGTCCTCAACACAGGAGAGACCGTTTTTAGCTAAACCGTGAGCTACTCTATTAGCTTTTCTAGGGACATAGGAAACAAAATTACAATGCAACTGATGGAGAAGAACATGAATATCAGAAATAAAACTACCAACATCCGAACAAAAGGATAGTTGAGAATTAATCCAGCCCACAACAACCTCTGCGTCTGATTCGAGCCTACAAGGGTACAAACCAGCATCCTTTGCCAGCTGAAGACCACGCAGAATGGCACTTGCTTCCACAACCCGTGGAGAGAAAGTTACAGCGATTCGCTGTGAACTTGCAGCCATCACCAACCCCTTATCATTATGGATCACAACCCCGAAACCCACTAAGCAATCCGCAGTATTAATAGCCGCATCACAATTAATTTTGTACCAATCTGGCTCAGGAGGAAGCCAAATGGGATTTCTGAAATGTATACCCCTTGGTAACCGAGCTTGAACACTAGAATTAGCATTCTGAAATTCAGTAATAAAAGTCCTAGCCCAATCTAACACTGCCATTTCCTTAACAATAGGAGAATGATGGACAAAAGCATTACGAATATACCAATTTCTCCACAAACAGACGCACACTAACCCCATATCAGCCATATTCAGACGAGGGAAACAATCCAGAATAAAATAAAATAAAATGCATACAACCCTTATGATTATTCTGCAGTTTTGGGAGCCACTCTACACGCATTAGCTTCCAATTCTTACAATTCTAAAGACTATGCATGATAGTTTCAGCACCACAAAAACAAATGGGACATAAATTATTAACGAGAATTTTACGACGCGCTAACGTATCATAAGTTGGAAGCATAGCATTACAAGCTTTCCAAACAAAAAACTTAATTTTAGCAGGTAAGTTCAATTTCCACAGTGCTTTCCACCAAGAAAAGGAAGACAGAGATAAAGAGCTAGTGTTAGAAGAACCAACCTCAGAAATGATATCGTAACCAAGCCGATATCCACTCTTAACCATATAAGAACCTTTGGGTTCGTAATGCCATTGTAGCGAGTCTGAAGCTGGAATACTGCCTAAAGGAATACCCAAGATAGCTGAGCTATCATCCTCACAAAATGCCGAATTTAAAAGCTCCACATTCCACTAACCTGAAGGTGAAAAAAGCTGGTTGACAGTAGCATTTTCACCCATTATAGAGCAAGACATAGGCCTAAAGGTAGAGGGCCTCGGGATCCAACGATCCTTGTAAATTTGAATACTCTTGCCATCCCCAACTTTCCACTGAACACCAGCAGTTATGATATCCCTTCCCCACAGCAAACTCTTCCATAAAAAGGAAGTCAACGACAGCGCTGTAGCATCCAAAAGATCGCAGTTAGGAAAATAACAAGACTTGAGAACTCTTGCAGCCATGGAATTCTTATTTATCAAAATTCTCCAACACTGAGAGGCTAGTAGGGATTGGTTAAAAAATTCTAAATTTCGAAAACCCAAACCTCCTCTGTCTTTGGATTCACATAACTTTGGCCAAGAACACCAATGAATTTTCCTAACATTTCCTGTACTACCCCACCAAAAACGGACACAAAGCCTATAAACTTCCTTAATAATACATTTAAGAAGCTGAAAAAGATTCATAGAATAACTAGGAATAGCTTGTAAAACTGCTCTAATTAATATATCTTTACCTCCAGTAGACAAAAATTTGTCACGCCACCCTTTAACCTTGTCCCAAATCCTGGAAACAATACCAGCAAAAATCTCCTTCTTCCACCTACCAGAAAAACACGGCAAACCTAAATAGCGTTCGTGACAATCAACTATTTGAATACCCAAAATAGCAGCCAACTGGACACAATCCTGAGAAACAACAGAAGGGCTCACACACAGCGAAGACTTACCACAATTAATAGTCTGCCCTGAAGCCTTTGCATAGCTGTCCAGAATTAGCTTCAAACAAAGACAATTGGAAGCCGAAGCCCTGCCAAATATCATACAATCATTAGCAAAAAGAAGGTGCGAAACAGTAGGACCAACTCTGCTGCACTTAAAGCCTAAAAACTCGCCAGAAAACAACTGCCCGATTCATCATACAAGAGAAACCCTCTCCACATAAAAGAAACAAATAAGGAGAAATCGGGTCTCCTTACCGAAGCCCCCTAGAAGGAAGAATATGACCAGAAATTTCTCCGTTGAGCACAAAAGAATAAGACACCGAAGAGATACACCTAAGAATAAGATTAGACCATTTTTCAGAGAACCCCAACCTAGCCATCATTTTCTCAATGAACACCCACTCAACACGATCGAAAGCCTTCGACATATCTAGTTTGACCGCCATTGATCCATGCTTACGTTTTCTTCTTTTGATACGATGTAAACACTCAAAACTTATCAAAATATTATCGGAAATAATACGGCCCGGAATGAAGGCACTTTGTTCCTCCGAAATCACATCATCTAAGACCAAACGAAATCTATTAGCAATCGCCTTTGCAATGATTTTATACAAGACGTTACACAAACTAATGGGCCTAAATTCAGACATCCTAACCGAAGATTTCTGTTTAGGAATAAGCGCAATAATGGTATCATTCATACAAGCCATAGACGCCCCATTGTTAAGACACTCTAAGCAAGCGTTAACAACACTAGGACCCACATCACTCCAAAAACTATGATAAAATAAAGCTGGAAAACCATCCTTACCAGGGGCTTTTGAAGCGCCAGTCTCAAAAACAGCCTTGCGAATATCATCAGCAGAAAAAACATAATCCAGAAAAGCACTCTCAGAACTAGAGATTTTCGGCTACACACAACCTAACACCAACTCCATATCAGCTGGTGATGGGCTACTAGACTTATACAATTCACAAAAATAATCTCCAATAATTCTCTCCATATCTTTCCTAGAAGTGTACCAACGATCATCCAAACCCCAAAGGCCTTGAATCCTATTTCGAGCCTTCCGAACCGTAGCCTTCATGTGAAAAAATCGCATATTGCGATCACCACTTTTTAACCATTCTACTCTCGATCGTTGCCTCCAATAACGCTCCTCAACTTCCAGTTCACTGTCTAATTGAGCTTCAATCAGCTAAATACTTTTCCAAGACCCGACACCCAAATTATCATAGGCATTCTTCAACTCCATTTTCTTGTTGAGAATACTCTCCTTAAGCCTTCGCCGACATTGAAGATTCCAACCCTCTAAACTACGACCACAGCCCCTAATTTTGCCCAAAACCTCCTCAACTGCAGACAAACCTCTATTATCAGACCAGACCTTCGAAACCAGCTCACTACATTCGGGCTTATCAATCCAACATTCTTCGAAAAAGAAACGCTTCTTCCGCCTGTCACTACCATCATCCACTACTAAGTCCTGTAAATCAAGAAGAAGGGGGCGATAATTCGAGCGCCAAAAATCTAGGTGAAAGACTACTGCATTCGGAAATAAGAGTTTCCAATCCAAACTGCCAGTACATCGATCAAGCCTCTCAAAAATCAGAGCATCTCCTTCTCTCTTATTACTCCAAGTAAATTGAGAGCCCAAAAAACCTAAATCTTCAGGGCCACTATCATCCAGAGCTTCCCGAAAAGCAGTTAATCTGGTTAAGTCTTTCGGCAGTCCACCCAACTTCTCAGAGCCACACAAGACTTCATTAAAATCACCAACACATGCCCACGGTAATGTAGACATACTTGATAGCCTTCTAAGTAAATTCCATGAATGGAATCTCTGGCTTCCTTCTGGGTGCCCATAAAAACTAGTAAGGCGCCACTTCTTACTGCCAACCACGTCTAAACTCACATCAATATGAGCCAAAGAAAAGCTCAAAAGACCAACCTGAACATTGTCATTCCAGAACAGACACAAACCTCCCGAATTACCAATACTACTACAATTCACCACCAATTTTCCCGAAAAACCCAGCTTAACTCTCAGACATTCCATCCTAACTTGATCCGCCTTTGTTTCCATCAAGAACATCAAGTCAGGCTTCACCATCTGCTTCTGAGACAGCAGGGAATTGAATGCTCGGGAACTCCCCAAACCCCGAGCATTCCAAGACAATATCTTCATTGAGACCGGTGGGCCGTCGAGAGACAGCCGGCCGATACATTAGCTTCCAAAACCTCATCATCTGTTGACAAACCCAACGCGTAGGTAACCTCAGCAGAAGAAAGAGACTCGCAAAACACATCCTCATCACCATGAATTCCTTCAATCTTTCTTGACTTATTTATCTCCACTGAATTAATGGACTCCACCTTCTCAAATTTCCGTTTTCCTCCCAAAATACCAACACTGTTATCCCCAGAATTCAAATTCGCAAGAGGAGAAGACCGACCTCTCCTTTTCTCAAAAATACCCCTTCTGATTCTACTCTTGATCGGACCCGGATCCTTCACTAAAGGACCACCTTCCTTCAAGTTGGGATTTAACCCATCCAATTTAACATCAGGCCCAAAACACGAATTGGCCAAAAAGGCCTCTGAACAAAAAGGATCCATACCATCACCAGTGTTGTTGTTATCCGAAAATCGTTAAAAGGACGATAATCCAAATAACCACTTTAAAAGAGGTCAAGATCGAGATTGATCCTGGCCGGAGGGGTATCAAGTAGTTCGATACCAACTAGGTCCCTGCCAATGCATGCATGATAAAGAATACGTGAAATCGAATAGGAATTCGTCTTATTGATCTCTCTTTTCCATTACATGAATACACCGACTATAAATCTACTAAGACACTAGATTACATGAAGGTTTCGATTGAAAATATGGATCATGGTAGCGATATGGAGATTTCGGTCGGTAAGTGGGATGATGGTGGAGATAAATCTGTGTCTGTCGATAAGTAGAGTGTAGGGTTTCTCTCTCCCTCCCCTTCGATGAATAAGTTGTTATATATATAGGTCCTGTTTGCTTGCCATTCACTCCTACAATCTCGGACTAGGGTTTGGCCGCTTGCAGGATCCTCCTTTTTAGGAAATAAAATCGGAGCTTTAATGCGCTGAATTCAGTCTTTCCTTCCTAGGAGGAGTCAATCACTTACCTTCCTAGTAGGGTTCCTACTGTAATGTCCTGCTCAAATTAGGACTCTCTGGCGGGAAGGAGTGTACCTCCTTTGTACGGTGACGTTTTACTGGCTCTTTTGTGGAGCTTTTAGTTCTTGGTGTTTAGGATCCCGCTTCCTGGTGCTCTTTTGCTCTAGCGGGCTGCCTACATCTAGTAAGCATCCTATTGATGGCAGTAGGGGGATATCTAGCCAGCTTTGTAGTAAGGTGATCAGTAGAACTCCGTGTCGGGGTGCTGCAGGGTCCGTAGGAAGCTGTATCGGGGTGTAGCGGGGTCCATAGGAAGCCCGGTTATAGCCGGGTTTGATCTCGCTGTGAGTTCTAGTGAGTATTTTTGGTTCTCAGCCACTTTGTTGAGCTAAGATGCTTGGCGGGGTGGACCCCGCTGAAGGAGGTATGTGTTGGGATCAACCGGGGTCCACTCTGTCGTGGTATCCGGGTTGGGTACTGTTATAGCCTTCTTATGTCGAGGTGGAAAATTCTTCTTTGGTCCTTCGCCAATTTTGGCGGTTAACAGAAGTCCCCCCTGACTTGGACACTGATACCTTGTCGGGGTCGGGGTCAGGATCTTTTTGTTTGCTTGAAGGATTTTCTACCTTATCCCCTTACCTTCCTTGTCTGACTGGGTTTCCACTTAAGAGAAGGAAATCCTTATTTTGTCCGTTATCACTGATTACGTGTCGACTGTTGACTGGGTTTCCCCTTTCTTCAAAAAGAGCCGTTTTGGCGCGATTAATGCGGAAAACGCCTCAACCCCTCCTCCCGGTCACCGATTCCGGTTTCCAAGTAAGTAACCGTCATTCCTCCTCTATAAATAGACCGGCTCCACTGGTGATTATTTACTTTCTCTTAAACATTCAAAATCGCGACTGAACACAAGAACTTTCTGCTCTACCTTCTTCCTCCTTTCTCACAGCAATCTTTCGAAGAAATCCTTCTTCTCTTCTTCTTCTATAATGGCCTCCTCTTCACAACTTTCTTCTTCTCAAGAAAAACTTGACGAACAAAACCCTTCTACGGTGGCGAATCCTACTCGTCCTGATCCCGCTTCCCCTCCCCAATCCGATAGTATTGACGCCCTCTTCAGTACGGAGGCGGCTGACGCGGTGGCAGATTCCCTGACGTCGGAGAAGAAAAAACGGGGTCGAGAGGGGGACGAAGTGGCTGAGGAGAACCTACGGGCTCAGCGACGCCGTTCTGCCCGAAACCCCCGAATTGGGTCGGGTTTCCACAATAATCCTGAGGACCCAGTCTTGATTGGTGATGAGGTGGGCGCCTTACAGTCTGGTGGCAACGAGGAAAGTGGCGGACCTGACGTCACACTAGTCGGGGTCCAAACGGGCTCCTTCGCCGCCTTTCATGACGGTCGGATTATACCCGACTCCGTTTGTACGGTGGATACGCTCAATAAACTACGGGAAGAGTACAACATTCCGGAATACATCACTCTATCCCTTCCCCACAGGGGTTATGATGTATACACCCTGTAATATCCTGAAAAAGGGGTCTAACTGTTCCCAAGTAGTTGACCCCAATTATTATGGATTTGAAGTGTTTGTGAGATCATAATTATGTCAAGAGAAGTAGTGATTTGGATTGGACCTAAATCAATTAGTATTTGAGTTTATCTTTATCGTAAATGTTAAGGTCCTAACCCAAATAATTATAAGTTGATCCAAGCCCAAAACTGAATTTAGTGTGGGTGAGATTGTAAATTTCTATGTATTTGATGAATTGGAAATGAATAAGAAATGATACAAGGGTGGAAATGTAAATTGCCGTGATAGGTTGATGACTTAAAACACAAGGGAGACATGTGTAAAGTGAGGACCAATATATTATATAAAACAAAAGGGGATTTGATCCCATCCAAGTCCACTCCAAGTCCACTCATTGGAAAAATAATGAGAAAGAGAGAAGGAAGAACCGAGAAAGAGGAAAGAAGAGAAAAATGGGAGGCAAGGGCCCCAAATCATACACAATTTTCTTCATAGGGGCATGAATTAAGGCATGAATTAAGGCATGAATCAAGGCCAACAACCCACTTTCATTATTATAATAATACAATACACCTATTTCCTTTAAACCTTCATTCTTATTCTTCTCATGTAAGCCAAATTTTTGAGAACAAATTCCTCTCCCTTTCCTACTTATTCTACTCTTCTTTTCTCACCAAAAATAGGAGCATATCACTAGTTTGAAGAACTTGATTTCCAAGTAAGTGTTCTTCTTCTTCTCAAGTATTATTCTCATGTCATAGACTCTCTATCTACAGTAGGCTGTTCTTGGATGAATTATTTATGAGCATGAGCATGATTTTAATTAGATTTTAGATTCATTAAGGAGATGTTTGGAGATCCCCTGTTTTTACTAAACCAGCCAGATTTCGTAATACCGTTTTGGGTTGGTTATTCATGTGGGAAAATTATGGGAATTTATATGAAGGTATATTTATATGTCTAATATCATTCTGTAAAGTTTCGTGATTTTTAGATGTGTAGAAATATTGTTATAATTTTCGGAATGGACAAAGGTCGGATCTCATTCTCTGCTGGACAGATTTCAGAAAAATGGGAAAGGAATGAATATTTACATATTCAAATGATCATGGATTTAGTTGATAATTTTACTGTAGTATTTCCTATATGTTTAGATCATTCATGTCAAATTTCGTAATAATTGGAGTTGTAGAGAATTAATTAAAAATCGGAGACCAGAGGGTGGTCAGTTGTGACTATAGCTGGAAATTAGATTTCTAAGTTTGGGTTTAATATATGGGAAGCCCATGTTGATTTAAATGGCTGTGATGATGAGATTATGACAGTTAATCCAAATTAATATTTGATAGGTTTGAGTGAATCGTTGAGTTTCTAAAGCTAGAACGGATTTGAACGGGTTCGAGGTAAGTAAATTCATTCATGGTGTGTTACGTTTGAAATTACCAAAATTTACTGTTTTCTCTATTGTATTTCACTCTATTATATTCGTCAAAGATATTACTGGCTTTGATCAAGTATTTACGTTGTTTAAGACTTATACATTTACTGTTTTGAAATTGATCTATTTCTTATATACCGTCAAATACCTTTTGATCACTATTATTTAAACTCATAAAGTTTTACTGAAATACTACTGTTATATTGTACTAATAGTTTTATAAAAATGCTACCGCTACCGTTTATACTGTTATATGAAAATGCTACTGATTTAAATATATGTGAATTTATAAAACCGTTTTGGCTCGTCGTTCCGTAGTTACCGTTATTGATACTGGCCCAGCTGGGATTCTGTGTGCACACATACTGTTATTGCCGCGTCACACGGGTACTTGTGACATACTGTTGCCGCGTCACTCGGGTTAATTGTGACATACTGTTGCCGCGTCACTCGGGTTAATTGTGACACTATGGAACATGAGCTAACTGATATATTGATTTCACTGTTTATACTGAAAAGCTATATGTTTACCGTTTTATAAAAAGACTGTAGTTTATACTGAAAAGCTATATGTTTACCGTTTTATAAAAAGACTACCGTTTATATTGAAAAGTTATATGCTTACTGTTTTATAAAAGAATACCGTTTATACTATGAAACTATATGATTACTGTTTATAAAAAAGAATACTATTTACACTGTAAGAACACTGTTTACTGTCTTATAAAGTGAATATCCGATTTCCGTGTTTCAAACTATGATTATTAGATCTTTTGATTTATATTGTTATACTGTTTTATGAAATGCTTTATGATTTAAGAATATGAACGGATATGATTTTAAATATTGTTTCAACCGTTTTATTAATATTTCCGAAGGGTTTATGAGAAGCTTTTGAACGCAAAGGTTTTTACAAAGGTTAATTATTTTACATGTTATGCATGAATTTATTTATTGAGTTGACGGCTCACCCCTCGTCACCATCATTTTGCAGATTGAGTTCATGGACTTAGAATGGATGGGGTTTGCTTTAACATGTGGTTGAATATGTACCGTTGGAGGATTTAATTTTATGTGTATACGTATTGTAAGGAATCAATTTATTTAATGTTGTAATTATGACTAGAATCTGGCAGTTTAGTGTAATTGATGGTATCAGGTTTGGATATTGTATTTTGGGGGATATATTATTGATGATTCTAATTGTGAATAATTATGAATTAAGGTTTTTATAAGTTCTGTTCCGTGTAGCAACCCAGTCCGTTGGGTCCCAGATTTTGGGGGTGTTACACACCCCGCCTCCAGACCGCCTACTGATCCACAAAGCTGCTTTTGAGTGTGGAGTCCGGCTTCCGCTGCACCCTACTCTCCGTCGAGCTCTTGTCGCGCTCGAATTGGCCCCTCTCCAAATCTCGCCGGGCTTCTGGAAGCATCTGACGGGGTTCCTGGTGCTCTGGAAGGAGCAGTGTGAGAAGGATCACATCGAGCGGGAGCCGGGATTGGACGAACTCCGCTATCTTTTCAACATTGCCAGTATGGTGCCTCGGGGTCAATTCTACTTGAGGGCGTCCAACGACTTGAAGTTCACTGTCCCAGGGGCAAATGTGAAGTACTCGGCGCCTTGGAAGGAGGAGTGGCTCGTGGTGGAGGGTGAATGGGGGCATACTGCTTTCGTTGGGGGGTATGAGTATCCCGTCCCCACTCAGTTTACAGCGAGGGATAAGTGGGCAAAGGGGACGCTGGCTCCTGAATCCCGGGAGATCTTGACAAGGATCCTGAAGAGGGGTTACACCAACATGCAGTATCCCACTTTGGATCCCTTTGAGGGAGCCCGCTTGGAGCGGTATCTGAGGATCTCCCTCGCTCTTCCTGGTGAGTTAACTGTATCTTGCTTCTCTGTTTCTATATATATATATATTCCTTCTTCTGATTCTCGCTAAACTCTTCTCTTCTTGCAGTATCGGCTACCCCGGTGGTAACGGGATCTTCTTCATCTTCTGGAGCAGGGGATAAGACTCTGCCAGCTCTTCCTTCCCCTGTTCCTTCTCCTACCCCTGCTGCCAAGACTGCGTTGGGGTCCCTCCAAGTGGGAACCGACCCCAACCCTCCTCCTGCTCCTGCTTCAGCGAGGTCTAGGGCCAAGACTTCCCTTCCCTCTACTCCTCCCTCGCGCTCGAGGATTTCGGCGATGTTGGCCAGGGCGGCTAAAGCCCGAAGCTCCGGAAGGTCAGCGCAGAAGAAAGTGGCTCCTGCAACGAAGACGTCACCTGCTCCTCCTCTTATTACAAAGTCTTTCAATGACCCAACCAGAATCTTGGTAGAGGAGGCAGCTACTCCCATTTCTTCCCCAGTTGCTGATGTGGCTTCTGGATCGGGGTCGAGGTGTACTACCTTTAACGAGGTAGTGTCCAGGTTTGCGGCCTCCTGCCCAGGTGGAGATTTGATAGATATGGCCAAGCTTCCTACAGACATCCTGGTCACCAAGGGGGCTTCGGTTCTGGCTGAGGTAAACTTCTACTCCTTTCTTGTTGTTTAATTCCTCCTCCTGCTAAGTATTGACTCTCTTTCTTCTTGCAGGGCTTCAAATTTGCCATGGCCATGGAGAGGCAGCTGCTAACATTGAGGGAGGCTTATATCGGCCTCCAAGCGAAGCTGGAGGATACCCAACAGGAGTTGGTCCAGACCCAACAGAGCGTGGCTCCTCTGCTGCAAGACGCCAAAAATGCAGAAGAGGGGAGGCAGGAGGCCTTGGTGGCTCTTAGGCGTGCTGAACGCAGCCTGGACACCGAGACAGTCAGGTCTCTTCTCCGCCGGGAGGAGAGGGAGTGCGTAAAACGAGAGAAGCAGCTGCTACAGAGCGAGAATCAACTCCTTCGGGAGACTATAGCAGGCTTGGAGGCTCAGCAAGGGCCTTCATTTGAGGATGGTTATTTTACAGCCTGCTACGAGGTGGCTACAGCTTTGCCTCCTCCCTTCAACCTCGAGGCAGCCTTGAACTAGGATCGGGAGCAGATTATGGCAAAGGCTGCCCTGCTAGCAGGAGGGGATCAAGAGATAGAGGCCCCTCCACAGGAAGTGGTTCATCTGGATCAAGAAGCTGACGTGGCTGCTGAAGTCCAGCATGATGGCACTGAGGGAGCTGATCTAGATCCTTCTGTCATTGAAGAACAAAGAGTGGATCCCGAGTCCGCTACTGGTGCGGTCCTCGTGGAGGAGGATGATGGGCCAGCTAGATCCGAGGTCCCGGTGGTTGAGGGGATTCAGACTGGGTCTTCTGTCGTGGAGGAGGTTGTCCAAACTGATGCAGCAGCTGAGCCTTTGGGAGAAGGGGCAGTTGGCCAAGGAGAGCATCCGGAGGAGGAAACAGAAAACTAGTCTGGCCTCCCTTCTTTATTAAAATTTTTTGTTGCCCGATTGGGGAATTGGGCACCCTGATTATAAATATAGCATCTTTTCTGAATACTGTGTCTTGTTTACTTTGTACTTAGAAAACTCTTATTGCATATAAATTTGTTGATGCTTGAAATCCTGTTGAATACTTGGATCCTGATGAGTAATAAGGATGATGACTGGACCCCGATGGGTAATAGAGATAAAATATGTGCTTATAACCATAAGAACCAACGGGGTAAAATCACATCTTCCCCTAATCGGACTCCCTTAAACACATCATAGTATAAAGTGTTATAGCAGTCATTCGAGAAATCCTACTCCTTACGAACAATTCGTCTTGCTGAGGATGGACTTCTAAGTTTCTTTCTGACTGCTGGTCCGCTGTCGGGGTAGCAAGCGGGAAAATAAAGAGTGAAGTATCCCGATGAGTCTCCCCGATGTTACTGTAGGTTTGTCCTGGTAGGCTACTAAAGCCACTTTAGCACCAGGCTTCTTGGAGGAGGGTATTTCCCTATCAAGGCAGCAGGAGCGCCCTCAGGCTATTTCCTGGTCTTGAGGTGCTTTAGCAATGGAGATCCTCTTGGCGGGCTTGACCCAGTTCGAGGCATCAGGAGCGCCCTGAGGCTATTTCCTGGTCTTGAGGCGCTTTAACAATGGAGACCCTCTTGGCGGGCTTGACCCAGTCCAAGGCATCAGGAGCGCCCTGAGGCTATTTCCTGGTCTTGAGGCGAAGTAAGGAACCAGGTACCCTGAGGCAGCCCGACTCTTACTGTAATCTGTCCTGGTAGGCAACTAAGGCCACTTTAGCACCAGGCTTCTCGGAGGAGGGTATTCCCCGACCAAGGCTATCCTGGTAGGCAACTAAGGCCACTTTAGCACCAGGCTTCTCAGAGGAGGGTATTCCCCGACTGAGGCAGCAGGAGCGCCCTTAGGCTATTTCCTGGTCTTGAGGCGCTTTAACAATGGAGATCCTCTTGGCGGGCTTGACCCAGTCCAAGGCATCAGGAGCGCCCTGAGGCTATTTCCTGGTCTCGAGGCGAAGTAAGAAATCAGGTACCCTGAGGCAGCCCTACTCTTACTGTAATCTGTCCTGGTAGGCAATTAAGGCCACTTTAGCACCAGGCTTCTCGGAGGAGGGTATTCCCCGACCAAGGCTATCCTGGTAGGCAACTAAGGCCACTTTAGCACCAGGCTTCTCAGAGGAGGGTATTCCCCGACTGAGGCAGCAGGAGCGCCCTTAGGCTATTTCCTGGTCTTGAGGCGCTTTAACAATGGAGATCCTCTTGGCGGGCTTGACCCAGTCCAAGGCATCAGGAGCGCCCTGAGGCTATTTCCTGGTCTCGAGGCGAAGTAAGAAATCAGGTACCCTGAGGCAGCCCGACTCTTACTGTAATCTGTCCTGGTAGGCAACTAAGGCCACTTTAGCACCAGGCTTCTCGGAGGAGGGTATTCCCCGACCAAGGCTATCCTGGTATGCAACTAAGGCCACTTTAGCACCAGGCTTCTCGGAGGAGGGTATTCCCCGACCAAGGCTATCCTGGTAGGCAACTAAGGCCATTTTAGCACCAGGCTTCTCAGAGGAGGGTATTCCCCGACTGAGGCAGCAGGAGCGCCCTTAGGCTATTTCCTGGTCTTGAGGCACTTTAATAATGGAGATCCTCTTAGCGGGGTTGGCCCCGTCTAAGGCATCAGGAGTACTATGTAGTTCCCCTGGTCTTGACTCAGTAACGGAGATCCTCCTAGAAGGTTTGACCCCGTCTAGGGCATCAGGAGCTTTAAGAAGTTCTCCTGGCCTTTAGGCGATTCCGTGATGATGATTCTGTAGGTGATATCAGTAGGAGATAATCGGGCACTGGAACACAGGAGAATCATATAGAAGAAAGAATTGTTTTTATTTAATTTCCCAAACGGTACAAATAAGAACTCGGGGTGAGCATTCCGCTAGGTACAAGCACAGTTTCTTAAGGATAGAATTTTCGAAGATGATCGGCATTCCATGTATGATCCACCGGGTAGCCCTCCATGTCTTCGAGCTTGTAAGCACCACCCCGGAGTGATGCCTTAACCAAGTATGGACCCTCCCAGTTAGGGGCTAGTACCCCGTCAGACCTCCTTCTTGTATTCTGGGTCACCTTCCTGAGAACCAAGTCTCCCTCTTTGAAATTTCGGGCCCTCACCTTCTTGTTGAAGTGTCGGGCTATCTTGCTCTGGTATACGGCCATCTTCTCTGCGACCTTGCTTTGTTTTTCCTCCAGCAGGTCCAAGCTAGCTCTCAACTTGGCCTCATTATCTTCTGGCTCATAATTTTGAACCCAGAAAGATATGAGCTTATGTTCGATGGGCAAGACTGCTTCTGCCCCAAACACCAGGGAGTAGGGGGTTTCTCCGGTTGCTGTCCGCCTAGTTGTTCTGTAGGCCCAAAGTACATTGGGTAATTCTGCCACCCATAATCCTTTCTTCTGTTGGAGCTTTTTCTTTAGGAACTTCTTAATGGTCTTGTTGGTTGCTTCGACCAGCCCGTTGGTTTGAGGATGGGCCACCGAAGCAAAACGGAGATTGATCCTCCGGTCTGCACAGAATTCTAGGAAGTTGGCATTGTCAAATTGCTTTCCCAAATCAGTTATGATGGCCATCGGGGTGCCAAATCGGCAGACTATGTGTTCCTTGACAAAGTTGGTGGTCTTTTCTTCGGTTATCCGGGTGAGTGCCTTAGCTTCCACCCACCGAGTAAAGTAATCTATCGCCACTACTGCGTGCTTGGCTTGGCCGGGTGCAGTGGGAAGTGGCCCGATCAAGTCTAGTCCCCAGATGGCAAAGGGGTAGGGAGTGCTGATTGAGGAGAGCCTCTCTGGAGGGAGATGATGAAGGTTGGCTGTTTTCTGGCAAGCCTCGTAGGATCGCGCGAACTGCCTTGCGTCCTGGTGTATAGTCGGCCAGTAGTAGCCCATCCTGACTACCTAGTAAGCCAAAGTTTCCCCTGACACGTGGTTACCACAATCCCCAGAATGCACCTCACTGAGCGCCCAGTGCGCGTCATCGGGATGGAGACACCTGAGCAGAGGGAGAGATTTCCCCTTACGATATAGGTGTCCTTCTACCAAGCAATACCGGGTAGTTGTCATCTTGAGCCGACGGGCTTGATCCGAATCTGCTGGGAGAATGTCGCTTTGGAGATAGTCTGCTATTGGATCCATCCAACGCGGGAGGCGGCTTACTGGGAGGACTTCTGCCTCTTTCGCTATGCTGGAGAAAGGAACCAATTGAAGGGGTACCCCTTTTGGTAAAGCGTGTCCCTCTCCTGTGGCAATCTTGGCTAAAACATCTGCGCGATGGTTTTTCTCCCTAGGCACTTGCTCTATTTTTACACCCTTGAACTTCTTCATAGCCTCCTGAACTTTAGCCAGATAGGCTATCATGTTGTCACCTTTTGCATGGTATAATCCTGTCACCTGGTTGACCACTAATTGTGAATCGCTCTTGATCTGAAGATACTCAGCCCCCAGAGCCCCTGCTACCTTCATTCCTGCTAGCAGAGCCTCATATTCCGCTTCGTTGTTGGTGGCTCTGAATTCAAACCTGAAGCAGTGACTTACTTCAATTCCCGCGGGGTCGATCAGGACGATCCCGGCTCCGCACCCCGACTGGTTCGATGCTCCATCCGTGTAAAGAATCCACATCTTGCTATCTACGGGCCATTCCAGAAGGGTTTGATCAGGGTCTGGGTCTGCCAACACACCTTGGTTCAGGATTGGGCCAAACTCCACTATGAAGTCCGCCAGGGCTTGAGCTTTGATCGTGGTTCTCGCCTTGTACTTGATGTCGAACTGTGTGAGCTCTAGGGCCCACAAAACCAGTCTGCCTGAAACATCCGGTCTCTGGAGAAATTGTCTCAAAGGCTGATCTGTGACGATCGCGATGGTGTGGGCTTGAAAATAAGGCCGGAGCTTTCTGGATGTTGTTACTAAGGCGTAGGCGAGTTTCTCTAGCAAGGTATAATTCTTCTCGGACTTTGAAAGAGCCCGACTCACGTAGTAGATCGGCCTCTGTACCCCGTCACTGCATTCTTTCACCAAGGCTCCACTAGTTGCTACTTCAGAAATTGCTAGGTAGAGTAGGAGTTCTTCACCCGGGATTGGTTTTACCAATAGCGGAGGGCTTGACAGGTATCCTTTTAGAGCCTGAAAGGCCTGCTCGCTCTGCTCATCCCACTTCATCTTTTTCCCCTGCTTGATGATTTTGAAAAAGGGGAGACATTTGTCTGTGGAGCGGGATATGAAACGGTTCAAAGCCGCTATCCGCCCGGTTAAACCTTGCGCCTGCTTGATTTTTGTAGGAGACTCGAGATCTAAAATGGCTTTGATCTTCTCAGGATTTGCCTCGATTCCCCTTTCATGCACCATGAATCCCAAGAATTTGCCTGCTGCCACCCCGAATGCACACTTAGCGGGGTTCAGCCTCATCTGGTTCAGCCTTATTACCTGGAAGGTTTGGCGTAAGTCCCCTGCATGCTGTTTTGTTTCTGGAGATTTAGTGATCATGTCATCTATGTATACCTCCATGGACCTCCCTATCTGTTCCTTGAATAGTTTGTTCACCATGCGCTGGTAAGTGGCACCTGCATTTTTGAGTCCGAATGGCATTACCTTGTAACAGTAGAGACCTTGTCCTGTGATGAAACTAGTCTTGTCTTGATCTGAAGGATGCATCATGATTTGATTGTACCCCGAGAAAGCATCCATGAAACTTAGGAGCTTATTTCCTGCAGTGGAGTCAATGAGCTGATCTATTTTTGGTAGGGGGAAGCTATCTTTGGGACAAGCCCGATTGAGATCGGTGTAGTCCACACATATCCGCCACTTTCCGTTGGATTTGGTTACCATGACCACGTTAGCGATCCACTCAGGGTACCGGGATTCCCTGATGAATCCAGCCTTCAGGAGCTTGTCAACTTCTTCTTGGACTGCGGCATTCCGTTCTGTGTTGAAGTGTCTTCTTTTCTGTTTCACTGGCTTGAAAGTTGCATCCACTGCCAACCTATGGGAAGCCAGGCCAAGGGGAATGCCAGGCATCTCATCATGACTCCAAGCAAAGATATCATTATACTCTCTGAGAAGCTCTATCAAGTTACTCTTCACCTCCGGGTCCAGACCTTCTCCCACTTTTACTGTCTTTGTTGGGTCCTCCCTCCGGATCTGGACCTCCTCTAGTTGCTCCACGGGGTTCCCACTGGCCCAACCTCGCTCTTCCTCTTCTGACTCCTCCACGATTATGTCTGGTACCTCTCCTTCTTCTAAAACATAATCATCCTGCTCTGTCGTTCTCTGACTTGGGTAGCTGGCCACCGATGCGCATTGCTTAGCCAATGCAGCGGGGTTAGTTGACACCGCATAGCAGTTTCGGGCTGCCTGCTGGTCTCCTCTTACTTCTCCTACTCCCGACCCTACTGGAAACTTCATCACGTTGTGGTAGATAGACAGTACTCCTCTAATCCCTGATAAGAAAGGCCTTCCTAAAATTGCATTGTACGCAGATGGGGTGTCTACCACAATGAACTCCGTCATTATGTTTTGCTGAAGAGGAGCTTCTCCGACTATTACTGGCAATATCTTTGTTCCCATCGGCATTACGGAGTCCCCTGTGAATCCGTATAGTAGAGAGGTGCAACTGTTGTAGCAAGAATTCTTCAGGTTAAGCTGCTCATGAGCCCCCTTGAATAGAATATCCACGCTGCTTCCCGTATCGATCAGGACGCGGTGTACTAGGCAGTTAGCGATCTGCACTGTTATGACCATGGGGTCATCATGTGGCTGTACCGTATTGTAGACATCCTCCTCCGTGAAGATGATCTTGGTTGAGCGGGATAGATCTCGGGGTCCGCCATTGACTTTCAGTATCTCATGGTCAGCGTTAAGCCTGGGAATCTTCCTTGCGTGGTTCTTCCTTGAATTGTTGGAGGTTCCAGCCAAGGTGGGGCCCCCACTGATGGTGTGAATCACCTGGATCTGCTGCATTAGATCCTTTTCTCCTTCTCTCCTCCTTTCCGCTGCTTCTTGCATCCCGCTTTGAACCTGCTTTCCTTCTTTGATGCTATCTCGTACCTGTTGTAAAAATTCGGTTAGGAGTCCTCCCCTTACCAGTGCTTCTATCTGATTGCGGAGACTGTAGCATTCTGAGGTGTTGTGCCCCACGTCTTCATGGAAGTCGCAATACTTGTACTGATTCCTCCTATCTACCGGGATTTTTATGGGAACCGGCTTTCTGAGTAGACCCTTGTCTCGAATGGCGAGATAGATAGTTTCCCGTGATGCATTGAGAGGGGTATAATGGTTATATCCTTCTTCCTCTCTCGTTATTCTGGATACATCCTTCAAGGGGAGCTCTCTGGGGGGCGACCTCCTGACCGGGTACCTCTCTTGGTACGAAGGAATGGGAGGCGACCTGTATGTCGACCGGTTTGGAGGTTGATTCTGAAACTTCCTAGCTGGGGCAGGTTTTGGAGCTTCCTTTTTAGGGCGTGGTGCTAACCGGGCTTCATCATGTTCAATCTTGATCCGGAGTTGTTCCTCAATGTCCACCTATTCTAGAGCCCGATTGTAGGCTTCCTGGTACGTCTCAGGAGGATGCTTGGCGAAAGATCGGAACAGCCTGCCAGCCCACAAATTCCTCCGGAAATTTGCTAACGTTTCCTTCTCTTTGAACACACCCATCTGGACGACCTCTTTGTGGAATTTCTCCACATAAGATCTCAGAGTTTCACCTCGCTCTTGAACTACGTACTGCAGTAGGATAGGATCCTTGGGACGGGGTTTGATTCCCTGAAACTGTGCACAGAAAGCTTTGGTAAGTTTGGAGAAAGAATCAACACTACCTGGTGGTAATTTTCTGAACCATGTCTTGGCACAGTCTGTTAGAGTTGAAGGGAACATCCTGCACATGGCTATCCTGGTTGCACTCTGGACCTCCATCTGGTGTACGAAGCTTTCCAGGTGGCTGACGGGGTCTTCTGTTCCAGAATACTTTTCTGAAGGCATCCTGAATTTGGGGGGTAGCCCCGCCTCCCTAACTCTCTTGGAGAATGGTGCATTCATCTCGCCCAAAGGATTCTTTTGGATCCCTTGATGCTTTCCCTTCTTTAACTGCTCCAACTCCTTCGCCATCCTCGTCATCTGGTCCTCCAGGCGCTGAGACTTCTTGGTTCCGGATCGAGCTACTGAAACTTCATTATCCGAAGATTCTGAATCGATGACTACCTCCTTTAGCTTAACTCTTTGATGCCTCTCCCTGGAAATCCTCCGAGATTTGGCACTTTCCTCGGAATTGGGACGGGATTCCCTCTCCTTGGTCCGCGGTCTTGGTGGGGATTGAATCTTCCTGGGGGGAACCTCAATCGCGGATTTTACTAGTCGGGGTCTAAGATCCGCCTGTCGGACTGGGAGAGGGGGGCCCAATCGGTCGAAGACTGGAGCCCGAGTGCTTGGTCTGACATCGTCCTGGATCCCGGATGCTTCAAATGGGATTCCCTGGGCTATCATCCGGAGCCGGATCGCTTCTACGTAGGCTGCGGCATGCTGTTCTAAGACATCTCGGTTGACCTCTTGCCCAGCGGGGTTTTGAGGGACAGGGTCTGCAGCCGGTGGGGGCACTGGTGGAGGATTCTCGCTCCTGATACCCTTACCCCGCCTCTGAGCTCTTTCAGTGGAGGCAAGGGATTGGAGCCCTGATGGCTCGGGACGACCCTGGGAGGATCGGAGTCTCATTCCGAATATCTCTAGGTGGAAGTAGGCTGTTGCTAAACAATGGTTGGGAAAAAAGGCTTCCCACAGACGGCGCCAAAAGTGTTATCCGAAAATCGTTAAAAGGACGATAATCCAAATAACCACTTTAAAAGGGGTCAAGATCGAGATTGATCCTGGCCGGAGGGGTATCAAGTAGTTCGATACCAACTAGGTCCCTGCCAATGCATGCATGATAAAGAATACGTGAAATCGAATAGGAATTCGTCTTATTGATCTCTCTTTTCCATTACATGAATACACCGACTATAAATCTACTAAGACACTAGATTACATGAAGGTTTCGATTGAAAATATGGATCATGGTAGCGATATGGAGATTTCGGTCGGTAAGTGGGATGATGGTGGAGATAAATCTGTGTCTGTCGATAAGTAGAGTGTAGGGTTTCTCTCTCCCTCCCCTTCGATGAATAAGTTGTTATATATATAGGTCCTGTTTGCTTGCCATGCACTCCTACAATCTCGGACTAGGGTTTGGCCGCTTGCAGGATCCTCCTTTTTAGGAAATAAAATCGGAGCTTTAATGCGCTGAATTCAGTCTTTCCTTCCTAGGAGGAGTCAATCACTTACCTTCCTAGTAGGGTTCCTACTGTAATGTCCTGCTCAAATTAGGACTCTCTGGCGGGAAGGAGTGTACCTCCTTTGTACGGTGACGTTTTACTAGCTTTTTTGTGGAGCTTTTAGTTCTTGGTGTTTAGGATCCCGCTTCCTGGTGCTCTTTTGCTCTAGCGGGCTGCCTACATCTAGTAAGCATCCTACTGATGGCAGTAGGGGGATATCTAGCCAGCTTTGTAGTAAGGTGATCAGTAGAACTCCGTGTCGGGGTGCTGCAGGGTCCGTAGGAAGCTGTATCGGGGTGTAGCGGGGTCCATAGGAAGCCCGGTTATAGCTGGGTTTGATCTCGCTGTGAGTTCTAATGAGTATTTTTGGTTCTCAGCCACTTTGTTGAGCTAAGATGCTTGGCGGGGTGGACCCCGCTGAAGGAGGTATGTGTTGGGATCAACCGGGGTCCACTCTGTCGTGGTATCCGGGTTGGGTACGGTTATAGCCTTCTTATGTCGAGGTGGAAAATTCTTCTTTGGTCCTTCGCCAATTTTGGCGGTTAACAGTTGTCATTAATACTTTCGTGGGCTTTAAAAACAAAACCTAAATCAGGCCCAATTCTAGGAGAAGCATCCAATTGACCCGGAAGCTGATGTGGGTGCTCACTCAACACATCCACCGCCTTCATTAGCTGAATTCCCTCAGTCTGATCACACTCCCCCAGATGGCTTTGTTCCCCCACTACCTCCACTGCTTCCTCAGCATTAATAACTCCTCCTTCTGTCACATTACCCATTAAGACTTTGGTATCAACACCCTGCTTTTCAGAAACACAAACGGCACACACTCCACCTTCACCTGCCTCCATCAAATCAACATTCTGAAGCACCCGGTTTGGAGAGCCAGTAGAATCCTCCATTAGCATTATAGGATCAGGCATGATCCTCGCTTCACCCAACTTCTCCACTGGTATCTCCAGTTTTCCTTTGCCTTTGTCAAATCTGCTAACACCTCCTTCAAGATGTGGTGCAAACGAAGAACTCCTCTGATCTTGGAAAAAAGAAAACTTCTTAGAAACTGAAGCTTTAAGCCAAATACCAAATGGAAAATTAAGCTTTCCATCAACCACTGGAACAGGATTAGTATCAGTACATTTAGAAGTCATATGGTTAACCATACCACATTTAAAGCAATGAGTAGGGAGCCTTTCATATTTGATAATCATAGTAGAGACCACCCAATCACCTAAGATATCCACTCTCAAACAACGAATCAAGGATACATCAATATTCACCCTAACCCGAACCCTCATAAACTTGCCAACACAATCACCTGAAGCCCCACCATCAATATCCAAAACTTCTCCTATCAGACCACCCAAGAAACGGCCGATTTCCCGTGTCATACACAGAAGAGGCACCTGGTGAATCTGCACCCAAAAGTCGGCCCTGCTGAAACTTAAAGAATCAATTGTACCCTTGCCTATTGGTCTTTCCATGGCCAAAAGAGCATTATCGAAACTCCACGGACCACTTGATAAAACTCTCTCTAGATCATACGCATCACGAAAATGGAAAGAAAAAATATTTCCAGTAATAGATTCTATATCCATACCCTTCCGAACCTGCCAAATTCTTCCAATAACACGCATAAATGCGTCCCTATTAACTCTTTTACTAGATAAGATTTTTCCCACAACACATAAAGATAACCTATTGTTAGCCTCAATCCTAAGATTTTCATTAAGAAGCTGTATAGGAACATCATGTCTATTAATAGACAAAGAAGCACATAGAGAAGATATATCATTCAAATCCATAACAAGAATAAATACCGTAGTAATGAAATAACGAAAGTACTTCAGAAAACTGCCACACTACTCTTACTCAATTTTCAGAGAAAATAGAGAAGAGACTCATTTTACATTTTCAATTCGTAATCGTAATATCATTATCTTGAGTTCATCTTTGAGAAAGTACTCTTTGAGAAAGTACTCTTTGAGAAAGTACCATTTATTTATTTTGTTTGACTAAACCAAACAGGCTGTTATGGTGCAGGCACATTTGCTGATGTACACACAATAAGTGCGAAGCTAAAGGTGCCCTTAATTGCCGTGATATAAAGCATGTGATATTGATGTATACAAATTTTCTATTATTAGTTCGAATTGACAATAAATATATCAAGATAAAGAATGTGGATCACTAGATTTACATACTTTGACTCAAAATATATGCACTTATCAAAACTTTTCCGTAATCTGTGATCCACATTCTTCGTTTGATATCAGTTCGAACCGATAATAGAAAGACTGTTGCTGTATATATCAAAAGTTAGTAAAACTTTCCCTGCAAAACCCGCCCCAACGTTGCTCCTCTCTCACCTACACAGCTTGCAAACAAAGGATATTAGCTAGAAGCATCACATTTCCAGCTATATTCCCTTTGTAAGTGCTATTTGCATGTTCACATTTCTTACATCACTCATTTTGTTTTTCTGAAATTTATATATATGCGTGCGTGCGTACTAGTGTGTGTCTGCTGGTGTTGAGACTAGAGCTTCTCTCAAGATGACAACTTACACTTCTCACGTATACGTTCAAACAACACTTTTGCTTTTTTTCTCTGTGGGGTTTTTTATTATGGCAGTTTCTGCCGGTGATTTCCATCGAGAGGTAGACTTAACATGGGGTGACCACCGCGCTCAAATTCTCGACGGAGGAAAGCTACTTACACTCACTCTTGACAAAACCTCTGGCTCGGGTTTTCACTCCAAGAGAGAGTATCTATTCGGAAGAATTGACATGGAGCTTAAACTCGTGGCCGGAGACTCTGCTGGCACCGTCACTGCTTATTATGTATGTATATGTTAATCTACATATTTACGTACCCTCAATTCTAAATTTTTAATTTGGGTAAAAATAATTATAAAAATGTGTTGCATGTAGTTATCTTCTGCAGAGCCAAATCATGACGAGATTGATTTTGAGTTCTTGGGGAACAAAAGTGGGGAACCATATATTGTCCACACTAATGTGTACACCCAAGGGAAAGGAGACAGAGAGCAGCAATTTTACTTGTGGTTCGACCCAACCAACAATTTTCACACATACTCTGTTCTATGGAATCCTCAACGCATCATGTAAGATATATAATAACTCTCCTCAAATCCTTACTCTCTTAGTCAGTTTCATCTTTTCATCTTTTCTTTCAAGGTTGATATACTCATTTTAATAAAATTGCTGATTAGGGACAAAAATTATTTGTCCCAGGCCAAAAGCTAAAATTCGTCCCTATAGTTTTTGGGAACGATTGAAAATATTTTCATCTCAAAAAACATCGCCTTAAGTACGTAGCAATGGACTTGTAGGGATGAAAACAATATTTTATTAATATAATTAAGTTATGTATAGCAACGAACTTACCGGCTTGTATCAATTCTCCAATGATATAGAGTAGTCCCATGGTGGCTGACGGGGGCCATACCCCCGTTCCCTCAATTTTTTTTTAAATAATAACTAAGTAATGAAAAATTATATTTTTTCCTTTAAATTTTGTAAATGTAGCGAATTATGCAATTTTGTGACATGTTTTATACCCTTTTCAGTTTTCTAGTTGATAACATCCCAATTAGAGTATATAACAATGAGGAATCCAGTGGAATTCCGTTCCCCACAAAGCAGCCAATGAAGATTTACTCGAGCCTGTGGAACGCAGACCAATGGGCAACAAGAGGGGGCCTTGTGAAAACCAATTGGTCCGAGGCTCCTTTCACAGCCTACTACAAAAACTTCAACGCCGATGCATGTGTTTGGTCATCTGGTTCTTCTTCCTGTGATTCAAAGACCAGCAGTAATGCTTGGCAAACTCAGGGGATTGATGCTAATGACCGTAGAAAGCTCAGATGGGTGCAAAAATACTACATGATATACAACTATTGTTTAGATTTGAAGCGATTTCCCAAGGGCCGGCCCAGAGAATGCCGCCGAGGTTCAAGGTTTCTATAAAGAGAAATATTTATCTGTTGCTCTTGCTTCTATATGTTTACAACTAAAAATAAACTAAAAATTCATGTGTGGGATTCTCTATTACCTAGAAGTAATACATATATATATATATAATTCTGTAAGATAACTCTCGGTGAACTTTGTGGCATGGTTGTGTAAGGTCGGCTTTGACTTTTTAGAGGTCCCGATCGAAAACTAAAATGGTCCCTTTGTTTATAGTTGTAATTATTTTCAATATATATAATATCATTTTTGGTGAAATTTAATGGAATTTATTGAATTTTGAAGTGATTTTTGCTTAGATGATATAAAGAATGCAATGCACTTGCAAAAAATTAATTTTCATTTGAAAAATTTTCAAGTACAAAACTATTTTTCCAACTTTTTTGAAGATGAAACATTAAAAAAATAATAATAATGAAATGTAAAAACAAATTTCTTAAATCCGAAAAAATTCTCAGATTTTTATTAGGTGTACGTTTTAATTTTACTCATATTTAAGTTAAGTTTTCTACTTTTAAAGATTTTAGAATACTTGAAAAAAAAAATATATATTTAAATGAATTTCTTATCAGACTCATTCAAACTTAAGATTAAAAAATAGGCATGCCTAAGACTAAGGGGTCGTTTGTTTTTTGTCTGAAAATTGAACAGTTTTGAATTTTACTGAAAACTGAATAGTGACTGAAACCTGAATCTGAATGATATGTTTATATTTTTATTTTTATTTTTATCATCTCTGAATTGAATGTCAACTTGATTGTTTTTAAATACAAAATGGTTTTAAAACAAGTAATTTGACATTTAAACCCTTATTATTATTAATTATTATGTATTTTCATTTTATATGATACAAACAACTAAATAAAAAATAATTTAACAAATCTTAAACCATTTTTATGTAATAATTACAATTTATTATTCATGAATAAGATATGATAAATAATTTTTATTTAAAAAAAAAAACAAATAGGATAAATAAAGATTTAGAAATGATTTTGATTTTAAAAAAAAAAAAAAAAATTGAATTGAAGGTTCAACGATGGTTGAAAGTGATAATGTGATAAATGGTTTTTTTTTTTTTTTTTTTTTTTTTTTTTTGTTTGAAATGTTTATCATAAATAATGGGTTAAAAGAAATAAATTTGTATAATATAAAATTATGATAAAATTGAAAATATGCTATCTTTGGTAGGATAATCTTGGAAGAAAATATATTAAATGCAACTTAGTGATTTAGAATTAAGTTAAAAGTCAGGATTTCTTATTTTTTATTTTAAGTTGTTTTTTAGTATTCTTTAAGTGGTTTGACTACTTAAAAATACAAACAAAATAATTTAATAATTTATATTTAGACCCATTAAATTTTAAATGCAAAAAACAAAAACAACCCCTAAGAGAAAAAAAGAAAAAAATAGTTTCATTTTCATATTGGGCTTATCGTAAAAAACTAAATAAATTGGGCATAACCTTCACATAAGACATAAATTTGGTGTAGGTAAGTAAAGTAGAAAAACTGATATTACATTTTTATTTTGGGCCTTTTTAAAAAAAATAAAAATAAATTGACCAATCAATTATAAGCAATGGTGTTTTATGAAGAATTTTCTCACGCAGGTTTCATTGATTGATGTTTAAAATATATACACAGTAGAGTCCCACATAGAGACAATTGCAAACTCACCTAATGATCGATGACAGCTATACTAAAGTATACAAATTCTAATATAACTAAACAACCTACAAATAATAATAGAAGTGTACAAGAACTGAAACTCTTATCATCCAATATGCCCCCTCAAGTTAGGCCACGACTGGAGAGGCCTATCTTGTCCTTAAGAGACTGAAAAACGGGACGAGATAACGGCTTTGTCAGAGCATCCGCAAGTTGATCATTGGAGGAGACATGAGTGACACGTAAACCACCAGATTGGACCTGATCCCGAATGAAATGAAAATCAATGGCCACATGCTTCATACGGGAGTGAAAAATGGGATTCGAACATAGTTGTGTAGCGCCTATATTGTCACAATAAATGACTGGTGCACAGGGCAGCTTGAGACCAAGATCGGTGAGAAGGAAGCAGACCCAATTTAGTTCAGCTGCAGTGGCTGCGACAGACCGATACTCAGCCTCCGTCGACGAGCGAGCGATAGTATGTTGTTTCTTTGAGCTCCACGAAATAGGGTTCCGCCCAAGGTAGACAATGTAGGCACTGGTGAAGGAAAAATCATCCTTATTCCCAGCCCAGTCGGCATCAGAAAAGGCATGAAGAGTGACCTCTAAATTTCGATGAATGACAACTCCTTCATTCAATGTTCCACATAGGTACCGTAGCAACCGCTTGACAAGATCCCAATGATCAGAAGTAGGCTGATGCATAAATTGTGATAGCTTGTTGACAGCAAAAGAGATATCCGGGTGAGTGAGGGAAAGATACTGTAGACTCCCAACTGTGGCACGGTAAAAGGAAGGATCAGTAAGAAGCGTACTAGAGTGAAGACTGATAGGAGGACTTGTAGGCAAGGGAGTCTGAACTGGTTTCGCACCGGTCATGTTGGTGCGGGCAAGGAGATCCAAAATGTAGCGGCGTTGTGACAGAAGAATGCCATGCTCGTGAGGAACAACTTCGACTCCAAGGAAGTAGGAGAGGGGACCAAGGTCCTTCAGAGAGAAACGTTGAGCCAAATTTGCAACAAAATGATCCACATGCACTGAGTTGTTACCTGTGAGAATAATGTCGTCAACATATATGTGAAGATAAAGAACATTACCACCAGAGTTCAGGACAAAGAGAGAAGTGTCAACATAGGAATTGGTGAAGCCGGCTGCTAGTAAAAACTGTCGCAGCTCATGGTACCAAGCTCGCGGAGCTTGCTTGAGACCATATATAGCTTTCTTGAGCTTGCAGACATGAGTAGGATGATCTGAGTCAATAAAACCAGGAGGTTGAGCCATAAATACCGTCTCTGTGAGGTGACCTTGAAGAAAGGCATTGTTGATATCCAGTTGCCTGAGTGACCAACCATTACTGATAGCAATACTTAGAACTAATCGCACGGTAGTAGGCTTGATGACAGGACTGAAAGTCTCAAAATAATCCACACCAGGCCGTTAATTGAACCCCTTAGCTACCAAACGAGCTTTGTACCTGTCAGTTGAGCCATCTGACTTACGCTTGATTCTGAAAATCCATTTGCACCCAACTATATTAGATGCCAGTGCCGGTGGAACAAGCTCCCAAGTGCCGTTAGTAATAAGTGCATTACATTCCTCTGACATGGCTCGACGCCAATTGGAATCCTTAAGGGCCTGAGTAACAGTGGTCGGTTCAAGTTCAGATGATGGCTACAGACTAGCATGAAGATTCAACTTCCGAACAGGTTTGCGAATATCATTCTTCGCACGAGTGATCATGGGATGATCGTTAACTGGAAGAGAAGCAATACCTAAAGGCTGCGGCTGAGAGAGCACAACTGTGGTGGCAGTATCTAGGGCCGGAATATCTAATCCGGCAGAGAGGGGGGGACGAAACTGCAGTACCTGACGGAACAGTAGCAGAAGAAGATAATGGAGCAGCAGCCATAGATGATGGAGCAGCAGCCGGAGATGATGGAGCAGCAGCAATGGACGTGGCAGCAGTGGAAGAAAATGATGGTGCAGCAACAGATGGCGTAGGAGTGGCAGCAATAATAGACAAGGGACCCTAAGTGTCAGCAACCGGTGGCAATGAGCATTGATGTGAGGCAGCAGATGGCATTAAGGGTAGAGCCCCACACGTTGACAACTCTGGAGCATGCGCAGCCAAAGATGGAGGTAAGACTGACCTATTGTTGTTGGGGAGAGACATAGTGATGACCGGTGGAACCCAAGAGCTGATGGAAGTGGGTGATGGACGGTCCAGGGTGGGATGGAGAGATTTATAGGGAAAGATGGTCTCTACAAATTGAACATGACGAGAGACATACATTTTGGCGGACGACGGATCAAAACATAGGTAGGCACTCTGAGATAACGAATACCCAAGAAAGACACACGAAGTGGACCTGCTATCTAACTTGTGAGACGAATATGGCCGAAGCCAAGGATAACAAAGACACCCGAAAATTTTCAGTTTGGAGTAATTCGGGGACGAACCGAAAATCAGTTCATACGGTGAGGAAAAATGAAGTGTTGGGGTTAGCATTCTATTGATTAGGAAGACAGCAGTTGCAAAAGCATGGGGCCAAAAATGTAATGGGATAGAGGCATGAGTGAGTAATGCAAGACCCGTCTCAACAATATGACGATGTCTCCTCTCCGAGTACCCATTGTGCTCAGGAGTGTGTGGTGGAGTAGTGAGGTGGGAGACACCATTTAAGGCAAGAAAATCTTTTAGGGACATAAATTCACTGCCATTATCAGTGTAAAAGGTGACGATTTTGTGATTAAAATATTTTTCCACAATAGCCTTAAAGCGGATGAAAGTATCCTTAACCTCTGATTTCTTGCGAAGAGGATAGAACCAAATATACTTAGTGAAGTGGTCAACAAAAATGACATAGTATTTGAAACCATCATGAGAATGCACTGGAGACGTCCATACGTCAGAAAATAATATTTCAAGAGGCTTAGATGAGACAAGAGATGAAACTGAAAATGGTAGCTTGTGACTTTTATTGCAGTAACATGAATGACATACAAAATCCTTAGATAATGGCGAAGACACATCTAAACTAAAACGAGAAACAATACGATTTAAAATAGGAAAGGCCGGATGACCTAATTTGTGATGCCAGTTTGAGAAGGTGGTTTTGACACTTGAAAATGCTAGAACCGGTGAGGAGATAGGACTGGAAACTGGACTGGAAGTCGGCCACTCATACACCCCATCTTTGGCTTTGCCTCTCAGAAGAATTGCCCCCGTACGAAGATCCTTCACATGAAAACAGGAAGATAAGAATTCAACGGACACCGCATTAGTAGTACAAAATTGCGAAATCGAAATTAAATTCTTTTTCATATGAGGTACACAAAGAACATCATGTAAATTAAAAGTATTAGTGGGAGTGCAAAGAGATGCTGAATCAGTGTTAGTGATGGAAAGACTGGATCCATCTCCAATCATAACATCATCGGAGCCACTGTAAGGCGAGTGCAGAGACAAATTGTTCAGGTCGGCAGTCACGTGATGTGATGCCCCACTATCAAGTAACCAAGCTGGGTTGGGAGAAGAAGTTGGCGCTGCATAGTTAGCACTCGGCTGCCAAGGAGATGATGGTGAAGCATGGCGAGGTGCAGCAGCTTGTTGAACCGGAACCAGCTGAAAAGAAGGGCAGCACTTTGCTGAGTGCCCTTGAATCCCACAGACCTGACAGCGGCCAAGATAGGGACGCGGAGCAAAGGAATTGCGATGATGAGAGGAGCTGGTGGTGGTTGAGTTCTGTCGTTTAGCTGGAGAGGAGGACTGACGCCAGTTTGTAGCCCCAGGAGAGGAAGGCTGCCAGTTGGTGTGTGGTTGCTGTCGCCAATTCGAGCCAGACCGAGAGGCAAGATTTGCAGTTGCAGGAATGGGTGAGGACAGCGGCTTGTTGGTCTGAAGAGATGCCTCAAAAGTCAGGAGCTTCTCATGAAGTTCATCAAAGGATATGGGGTTATCTCGAGCTTGAACGGCCCTAACCAATTCTTTGTAATCGTCATCAAGCTCATCAAGAATCCGCTCCGTGATATCATCATCATCCATCGGAGCACCAAGCAAAGCTAATTCATCTGCACGAGCCTTGACAGAGTGGAGAAAATCTGTGATGGATTGTGTACCTTTGGTGGAGTGTTTGAGAAGGGCCTTGACCTGCTTGATACGTCCGCGAGACGGTTTGGCATAAGTATTTGCAAGAATAGACCAAGCTGCCATTGAGGTTTTGGCACTAGCAACAAAGGAGATGATTGTGGGAGAGAGAGAGCCAACAATAGCATTCAGAATAAGCTGATCCTGTCGAATCCAAATACTGTATGCAGGATTCACAGTAGTGACGTCGTTCACAGAGATATTGGCTGGTGGACAGGGCTTGGTGCCATCTATAAACCCAAGGAGATCATAGCCAGTAAAAAGGGTTTGAAATTGAATTTTCCAGGACATGTAGTTGTTGGAGGTGAGCTTGAGAGGTGCTTGAGTAGAGACGTTAATGGTAATGAGATGGAACTCATTGGAACGCAGTGCTGTGGAAGTGGCTGGCGTGACATGGATAATGGTAGGAGGTGCCGCAGCGGAAGAACTGTTGGCAGGAGAAAGATCCGTAGAACTGTTGTAAGGAGAAGAACCGGTATTCAATGTACTCATGATTGGAATGAAGTGAATAAGAGAAAAGAAAAAAAAATTGTGTGTTCTAGGTAATGACCGATGGCTCTGATACCATATAAGCAATGGTGTTTTATGAAGAATTTTCTCACGCAGGTTTCATTGATTGATGTTTAAAATATATACACAGTAGAGTCCCACATAGAGACAATTGCAAACTCACCTAATGATCGATGACAGCTATACTAAAGTATACAAATTCTAATATAACTAAACAACCTACAAATAATAATAGAAGTGTACAAGAACTGAAACTCTTATCATCCAATATCAATTACCAATCATATTATAACAAAAAAATTGTACCATCTATTTATGGGCCCAGAGCGAGCACCCCTCGGTCCCCTCATACCATGGCTTAGAGCCGGACCTGTTTGTTTACATATTTATAATTAGGGGTGGGCATAAAGTTCGGAACCGAACCGAATCGAACCGAACCGAACCGAAAAAAGGGTGTTCGGTTCAGTTCAAAGGATTAATTCGGTTTAAACCGGTTTAAAAAATCAAAAATCGAAAAGTTTTCGGTTTAAACCGGTTTTGGTTTTTCAAAACCGGTTTGAACTGAATAAACCGCCTATATAAGTAAAAAAAAAAAAAAAAACCCTAACCTTTTCTAATGTTCTTTACTTCTCTCTCTTAGTCGCCGAAAATTGAATTTATTGTCTATTCAATTTGTGATTTTTTTAAATGAATTATAAATTAAATATTATTAACTAGGTTTGATTTGGGTTTTTTTGGGCTTGGGCTATTAAAATTTATCAAACTTTGGCCTAAAATTAGAATCCAATAGCCCATCAAATTTAAAAACATAAAAAAAAGACTAATTAAACTCATCAAACCAATAAGGCCCATTAGGCCCAAAACCGAAATGAACCAAACCGAACCGATTAAAATCAATTCGGTTCAGTTCGGTTACCATTTCTTATTCGGTTCAAACCGGTTCAATTTTGGGTGAACCGAAATATTTTCGGTTCAATTCGGTTTTACCCAAAACAGAACCGAACCGAACCGAACCGAACCCACCCCTATTTATAATTACTTGGCAGTAAACATAGAGTTTCTTACATTTGACCTTAAAGAGATTATGAGTTTGAATCACACGTCCGCTCCAAAACCCTAAATTAAATAGTTATAAGAAAATAAAAAAAATTCTTATCCAATTATTTCCTTTTTTGTAAACCATATAGATTGGAATATAGACTGAGCGGGACTATGATTTGGGTAATTGAGACCTGATTGTGCTTTGTTGCCTGTTTAACACAGTCAGTTCACTCCTCATGAAAAGAAGTAAGCAAATAGTCCACTTTCCCAGTTCATACCGCACATACCAGGGATATAGCTCAGCTTGTAGATGGATAAACTTAAAGCTTGAGCAAATGACTCTCAAGTCAGCAGTTCGTCTCAAACCAGCAAGGATTCGATCCGTTTGAAGCACTTAAAACTAGTGTCGGGGTTGGGACCGTGTCAAACGTTTTTTACTCGGTTTCTAATCGGGTTGTGTTTGGGTCAAACCTTTAGTTGACCCGATATTTATAAATATATTTTAAAATATACAATGAAAACCTAAATTCTAATCTTTTTATCTATTTGCATAATAGTATTTTATGTTTGAATTTAAATGCTACATATTTTAGATGTTATATTCTATTAAATTTAAGTTTATATATGAATTTGAAGTGTACGTTAAACTTCAAGTTTTAAGTAGTTTTGTGTTTAAATTTAAGTGTATATTTAAATTTAATTGAATGTGAAAATTTAAGTTCGTCATATTCTAAATTTCAATTGTATGGTAAAATTTGCATATTTAATGATTTGAGAGCATTTTTGTTTTTGGTTAATTGAAAAGAGTCAGTTCGGGTCGGGTATGCCCGTATGAGACACCTTGCCCCAACTGATTTTCAGGTATGAGGAATCCGGGAATGTTGATCCGACCCCGATCCGATCCATTGCCATCCATAAACTAAGTATTTATGCTCAGTGAATGGGATGTTGTTCTTTGCAATTGGTTATGGACTTATGGTAGTGTTCTAGAACTTGACCAAGTCGGCTGACTAGGCTCTAGGCGACTTTGATCGCCACGAATCAGCCTTCCTTGACAGCCGGAAAGCTAGTTGGCGGGTGTTAACTAGCCGGCCGCCTAATTGTCGGTCAGCCGGCTTAGGCGTTTTTCTTTTAAAAAAATTCCACTTGACACAAATATAGAGCCTCTTGTCGCCACCTTGCCAGTGCAACCGCCGTCATCGTCGAATTGAAGCTGCCGTCATCCGATGAAGAAGAAGAAGATTAAGAAACAAAAAGACAAAGAAAAAAAAAAAAAGAAACCAAGTAGAGAAAATTAAGAAGAAGAAGAAGAAGGTGAAAAAGAAGAAGATTAAGAAAAAGAAGAAGAAGAATAAGGTGAAAAGGATGAAGATTAAGAAGAAGAAGAAGAAGAAGAAGAAGAAGGTGAAAAAGAAAAGGATTAAGAAGAAGAAGAAGGTGAAGTCGTGAAGATGAGTTGCAGAGAAAAAAAATAAGGGAAGAAGATGGAGTTAGAAGAGAGAGATGGAGAGAGAGGGACTATTGAAATATGGACACTTGATCGAGATTTGAGATGGTGAAATGATGGTGAGATTTGTGCTTAGTTAGATTGAGATTTGAGATGGTGAGATTTGTGCAATGTCAACCACAAAGCACAAAATCTTTATGATAAGATGTGTCCATTAAGTGATAGTGGGGTGGTGTGGCACTCTGAGTCTGTGATGTGCATCACCAAAACCAAAAAAAAATAAAATTAAAAAATATAAAAAGAAAAGAACATAACATACAAAAGGAAGAGAAAAAGAAAAAAAGAAAAAAAAAAGTTTGTACCACCTAGGCGTCGACTAGTCGGTAACTAGACGGTCTAGGTGTTAGTCGCCGGTCCATTGTATGACTGGCTCCTAGCGCCTACTAGAACACTAACTTATTATGATGAAAAATTAACATTTTAATTTGAAATTAATCCTTTGTCGAACCCTCTCTTTTATGGATTTTTTTTTGTCACTGATTTTGCAAAAGAATCCTATTGACAATAACAAAACCTAAATGAGTTTTTGTATTTCATTTGAGAAAAATAATATGCCGCATGTTAAGAGAAAGTTTGCATAATTAGTAGATAGAGTAAAAAAAAAGTTCGAAGAGTGAGAAAGAGAGAGTCATTTGTTGTAAAAAAAAAATTGCACACACAAATCTAAACATGCACAGATAATATGAAAGCAATAAGAAGAAAAAGACGACACTAAAGATTTTACGTGGTTCAGCAATTTGCTTACGTTCACTGAGTGCATCACACTCAATCCACTACTTTCAGAGTTAATTACAATCCCTCAATCTCTCTACAATTTGCTCTCTATCTCTTTAATAATTTTTCTCACACACATTAGGGTTTATATAATGGTGTTATTTATATGGGAGCACTAGGGTTGGCCAAATCCTATTTAGAGTCTATTACATTTTCCTCTTTCTTCACTGTGCAAATATCATTGCACGCGGATTTGTGCGTGACCGCTCTAGGTGCCATAGTGCTCTCACAGTGCTCCTCAAAGCGTACACCTTTGTGACAAACACCATTGTCAAAGCCGCTCTCGAAATTCATAGCGCAACATACAACGCTACTCACAATTGCGGACCGTTCTCACACTCCGCTGTGAAAGACACATCGTGAAGCAATTTCAATTTCTCATTCTTGCTTCCTTTATTGACTTTGCTTATCATTCTTCACCAATCCCATCAATGCAATTATTTTTGCATTTCATTTTCACAAAAGACAAAAAAGAATTAATTTGCTTTTTGCTTTTCATTTGTTGACTTGAAAGTCTTCATAAAACTCCAACAATCTCCCACTTGAAGACTGAAACTCAATAGACGTTCTCCATCCTTCCTCGATGACTTAGTGGATAAATAACGGTTCTTCACTCTTGAAGACCCACTGAAGCTGCGCACATCTCTAGTTTCTCAGTAGTGATTGGCTTGGTTAACATGTCAGCCAAATTCTTGCTACTTGCTATCTTCACAAGCTTTAACACACATTTTTCAATTAATGATCGAATGAAGTGGCAACAAAGATCTATATGCTTGGTCCTAGAATGGAACGCCAAATTCTTGGCCAAGTGTATTGCACTTTGACTATCACTGTGCAACACATTCATCACTTGATCGAATCCCAACTCAGTTAACAAACTTTATAACCATAATAGCTCCTTGCTTGATTCTGTCACAGCTGCATACTCAGTTTCAGTTGTAGAGATTGTCACTATCTTCTGCAACTGGGACATTCAACTAATCGTGGTACTAGCCATTGTGAACACATATCCGGTGGTACTTCTTCTATGATCTACCTCCCCAGCAAAATCTGAATCCACATAACCTTCCAACTTGAGTTCATCTCTTTTGAAGGTTAGACATCTCTCCGTTGTACCTCGCAAGTATCTTAGGATCCACTTCACGGCCTCTCAGTGAGGCTTACCTAGATTGGACATGTAATGGCTCACAACTCCAACTGCATAGGAAATATCTGGTTTGTACAAGTCATGGCATACATTAGACTTCCAATGGCTGAAGCATAGGGAACTTTAGCCATGAAGTCCTTCTACTCTTCCATCTTCGGACTCTGATCCTTGGACAATATGAAATGACTAGCCAAAAGTGTTCTCACCGATTTCGCATCATCAATGCTGAATCTCTGCAATACCTTCCGAATGTACTTTGCTTGAGAAAGCTTCAATGTACCTTCATGTTCGTCTCTGCTAATTCTCATTCCAAGAATCTAATTTGCTGCACCTAAATCCTTCATCTCAAACTCACTTGAGAGTTGTTTCTTCAAATTGTTAATCTCTTCTAAATCTGCACCAGCTATTAACATGTCATCAACATAAAGTAGTAAGATAATAAAACGAACCTTTTTGAAATAACAGCAGTGGTCAGCATTGCATCTGAAATATCCATTGTCTTGCATAACCCCATCAAACTTCTTGTACCACTGTCAAGGAGCTTGTTTTAAACCATACAAGCTCTTTGTCAACCTACACACCAACTCTTCATTGCCCTCTTTCGTAAACCCCTCTGATTGCTTCATGTATATTTCTTCCTCCAAATCACCATGAAGAAAGACAGTCTTCACATTTAACTGCTCTAAATATAACCATTTTGCTGTGACAATGCTTAATACTAACCGGATCGTAGTTAGTTTAACAACAAGAGAAAATATTTCAGAGTAGTCAATACCTTCTATTTGTAGGAAGCTTTTGACCACTAGTTGTGCCTTGTATCTCTTGGAACCATCATATTCCTCTTTGATCCGAAACACCCACTTATTTTGTAAGGCTTTCTTTCCTTCAAGCAACTTGGCTAACTCCCAAGTTTGATTAGAAATCAACAACTTCATCTCATCCTTCATTGCAAGCTCCCACTTGCTCGCATCTTTTCCCTGATATGCCTCATCATAATACTCAGGTTCCCCTGCATCAGTCAACATCATGTATTGCAAGTACTTTCTATTTGTTATAGGAGTTCGAGTTGATCTTCTCATTACACTCTGAGCATGTGTCGCTGAAACATCTCTATGTGGGATATGATCTATAACCTGGAGCGGCACACCTTGTTCTTCATCATTTTGATTAATTGGTTCCACGATCTTGTTATCTGGCACATCATTCGGCCTAAAGTACTCTGGCTCTTCTGGCTCAGACACCTGTGTGTTTCTATCTTTGTACATAACCCTTTCATTGAAGACAACATCTCTACTTCTGATCATCTTGCAGTTTTGGTCATCCCACAACTTATAACCAAATTCATCTTCTCCATAGCCTACCAAAGTACGCTTCACTGACTTGGCGTCTAGCTAATCCATCGCATGATCACCTATATGTACATAAGAAACACACCCAAACACTTTAAGATGAGAAAGTTTTACCTCTTTCCCAATCTAGATTTCCTCTAGTATAGGGAGGCCCAAAGGCTTTGATGGTCCTCTGTTGATCAAATATGCTGTTGTATTGACTGCTACTGCCCAGAATTATTTTAGCAACCCAGAATGTAACCTCATGCTTCTAGCTCTAACCTCATGCTTCTGGCTCTCTCAGTCAATGACTTGTTCATCCGTTCTGCTGTGGGGTTCCAGGAATCATTCTACTGAGTTTTATCCCACTCAGGTAGCAAAATCTCTTGAATCCATGTCTTCATATTTTTCACTATTGTTTGACTGCAGCTTTTTGATCTTTAACTCTGTCTCGTTCTCAACCCTAGTTTTCCATCTCTTGAAAGTATTAAACACTTCAGACTTGTATTTTAGAAAATAAACCCATACCTTTCTGGAGTGGTCGTCAATGAATGTGACTGAAGCTGGACCCCAAACATCGGTGTGCACTAGTTCTAACTTCTCTTTTACCGGTACCTTTCCGGTTTTCTTGAAGCTCACTCGCTTATGTTTTCCTAACATGTAACTCTTACAGAAATCAACCTCAACACTCTTCAAATTTGGCAACTTACCTTTCGAATGCATACATTTCAGCTTCTAACTACTTATGTGCCTAAACCTCTGGTGTGCTAAGTTCGGATCATCTTTACCTTCCGCCATAACAATTGAACAACAACCATCCGTGGTTGTCTAAAACGACCCATTTTTATTTCCTCGGGCGATTATCATAATACCCTTCGAAATCTTCCACTTATCATTTGTGAAAGTCGTCATGTAACCATCTAATGCCAGTTGCCCAATGGAGATCATATTCTTCCTCAAATCCGGTATGTGCCTCACGTTGTTGAGCTTCCAAACTGACCATTTCAGCTGAATCTTCACATTTCCCTTCATGGTAATGTTACATGCTTGATCGTCACCAAGATACACCTTACCCAAATTTTCGGAGACGTAATTTTCAAACAACTCCCTGTAAGGTGTGGTATGGAATGACGCTCCTGAATCCAGAACCTAGGACTCCGTCTTACTTTCCAATGAACAGATGAGACAGTCATCTGACTCCTCCGACACACAGTTCGCACTGCCATTGCCCTTATCTTTCTTCTCAGATCTACACTCATACAAGAAGTGGCATTTCTTATCACAGTTCTAGCACTCTACATCTTTCTTGTTTCGTTGCTAATTTCTCAAATAATTGACCTGATACCTAGATTTAGACTTACCACTTGACTTTGATCTTCTTGTTGATTCGTGTTCCGATTTATGTTTATGCTTTCTCTACATTCCATATTCAGTGCTGAAGATGTAGACGCTCCAAATCCCTTTTCACGCAACCTAATCTCTTCGGTCATGATCATGTTCACAACTTGTGAGAAATCTAATTTCTCTTTCCCAAACGAATTGGTAATTAACTAACTTGTCATCTTCCAACTTTTTGGCAATTGTATTGGTTTAGATACTCTCTAAAACCCTGACCTTCTGTTATCTTTAAATTTGATAGCTTTTTGACAAGATGGACCTTCCTTTCCGCAAAAGGCTATTCATATAGGTTTGATAAACTCTTTATTAGATCTCTGGCAGTTAGCTGATCATTTACGTTAAAAACGACCTGCTTCATCAAACTGAGACGAATTGCTCTCAATGATTTCCTGTTCAAAAGTTTGAGATCCTCTTCATCCATGTTCTTCGGCTTCCGCTTCTTTGACCAATCTACATCGGTTATATCCTCAGACTTCTCTTTTAACAGCCAATGCAAGTCCTTCTGGTACAAATAATCCTCCATCTGCATCTTCCAGAAACTGAAATTCATCCCATCGAATTTCTTAATCTTGTGAGAATCCTTCTCCGATCCCATATTTGCGACAAAATTATTGACCTCGAGAAAACCTAGATTTGTGTGAAAAATAACCCGGCCCAACCTAGGGTTCTGATACCAAGTGCTGTAAGAAAAAATCGCACACACAAATCTAAACATACACAGATAATATGAAAGCAATAAGAAGAAAAAGACGACATCAAAGATTTTACATGGCTCAACAATTTGCCTACGTCCACGGAGTGCACCGCACTCAATCAACTACTTTCAGAGTTGATTACAATCTCTCAGTCTCTTTACAATTTGCTCTCTATATCTCTAGCAAATTTTCTCACACACATTAGGATTTACATAATGATGGTATTTATATGGAAGTACTAGGGTTAGCTAAATCCTATTTGGAGTCTATTACTTTTTCCTCTTTCTTCTCTGTGCAAATCTCATTGCACGTGGATTTGTGCATGACCGCTCTAGGTGCCACAACGCTCCTCAAAGCGTACACCTTTGTAAAGGTGACCACGGTTCGATTAAATCGTCGGTTTTATCCGTGGTTTAACTGACGGTTTAACCGGAACTGGATTGGCCAAAATGGAACCGAAAATCGAAACCAAAACCGGTGGTTTCGGTTTCGGTTTCGGTTTCAGTTTCGGTTTCGGTTTGGGAGTCCTCCAAACCTTCCTAAACCGACGGTTTCTAGGCCAAAAACCGGCGGTTTTAACCGCCAAAAACCGACGGTTTATTTTAAAAAAAATAAACAACCAATCAGACGCTGCCACGTGGTAGCATCTGATTTAGACAATCAGACTGTTCTGATCGGTATTAAAAAAAAAAAAAATTTCTCCACCAATCACATGCTGCCACGTGGCAGCGTGTAAAAATTTTTTGACCGTTCTAAATTTTTGACTTGGCAACGGCCAAATTTTTGTTTTCACCCCTTTATTTCTCTTATTTGCATAATCACCCCTCTCTACTATACTATCCTCCTCTAACAATTCCCGAGTTCAACGAACTCGACCCCGCTCAAAATACCCCCCTGAAAATCTATCTAATTCTAACCCCACAGCCTCTTCGGATGCTTTTTTTGTAGGTGAAGGTGAAGAAGAAAAGCTGATGAAGTCCGAACTCTTCAAAGTGCATATGAAGAAAACTAAGGTAGATAATGGTTTCCAAATCCAATGCAATCACTGCGGCAGAAAATATAAGGTTGGAAGAAACTTCGGATATGGCACGTTATGGTCCCATATCAAAAAAAATCACCCATCTGAATACACGGTAGAGAGTAACCAATCCCAAATCTCCAGGTACGCAACCCCTTCTAATCAATTATTTCATTACACGACTAAAAACAATAGAGAACAATTAGCATTAATGGTTGCAACTGAACACTTACCTTTTGGTTTTGGTGAGAAAGTAGGTTTTATTAATTATTGTCAAAATGCATTAAATCCTGCAATGCTACATGTTCCTAGATCCACTCTCACACATACACTACATAGCATTTACAGAAGAGAAAAAAACAATTTGAAAACATATTTTTCTGAATTTCAAGGTCGCGTTTCCATATGTGCCGACATATGGAGCGACAATTTTGGTAGTCATTCATATTTGGGTGTCACATGTCATTATATGGACAATAACTGGGACATGCAAAAAAGAATTCTTGTATTTCGTGTTTTTGATGACTCGCATTCAACTCAAAATATTTTTCAACTCCTTAAAATCATTTTTCAAGAGTATAATATCCTAAACAAAATTTTTGCTATTGGCTTTGATAATGCTGCAAGCAATACTGCATCTATTCTTATGTTACAAAAATTGTGCAATCCCTATTTTGGGGGTAAATTATTTCATCAACGTTGTGCATGTCATGTTTTAAATTTGTGTGTTCAAGCTGGATTAGCAGAGCTTTCTACTTTTATTAGACCAATTAGAGATAGTATTAATTATATCTGGAGGCATAACAAAACCCAGAAACAATGGTTAAAATATTGCACTATGAATAATATGCATCCCAAAAAAATTTCTCGAGATATTAGCACTCGTTGGAATTCAACTTATAAGTTGCTTTGTGAAAGCGTTGAATATAAGGAATTATTAGTTTCTTTTATTACTTATAATGTTCCTTCAATTTCTCTTCAATTGAACCATTGGGATGTATGTATAAAAATTCTTGAATTGTTACGTGTTTTCAATGATGCTACCGTCGCTTTATCTGGTGTTTACTATCCCACTACTCATTCATTTCTTATTCAATGTGTTAATATTGTTGGTGCATTCAATGATTGTGATGTTGATCTTCAATTGAGTCCATGTGCTGATGCCATGAGAAGAAAATGGTTACAGTATTATGGGCAGATTCCAAATATTTACTTGCTTGCATCGTGTTTAGATCCACGCTTTAAATTTGAATATTTGTAGGTTTATTTAGCTAGTTATTACAAATGTTTAGATTTAGAAGTTGATATTCTTCAGTATTGTGATTCCATTAAGGAATTGCTTTTTGAATTATACAATGAATATCTTAGAATATATGGTCCGTCTTTGAATGTGCCGGTTTCACAACCCCAACCCACATCTGGTGGTACTAGTAATTCTGAAAAATTTACATTAAGGGGTTAAGGGGATCGACTGTTTTCTGAAAGAACCAAAAAATTACGAACATCTTCTTCATCCTCAACGGAATTCGAGGTTGACCGGTATTTACAAGACACTCATAAATTTAAAGATGAAGAATTTAGTATCCAGGCTTGGTGGAAGAGTCATCAACAAGATTATCCAATTTTGGCAATTATTGCCAAACAAATTCTTGGAACGCCGGTTTCTACAGTTGCTGTGGAACAAGAATTTAGTGCAGGTGGAAATATTTTGGACCCAAGACGATCATCTATGTGTCCACAATCACTTGAAATGCAGGCGTTTGTTGATGATTGGACAGAGGCCAAATATAGACAACAAGAACTTCAGCCGGAGATAGCGAACGACTTCTTCGAAGATGAACAAACGACGGGAACGAAAGGCAGTGAATAAATTCCGTTCCAACATACAACCTCCAACACCGAGCAACTAATTAAAGGTAAAAGAACTACGTGTCATTTGATTCCTCTACATTGATGGAGGATACGTAGGCAGCTTAATTATGGTAAAAAATTAAGTGCAAGGCCGATTTTTTTTTTTTTTTTTTAATTTTAACTTTATTACATTGTAATATTATATATTTGAATTCAAGCCTTCAAGGCCAATTTCTAATTTTATTTTATTTTTTGTGAAATTGTAAAGTTGTATTTATTAATAAATGTCAATTTATTTTTTTCTAAACATTGTGAACTACTTAAATACTTCAATGGAAAATGTTTGTAAATATATTGATTGGGATTTAGGAAAAAAAATTGAAAAAAATAAAAAATGGTTGTAAATGTATTTTTATTTAATAATTTGTTCATTGGAAATTTGGAATTATGATTGGGAAGAATTAATATTGATTGGGATTTGAAAAAAAAAAATTGAAAAAAAAGAAAAAGAAAAAATGGTTGTAAATATATTTTTATTTAATAATTTGTTCATTGGAAATTGGAATTATGATTGGGAAGAATTAAAATATTGATTAATTAATTGGGTTTTAAAAAAAAAAAAAAAAAAAAAAAACTGGAACCAGAACCGGCCAAAACCGGAACCGAAACCAGAACCGCCAAACTGGCGGTTTCAAACCGGTAACAAACCGGTTTTTCCGGTTTCGGTTTCGGTTTCGGTTTCGGTTTCGGTTTCGGTTTCGGGTGCCTTCCAAACCGAAACCCAAACCGAAACCAACGGTTTGAAACCGAAACCGGAACTAAACCGAACTGGTGCCACCATTACACCTCTGTGACAAACACTGCCGTCAAAACTGCTCTTGAAATTCGCAGTGTAACACACGCTACTCACAATTGCGGACCACTCTTACACTCCGCTGTGCAAGACACGTCGCGAAGCAATTTCAGTTTCTCATTCTTGTTTCCTTTGTTGACTTTGCTTATCATTGTTCACCAATCCCAAGTTCCCAACAATGCAATTATCTTTGTATTTCATTTTCACAAAAGACAAAAAAGAGTTAATTTGCATTTTACTTTTTGCTTTTTGCTTTTCATTTGTTAACTCGAAAGTCTTCACAAAACTCCAACATCATTTGACTGTAAACATAGGATGTAATTGTGTAAGGAGATCAGTAAGGATTTTCAATAGGACTTTCTTTACTCCATATGTGAGGTGTCAAAGGTCAATAGCACAACTCTATAATCTCTATTAACAATTCAGTTTCTTTAAAAAAAATATATTAATAATTCAGTTTCTTAAGAAAAAATATATATATTAGGCAGGCTTACACCAGACTTGTAACTTGTTGAAAAGCAAATGTTTTTGTTTTGTTTGAATTAAAAAATGTTGAGTCAAGTGATGATTCCATAGCTTTCCAGAAGGTGTGAACTTCTCAACTTTCAAAAATCAATAGATGATCAAAGACAATGCCCTTGGGTAAATGAGGCAACTGCCTAGACCTCACGTTTATTAAATTTAAGGCCTATGTTGTAGTCTGTATTAATTATGGCCTCACTTTTAATCCGAGATCATATATTTTTTTGAAAGCTTTCACCATTGGTAGGATTCGAGCCGTTGATCTGGGAGTCATTTATCTAAGTCCCAAACTTATCCACCTACCAACTGAGCTACGCCTCTGTTGTTGGCATTTATATTTCAGTTGCTTAGCTTGGAAAATCAATTTTTTTGTACTTGAAACTTTTATAATGTAATAAAATTTGAATTTAAATCTCAAATAACTCATATTGGTTTGCTTTCAAAAAAAAAAAAAAAAATTCTCATATTGGTTATTTAACATAATTTCTATTAAAATTTATAGCACATTTTGGTGCTGTAGGACTAGTACTGACTAACACCGACTTAATAATTTAAGTTTTAATAGCATAAAAATTGTGTCTTGAACAAAAATAACCTTCAGACACAAACACACAAAATAAGTAACGCATTTTTTTTTATTGCGCTTTTCGTGACTTATTTATCCTGATCATGATTTATTTCCTTTTTTTTTTTTTTTTTTTGAAGGAAAGGAACCAAGTTACAGACAAGAGCGGCAATCCGCTAAAACATAAGAAGAAACATACGGAGGGAACTCCTCCAGCCAAAACATGTCCTCAACGCAGGAGAGACCGTTTTTGGCAAGACCATGGGCTGTATTAGCCTTACGAGGTACAAAATTAACCGAAAAACAACGCAAACGATCAAGGATAGAATGGATATCGATTTATTTCCTTTGATTGTAACTTATTCAATAATTACTTGGCTGAATTTGATCCGTAAGAGGACAAAAATATCTCTATCAAAAAAATGAAAATACTAGAATGCCCTTAAATCATTAATATTGAAATTAAAATTATTATAATAAGATAAAAAATTTAATTACGATTTAAAAAAAAAAAAAAAAAAAAAAAAAGAGTGATACTATTTTGCAAACCACAAATTATCTTATAATTAACAAACCATTTTATAATTTTATTTTAAGGAATATTATTGTTTTTCCCTCAAACTTTTTAGATATGGGTTATTTTGCATCCTCTAATTTCCATAATGACCAATTAAATCCAAACACATGCAACCATCAACACCCTCAAATCCAACAAAGCCCACTAGGGTCGATCTCCTCTGGGCATAGGAGATTGATGTAGTGAGAGAGAGATGGAAGGGGGACAAAACAAAGAAATGGTGAAAAGTAAAACAGAGAGAAACAATACTAAGATGAGATGAGGAGAGAGAAAGTGAGCTGGTTTTTTCTAATTTTATTTTAATATTTATTTATTATTATTTTAATTTATGTGTTAGGGTAAAGTTGCCAATTTACACTTACGATTTTTCAAATGTTTAACTTTTGACTAACAGATCACTAACGGAAATGTGCATTTTGACCATTAATTGAAACTATAAATAGGGATGGCCAATGGGGAAATGGGGATGGATATAGGTCCCCCCATCCCCATCCCCTCCCCCCCCATTTCCCCATTTGGGGAAAATGGGGATGGGGTAGATTTGGGGGGAGGTCTCCCCACCCCCATCCCCATTTCCCCGTTTTCTCCATTTTTCCCCGTTTTTCCCCGATCCCCCATTTCCCCATTCCCCCATTTTGCCTATATAAGTTAGGTTTTAAGTTATAAATATGTATTTATAGTTAGTAAAATAGAAATAATAGAAATAATAGAAATAATAAAAATAATAAAAATATAAAAATATAAAAATAAATATATATATTAATATATTATATTATATTATATATTTGGGGGAAATGGAGAAATGGGGATGGGGGGACCCCTCCACATCCCCATCCCCATTTCAATTTGGGGATAAAATTCATCCGCATCCCCTTCCCCCCCCCCCCCCCCCCCCCCCATTTCCCCATTTTCCCCCAAAAAAAAATCCCCAAATGGGGATGGGGGAGCGGGGATTTGGGGTCCCGGAGGAAAATGGTCATCCCTAACTATAAAGCATTTTTTTTAGCAATTACTGACACTAAAAGGTGTTAAATGACCAATACCTCAAAAATGAGGGGAGAAAATAATTATATCCCTTATTTTTAACCCCAATTTTATCCTTAATAAAAATAAAAAAATAACTAAAAAAAAATACGAAACAAAACTCTAAACAGTAAACACACGACCGTATTCGAACCGACGGACAAAACCTTTACACTCACGAATTTTCCTTTAATCATTATTTAATTTTTCTTTTTCTGATAAAATGGTGATCCTCTGGATCCAAAGCCGGGCAGCCGGCCACTTCTTTTATTTTTTCTTGCTCATTCTTTCTATCTTAACCATTTTCAAATCAATATTCTTATTGAGACTAACATCAATATTCTTAATTAGCTGATGTAAATAGCAGTTTATATGATTTTGTTTCATTTCTTGTTTGGTTCCAAATTCCAATTTGACTTATTAGCATGTGTTTCGAGAATTCTCTTAGCTTTCCAAGCTTGAATTTTGTTTGGTGTGAATTTTTCAACAGCTGGTTTTTATGCTTGAAGTTATATAACTGATGACGAAAAATAAAATGGAATAGTATATATTTATTTATGGATTATGTTAACGTGTGGGGATGCCATACAAATTAAACTGATTATGTAAGATTTACATAGCTATGTAATATTATATATGGCGGTCACACATTAGCAATAATTTATTTATTAATAGTTGTTCAAAGAAATAATTATAAGAAAAATAAAAAGAGTAATTTGGAATTGAACAGTGTTAGGTTTGGCTCGTATTCTCAAATGAACTAAATGTGAACCAAACGGACTCAACTGATGTGGAGCTTCCTGAAGACATGGGATACATTTGGAAGTTGAATGGTGGTGTTTAAGGGAGATTGAAGATTGAAGAAGAACTGAAGAAGCGTAATCTGGTAGGTACCGCTGCGCAGGACCGCGGCATAGGCAAGTGCCTAGGCAGCGGCACATGGGGCAGTAAAGTCCAGAGGATCAGGCGCAGTACAGGACCGCGGCGTAGGCAAGTGCCTGAGCTGCGGCACATGGAGAGGTCATGTGCAGAATAGTTTTTTCATGGTGTTGGAAGCGGGGTGCACACCGTAACCTATACGGCGGAGACGATGTGTTGTTGAGATCGGGAATATTACGCAGAATAGGAAAAGATATTCTTCTGGAAGTTCTTGTGCTTGAAGGAAAAGGATTTACTCCCTATAAGAAAACTTGTCATAAAAGGAAATAGTATTTATGTGGAACAAGTAAGTCTTGTACGTTTAGGAGTAGGATTTTCTTTTATACGTTTAGGAGTAGGATTTTCTTTTATCTTAAACTCCCTGTAACTAGTATAAATAGTCATAATATTTATGTTATTAGATTGAAGGCTGTGGAGATCGAGTTAAACACCATGTAACATCAGAGAGTGTGAGTGAGATCTGAGGAGACCCAAGGGAATATCCAAGGAGGGATCCAAGGGAGTATTGGTGGATCTAGTTAGAGATCCGTGGGTGATATTTATGGGAGACCTAGGGGATATTGTGGGGTTCTTGGTGAGGATCTTGTGAGTTGAGTTTAGGGTTAGGTGTGAAAAAGAATCCTGGAGTATATGGTTGTAACAATTTATCATATAGTGGAACTTTCTCTGTCGTCCTGACGGCCCGTGGTTTTTTACCCGTTTTGGGTTTTCCACATATATCTTGTGTTATGATTGTTTTATTATCTCTCATCTATTTTTTCTGCTTATTGGCGTTATTATTTGCTATAAGTTATGGGCGTATATTAGGCACGACGATTCCTCGTTCATCGGTTTATAGGAATTATCCCCAACGTGTGTAGTGGGACATTATACAAAATTTATCCTTCTTTTTTTCTCTTTCTTTTTCTGAAATTTTAATTTATTTATTTATTCAATTTTTTGTTTATTTGTATATTACTTTTGATGTATAGTCCACTTTTGAATATCTTAATAGTCTAATAGATAACATTTGGTGGCATGGCCGAATGGATCAAAGGCATTTAAAGACCCATGATCAGCGATTTATGGAAGATATTATATATATATATATATATCGACAATATAACCAAACAAATTAAGTGAGAATGGATAAGATAAGATCGGTCCGGTGGTAAAACTCTCACATCTGTATTATGAGATTGTGGGTTTTAATCATTCTCTCTTTAAAAAAACTCTAAATTTATATAATAGTGTAATACTAAAAAGAAAGAATTAAGTGAGAATGATGGTAATAATTAGTGATTGGCTAAATAATAAATGCAATGTTGTAGATAGTTGAATTTTGATGTATCTATGCATTTATTCGAGTGGCTGTCACTATAAGTCTATAAATGATATATCAAAAATAAATAAATATAAACACACTCTCTTATTCTTTCTTTGAATTCTCACAAACTCCCTCCCCAGTCCGATGCCGGTCACTCCTGGTTCTTCTTATTATTATTATTTTCTCTTTCATTCTTTCTATCTTACCGATTTTCAAATCAACTATATACGTACGTATCTGATTTTGAGAGTATTTGTTTGGTAGGCCTTGAGACCAACATTGAACCGACATCAATATTCTATAGCTGATGTAATAGTGATTTATGGATATGTTTCATTTCCTGCACAACAATTTGCATGTCGTCTAATTTGACTTATTAGAATTTGCTTCGCTTTCCAAGCTTTTATTTTTTAAGTTTCAATTTTCCAACCAGTTTTTTTTTTTTTTTTTTTTTTTTTTTTTTTTTTTTTTTGAGTAATGCTAGATTTTCTAATTTTTTTTTTTTTTCCAGATATTGACAACTCACCATGCCACATAATTTGAAAAGTTTTTTAGGAAAAAATTTGAAAAGCCTAGCATTACTCATTTAAAATGGGTGTTACAAGATAAAATTGGTTTGTCAATGGAATTACTGAAAAAAGAAAGGCAGCGATTATGTAATTTTTTTTTTTAATGAAATATTAAATTTATTAATTTCCAAAATAATTATTCTCTTATCAACTTTTTCATTTTCTGGATTAAAATAACCTTAATGAATTTACAGATCTCTATTGTCGGAAGTCTGTGGCATGTCGGAGGTCTGTGCCAAATTGAGGTATGCTGTATGCAACATAATCAATTTTACATGGCAGTTTTGTTTTAGTTTTTGTTTTCAGTGTCTGGTCTTTTGGGGTTTCGATGAATTATATTTTTTATAAGTTTACTTTTACTTTTATATTAATTATTTTTGTTGATTTGTCTATTACTTTTTAGTTTTGGTGGTGATATATAAGTGGGTGCGGTCTTCGTGGAACATGTTAGTGGATGACATATAGCTGAATGGCCGCATGATCAATGGCCGTATGATAAGGGACATGACTTTGTCTGTTTGCAAAAAATTGTCTAACATCAGACGTCCTTTGCGTAATTCGGCCGTGATTTAATTTAGAGAAAATAATTGTTAGACACCATTAATTGGTGAGTGGAGTACCAAAAAAGTCATTTACTTTTTAAATTGTTCTAAAATTACCATTTCAATAAAATATTGTTCATTGACAGTCATTTTATCAAAATCTAACATAAAGCTTTTGGGGCTCCACTTACCAATTGATAGTGTCCAGATCTATAATAATAATAATAATAATAATAATAATAATAATAATAATTTGATTATTTAATTATATATATAAAGTAATGACTCGATTAATTTATTATTTATTATTTTAAATGAATTATATAAGGTAATGAATTTATTAAATGAATTTATTATTTATTCATCATTATCTTATTTTTCTCTCAAACTTGCTATTCTTTTAAATTAAATATTAAAATCAAGAGTAATGCTATATTATCCAAATTTGATGTCCAAATGACGTGGCAACACTCTTATCCATTCATTCAAATCAAACAAATCTAATACAAACTAAATGAATAGATGAGAGTGTTGCCATGTCATTTGAACACCAGATTTAGGTACCAAATTTGGACAATGTAGCATTACTTTTTAATTTATATTGATTTTAGAGTAATTATAAATCTGGTGCCCAAATGACGTGGCAACACTCTCATATATTCATTTAAATATAAGAACTTCCGGAGTCCTGGCGAACTTTGATTTTTCAGCCAACCCGTGACAAGTACGATGTAATCTTCTTTCATCACACTATGACTATCCAAAAGCACAAAGTCAAATTAATTATATTTACAAGACTTTAATTTCTTCCCATATCATACTATAAATTTAAGTGTGCACCGGAATGTTTTTAGTATCTCTAGTGTATGAGTATACTTGGTTTCTCTGTTATAAATCTTCTGTTTAATTTCTTGCTGTGAATTGAACTCAGGAGAGATTAGAAATGGAAACAAAAACAAGTTTTCTGGGTAGCTCTCTGGCTGTGGCAGTGCCTTTTGTTCAGGAGTTGGCAAAGAAGCCACTGATCAATATTCCACCACGTTATGTGCTTCCTGATCAAGATCCAGCTCTCAATTCATCTTCTTCATCACAAATTCCTGTCATTGACATGCAAAAATTACTCTCTCATGATTTCATGGACTCAGAGCTCCAAAAGTTGCACCATGCATGCAAAGAATGGGGTTTCTTCCAGGTAAGGGTGTGCAATGCATGAATCTATGATCCAATTTTTATTTTTTTTTCAATGATATTCATTTGAACAATTTAGAATATGTTTGATATGGCTTTTCTTTTGGTCAAAAGAGGTTTTTAAATGTTAAAAGCTTTTTTGAGGGGTTTCTTTTGATTGTCTGGCAAATCCCTAAAAGAGATTTTATAGTATTAGATATATTTTATGTTTACTTAAAGAAACTCATAATGTTTCATCATCTACCCCTTTTATTACAAAACTTATATACTTTGTCTATTCTATTTTTATAATTTATGACAATTAAAAGCTCTTTTAAGATATATTACTAAAGAGTAATGTTACGTTGCTCAAATTTGATGTTTAAATTTTTTCTTTTCTTCTTTTTTTCTAAATATATATTTATTGGATCATATTCAGTGTTCCAGTATGCGGCTTAGGCGGCCGATTAATCAGCTAATTAGGAAATAGGCGGTTCCAGCTGCTGCAATTAGGCCTTATGCATCCTTTCCAGGCAGCTGGCCGACTGATCGCCGATTAGATCCGACTAATCAGCTGACTAGTTGGAGGCCAGTTGGCCTAGGCCTTTTTTTTACAAAAAAAAAAAAAAAAAAAAAAACCTTGACCCAAAACAGAGCCTTGTGTCGCCTCACCACTGCAGCCGGAGCCGCCGTCGGTTCCAGCTGCCGCAATTAGGCCTTATGCATCCTTTCCAGGCGGCTGGCCGACTGATCGCCGATTAGATCCGACTAATCAGCTGACTAGTTGGAGGCCAGTCGGCCTAGGCCTTTTTTTTACAAAAAAAAAAAAAAAAAATCACCTTGACCCAAAACAGAGCCTTGTTGTCGCCTCACCACTGCAGCCGGAGCCGCCGTCGTCACCATCGCCCGGTCATCCTCACCAATCGCTCCGACAACCGTCCAGGATTAGTTTTCTTAGTTTAGAAAAAAAGAAAAAAAATAATAAGAAACAAAAACTATAAGTTGAAAAAATAAAAAGAAGATTAAGAAGAATAAGAAGAAGGTGAAGTCGTGAAGATGAGTTGCAGAGAGATGAGTTTGAAGAGAGAGTCTGTTGGATTTGAGAAGAAGGCAAGATAAATGTAAAAAATTAAAAATCAAAACCCAAATCTGAAAAGTGATAAGACAAGAAAAAATTTAATATAAAAAAAAAGTTAATGTCAAGACTCAAGTCAACCACAAAGAGATATTGGTGAGATGATGGTTCTGTACTTCAGTGCACCACCAAAACCAAAATATATATATATATATATAAAAGAAAAAAGAAATGCACATAACAATTGAAAAACCGGAAGAGAAAAAAAATAATTATATTTTATGTCTAGTGCGCCTAACATCTACTAGAACAGTGATCATATTGAATTATCTTATTTAACTTGTAGTTGGTCAAATCAGATTGAATTTTGCGTTAGGACTTATTGATCAATCAATTTTGCACATGATTGAATCGGATTGAATGTGCTGCATCAGTTGATAAATCATGAAGTGAGCAGTTGGTTGGTGGAGAAATTCAAATCAGAGATTGAAGATTTCTTCAAACTGCCATTAGAAGAGAAGAACAAGTACAGTCAACTTCCAGGAGATATTGAAGGATATGGCCATAACTTTGTTGTGTCGGAGGAGCAGAAACTTGATTGGGGAGACATGTTCCATTTGACAACTCTCCCAACTCATTTGAGGAAACCACACCTCCTTCCCAATCTCCCTCTCTCATTCAGGTTTTCTCTCTCTCTCTCTCTCAGTTAATTTTAATTTCTATTATATATATATAGCACATGCGATGACGATGACGGTGACTTGAATTTGGAATATCTCCTTACTGAATGATCTTTTTTCACCATCAAATCATGTTGAGTTCTATTGTTTTTTCTATGATGATATTATTTGATATATACTTTAAAATGGATCAAAATTCTCTCATGTCCTATTTTTGTCCATAGCTTTCCGGTAGAGGTTTACACATAAACATAAAACAAAATACATATATGGTCAACGGTAATGAGAGGATCCTACCTCCTTTAAAATATGGATGCCAGCAGTTCACAGGGGGGCAGTACCTCAATCCTCCCCCACCCATAAATTTTTATCTTATGTAATAAGATACAGTAGAAAATTAGAATAAAAAATAAGTTTAATTGATGTAAAAATTAAAATTATTAAATTATTAGTAAATATCCAATTGTAGTAATATTTTCGTGTTAATATTTGATTTTATCTATACGTCTGCAGAGAGACCTTGGAAGCTTATTCAGCAGAACTGAAAATTCTGTCCATGAAAATCCTGAAGCTAATGGCAAAAGGTCTAAGAATTGAAGAAAATGAAATGGCAGTATTGGTTGAAGAAGAATGGCAATCAATGAGAATGAACTACTATCCGCCATGTCCACAACCTGAACTAGTGGTCGGACTCTGTCCTCATTCCGATGGCTCCGGCATCACCATCCTCCTTCAGGTCAGTGAAGTTGAAGGCCTTCAGATAAGAAAAGATGGCATGTGGATTTCTGTCAAACCCCTCCCAAATGCTTTTGTCATCAACGTCGGGGACTCTCTCGAGATATTGAGTAATGGAACATACCGCAGCGTTGAGCATCGAGCAACAGTTAACTCGTTAAAAGAGAGGCTTTCTGTTGCCACATTTTGCAGCCCCAGATTGGATGGAGAAATCGGCCCAGCACCAAGCCTTGTTACCCCAGAAACTCCAGCAATGTTCAGAAGAATTAGTGTTGAAGAGTTCTACAAGGGACGATTTTCGCGTAAACTTGATAGAAAATCATACCTTGATACCATAAGGATTCAGAATGAAGAAGGAGGCATAAAACAGTAATTGAGTACAGCATGTTAATGATAATAATCTAAGTGTGTCCTGCCATAAATAAATGTCATAAAGCCCCCATCTGCTGGTAGTATTGCAGAAGTTTATGTATTGTCCAAATTAGTGGTTTGATATATAACAGACCAGTTTGAGATGCTAGGACACTTAATATAAAGAATAATAGTTTGTAATCAAAGATGTTACGGAAGTAATAAGAACTATCTTGTTGGTCATTCATAGACTATTGATGTTGCCAAATAATGTTCTGTAAATTAAATTAAGGGTAATATACACAAACGTACCCAACTTTAGGCATAATTCGATGTATATTCAACTTTTGCTTAAAATTACATTGACATACCCTACCATCACTTGTGTACCGTTAAGAGTTAACGGTGCAAGGGTAAAGTCATCTTTTGCACCACTAATAAATAAACTAATTATTTAATTATATAAAAAATATTATTTTATTAAAAACAAATTAATAAATATGATAAATAAATATTTAAAATGTCATTAATAATTAAAACAATTACTCTAATCACATAAAATCACCAAATAGATCTAAAGTTCACTTCCAAAATCAATGATTTAGAGTGTTCCATAACATCCCAATTCATCACTTAATCAACAAAAGCTAAACAATTTGTATATTGTTCAACAACAAAAAAAATGTATAGATTTTGAATTAAATTAAATGAATAATTCCCATCCTGTAGTCCTCATTTTGTGATGAAAAATGCAAATTGACACCCATGGCAAGTTCTGGTTCTTTATCTATACTCTATAACTCTTGAAACCCTAACATCACCACCATTTCCTTCAAGAACAGGAAGTGTGAGAAGAGCCTATTCCAAGAAAAACTCAACACAGACAACATCCATCTCCACCTGATTCATTATTTCCATCAAATACCGCCATAACTAGATGACAAATCCTAAACAGAAAAGAGGAAAAAAAAAACACTTACCAACAACGTTGAGTCTAGCGCGGCTGTGACAGAAAACTTTGTATGTATGGCGTGAAGCTCTGGACATGAGAGATCAATCGAGCTCCTCCAAAAACGTTAAAGGAGTTTGCACTCCATGGCGACATTGGAGATCATATGATCTCTACAAAGGAGACCGTACGATCTCCTCCATCGAATGAAAGAACTCTAATCTGATGGAGGCTTTCTCCATTATACCTGATATGATAAAGGTGTTCTCCATCAGTTAAGCATCAGATCTTATCTTTTTTTTTTTTTTTTTTTTTTTTTTTTTTTGAAAAAGGCATCAGATCTTATCTGATGTAGAATCACATCTAATATTTGTTTTTAAAAAATATAAATATTTTTTTAAATATCTGAAATATTATGAATTTTTAAAAAAATATATATAAATAATAATAAATTTATCAGTTAGGGTATTTTAGTCATTTTACACAATAAAGATGGTCAACTGTTAGAATGGATGGAAGTCAACTAACGGTAGGATAAGTCAATGTAATTTTGAACAATAGTTGAATATATATGCAATTATGCTTAAAGTCGGGGGACAATTTACACTTAAAGCAATTAGCTTGACAAAGACATTGCATATATATATATATATATATATTTGAACAGCAAAGGCAGATTTTATTGAAGAAACAAACCCAGGAAAACAAGCCAGAAACTAAAGGCAAGAAAAAAACCAGACCAAACCACACAACAGTCGAGAAGAAACAACAGGACCCAAAGAAGAAATCAAAACAGGACAATTGCATAGATTGTTAAGTGCACATTGTGATGGAATATCAATTGTTTAATTGTCTTTCAATTTTTAATAGCCGTGTGGTCCATAAATTTCGTAAACATATCAATTTGGTCCTTATAACAAAAATTTTAACCGCAAAACATTAGGAAAAAAAAAAAGAAAAAAAAAAAAGAGGAAGAATGACAATAAACCCTTCACTTTAATTGAATGGGTTAAAAAAATTGACTAACTAATATCCAATAAGAGTTAATTTGACATGTATAAATTTTATTTTATTTAAAAATAAAACTTAAAATAATAGAATAAAAAAATTGTAAAAAAAAAATTGAAATATAACAAAAGAAAAATTTAGGGCAAGCTTAAGGAACTGACTCATCGATAAACTTTGTCACAACATAATTGAAGGTAAAAAGAGTATAATGGAGGTATGTCCGAAATTGGGATTATAAAATGGACTGGGTCCAAAGGGTTTGACCCTTACCTGTATGATGTGGTCTGAGTTTAAACCTGAACCACATTATTAAAAAGCCCATTTAAACCCTTTATTATAAGCCCACCCTGATTAGGGCCGTTTACGGGTTTAAATCAGGTAAATTTTAAACTCACAAAAAAACCCATATCAGTTAGAGCAGTTGGCACGCACACTGTTGATTCTAGGAAATTCTGAAAAATGTCAGTATAGGCTATGTAGCCCAGCTGTACTTGTGACTGTGAGTGGTCCAAATTGATGGGTACAATAGTTTGGTTGTGTCTATTTGAGAGTAGTAGTGGATCATATCATTCTTCAATCTTCACTGCACTGGCCCACGCTCCACTCATCTTCTGAGATGTGATCAGCACCTGGATCTTGATTTTGGTGTTAGTGTTCTATTCGTTTGTAAAAATTATTCTATTTGGATTGAGTTGTAAAAATTGTTCTATTTAGACTGAGATTAAAAATTGTTATATTTGGATTAATTGTTTTAATAGAATTTTTAATTAATTTAGTTTGTAAAAATTGTTACCCAATGAATCCAGATAAAAAAAATGTGTAAAAAATTCGGGTCAAAATCCGAGTAAAAAAATGTGTTGAAAATCCAGGTCAAAAACTGTGTTAAAACTTTGGTTCAAAAAATATGGGTCAAAATTCGCATCTAAATCCTGGTAAAAATTCTGATCCAAATCCGGCAAAAATAATGTGTTAAAAATTCGGATAAAAAAATGTGTTAAAACTTTGGTTAAAAAATATATGGGTCAAAATTCGGATCTAATCCGGGTCAAAATTCGGATATAACTCCGGGCAAAAAATGTGTTAAAAATTTGGATAAAAAAATATGGGTCAAAATTCGGATCCAAATCCGGGTCACAAATTCTCAATATGGTAACAATGCGGGTTTAAGGGTGGGTTTGGGTAAATCCCTGTTTTTTGTGGGCTGAGTTCTTGCCCTACCCACATGCATAAATGCATAATATTCTTATGTGGGCTGGGTTTAAACCCTTTAAAATTATGAGAGCTTTTTGAGGGCTTAGGTCCAATGCGGGCTTGGGCCTTTAAATTGCCAACCCTTACTACTACTCCAAAATTAATGTTTTCTTCATAACTCTTGTTTCCCGGATTAAACGTTCTCTATTGTTTCATAATATGTAATAATACCATATGATTATAAGATGTACTTGCAAAGAGAACCCAAGTTTTCGACGGATTTGGTTTGAAACCGAATCCATCGAAACCATAGAAACGGATAAATATAAGTATAGTTGACATGTTTTTATTTGATGGCTTTTTTACTTATAGTTACATTAAAATTGTTATCTTAGTATAATTTATACTCATTTTTTATACTTAAATTATGAGAACAAGAGTTTCGGCGTTTCGACGGATTCTGTGTTTGAAACTGAATCCATCTAAACTGTCATAATGGTTACTTATATGCTAGTATTGTATAATTTTGTCCACTTATTTCTTATATTTACATTAAAATTGTGTTTTTAATATACTTTATACTCATTTTTTCAAGTTTACCTATGAGAACCTAAGTTTTGGACATATTTGATTTGAAACCGACTCTGTCGAAATCACCAAAACAAGGAAATACAAGTATTGTTGACATGTTTTCATTTGATTATTTTTGTTACTTATATTTACATTAAGCTTATTATCTTAGTCCAATTTATAGTCCTTTTTTATACTTAAACTATGAGAACTAGAGTATCGGCGTTTTGATGAATTTGGTTTGAAACCGAATTCGTCTAACTGTCCAAATATGTACTTAATTGCGAGTATTGTATCACTTGTTTCATTTGATCGAAATATTTCTTATATTTGCATTAAAATTATGTTTTTAGTATATTTTATACATATTTTTTCAATCTTACCTATGATAATCCAAGTTTTTGACGAATTCGGTTTGAAACCGAAACCATTGAAACTACCAAAACGGGCAAATACAAGTATTGTTGACATGTTTTCATTTGATTGTTTTATTACTTATATTTACATTAAACTTGTTATCTTAGTTCAGTTTATATTCATTTTTTTATACTTAAACTAAGAGAATCAGAGTTTCGGTGTTTCTATCTATTCGGTTTGAAATAAATTGTCATAATGGGTACTTATATGGGAGTATTGCATCATTTGTTTCATTTGATTGACTTTTTTCTTATATTTACATTAAAATTATGTTTTTAGTATATTTGATACTCATTTTTTTCAAGTTTAGCTATGAGAACCCAAGTTTTCGATAGATTCGGTTTGAACCCGAATTCGTCGAAACCACAAAAATAGGCAAATGCAAGTAATATTATTGACATGTTTTCATTTGATGGTTTTTTTTAACTACATTAAACTTCTTATCTTAGTCCAATTTATACTCATTTTTTGTACTTAAACTATAGAACCGGAGTTCGGCGTTTTGACGAATTCAGTTTGAAACCGAAAACATCTAAATAGTTCTAATTAGTACATATATGTAAATATTGTATCACTTGTTTCATTTGATCGACTTATTTCTTTTATTTACATTAAAATTATGGTTTTAGAATATTTTATACTATTGTTTTCAAGCTTACCTTTGAGAACCCAAGTAAGCACTAGAACGGGAAAATGCAAGTATTGTTATCATGTTTTCATTTAATTATTTTTGTTACTTATATTTAAATTAAACCTGTTATCTTAGTCCTATTTCTACTCATTTTTTATACTTAAACTATGAGAACCAAAGTTTTTGCGTTTTAACCACCGAATCCATATACTAATATATATATATATATAAAGCAAAGCCTAAGTGGCCAGAAGACCAACAAAGGAAAATATAATAAAAATCGAGAAAAAGGCTTATTTCTTATATTTATTTGAAAATTGTGTTTTTAGAATATTTATACTCATCTTTTCATGCATACCTTTGAGAACCCAAGTTTTCAACGGATTCAGTTTGAAACAAGTTAGTAGATGACATATAGCTGAATGGCCGCATGATCAATGACCATATGATAAGGCATGACTTTGTCTGTTTGCAAAAATTTGTCTAACATCAGACGTCCTTTGCGTAATTCGGCTGTGATTTAATTTAGAGAAAATAAGCGCTAGACACCAGTAATTGGTGGGTGGAGTACCAAAAAAGCCATTCGCTATTTAAATTGTTCTAAAATCACCATTTCAATAAAACATTGTTCATTGACAGCCATCATGTCAAAATCTAGCAGAAAGCCGCTGTTATCTATTACATGACATTTTAGGACTCCACCAACCAATTGATGGTGTCCAGTGCTATAATAATAATAATAATTTGATTATTTAATTATATATATAAAGTAATGATTTGATTAATTTTTTTTTTTGTTTTAAATGAATTATAGAAGGTAATAATTACTTTCATTGTTATCTTATTTTTCTCTTAAACTTGCTATCAGTGCGGCCAGTGTTCTAGTAATCGGAAAAATTGACCGATTAATCGTCAGAAAAACAGTCATTTTTGGCTGCCGTTTGTAGGCCAAGACCACCATGTCCGACGTCGATAACCTGTCTCGGAGCTTAGAGATGAGAAGAAGGAAGTAGATCTGGTCTTGTTGGAACTCATCGTCGAAACCTAGAGTAAAAATGAATGAAGAAGTTGAAGAAAGATGGAGAGGGAGAGTATTTGTGCGTTTCAAAAACCAGATCTAATAAACAAGATGAAGAGAGAAAATAAAGATAAACGAAGAAGATGAAGAGAGATAACGAGACAGTATGTGTTTCAGTGTTTGTGCGTTGAAAAGAAATGTGGAATTGTGGGGTGTAGAAAAACTGAGAAACAAAAGTGACACAAATAATAAGACTAGAGAAAAAAAAAATGAAAATAAAAAGTCACATATGGTCATGTGAGGTTCGATCTAATGATAGTGCTGAGATGTTTGTGTTTTTAAATAATAAACAAATATCTAGATTTTTTTTTTCTTAATCAAAATGATTCTATTATGTTGTGAATAAATGAATAACAATCAAAGAACATATGAATCATAAATAATAAAATGTGAGAGAGTGAAGAATGAATATAGAGAGATGAGGGAGAGCTTTGTTTTGTATTAATATTCTAAAAGATCCAAAAAATTATAAATGAACTTTTTTTTTTTTTTTTTTGATTGATAAGAACTCATAAACATTACAGATAATTTCTACTCAACAAAGAACTAAAATCCAACCTAAGAAATTCTCTACTAGAAGAAAAAGCTAAAACAGCAAGCTTAAATGCGAAGGAATTTCCAGATTTGGAAATCACTAAACACTTAATATGTCTACTTCTGATATCAACACTTTAATATCATTCACAATATATTTAGATTCCCCTATAAAAGGCCTAGAATCGTTAAGAGAAGAAACCACCGCAGAAGAAACAACCTCTGCCCAATCCACACGCAAATTATAAAATTTTGCCAACAATAAACCCTCCCTTAAAGCTATCAGCTCACCAATCCTGGCATTGAAATTTCCAGGCAGCTGGTTGGTACACGCAACAACTACCAACCCCTTCACATCTCTTATAACAGCTCCTATTCCCATAGCCTCCCCATTCTTACCCAATACAGCAGAAGTATTTAGCTTTAGGTGTTCAGGAGGCGGAGCAATCCAATCAGGACCATACCTGATCCGAACCGAAGAACTTCCAACAGAAACAGCCCTTTGAGACCTCTGAAATTCTGCCAAGATATCCAAACCACCTGCAGCCACCATATCCGGATTCTTACAAATCCCTTCCATATAATATTTGTTCCTATTTTCCTATATTGCCCAAGCTATCATACAAAATCTCTCCAAATCTGCAACAGAAAACCGAGAAGACATAAACCAAAACACATCCAAGGCTTGCAACTGATTAACCTCTTCAAAAGGACAAAACAAACCAGAAAACCTCCAGCACTTCTTAGCCTCTTTGCACCAAAAAATAGCATGAGCAGCTGATTCCACAGGACTAGAACATCTACCACACCTAGGAGAATCAATAACTTTCCTTTTGCAAAGATTATGAAGCGATGGAAAAGCATTCCAACAAGCTCTCCAAACAAAAATCTTGACTTTCGGAGGAATTTTTAAACTCCACATCTTCCACCACCACTTCTGAGACATTTGAATTGGAACCAGAGTCACTTATCTTCTTTGAGATAGCCAATTGGTATCCACTATGAACAGAATATTGTTCATTGTTTTCGAAATGCCAAGCCAAGTAATCTTCTCCTCCTAGCCAACTAATCGGAATAATCATCACCATCTCCTTATCACTTGACAACAGCCAACTATCCAATTTCCCCATATCCCACCAACGAGCATTACTACTCATTAAATCAGCCACCTTTAGCTCATTACCAGGATCCGGAGTAATAGTCATAAAAGAAGTCGGATGAGGAATCCATCTATCCTTAAATACTCTTATAGTTTTCCCATCCCCGACAACCCATCTTAACCCCTGAGATAGCAACTCTTTCCCCCATAAAATACTTCGCCAAATATGGGAAACACCATTCTTGGCAGCCACCTGCAAAAACTCCTCGTTTTTAAAATATTTAGCCTTCATAAGCCTAGCCACCAAAGAATCAGGATTCTTCAAAATTCGCCAAGCTGAATTGTTTAGCTAATAAAGATTGATTAAAAGAAATTAACTCTTTGAAATTCAACCCACCTTGACTCTTAGGTTTACACAGAGACAACCATTTCACCCAACTTATCTTTCGTTTACCCTCATTTGATCCCCATCAAAACTTAGAACACATGGCACTCATCTCTTTACAAAAACCCACCGGAAGCCTAAAAATACTCATAGCATAATTAGGGATCACCTGAACCACCACCCTAATCAATACCTCGTTACCCCCAAAAGAAAAATAACTATCCTTCCAACCTCTTAACTTCTTCCAAACTCTTTCCATAATTCCATTAAACAAAATTCTCTTATTTCTACCCACCAAAGTAGGAAGTCCTAAGTACTTATCTTGATTAAAACCTTCCTCAATACCTAGCAAATTATATATATCTTCTTTTATACAAGCAACCACATTCTCACTAAATGTAATCTTGCTTTTCTGTAAATTAGTTTGCTGGCCTAAACCATGAGCATACACATTCAGAATCTCTCTAAATCTTGCACCACAACAACTAGAAGACCTACTAAACAAAATGCTATCATCAGCAAAGAACATATGACTAATAAGAGGACCACTTCTGCCACATCTAATACCCAGCCCCCTGCCATTATTTTTAGCCATTTTAATCAAACCTGAAAATGCCTCAGCACAAAGAATAAAAAGATAGGGGGACAAAGGACACCCCTGTCTAAGGCCTCTAGAAGGCTGCACATCACAAACCATCACACCATTAAGCAAAAAATTTAGAGTAGAAGTGCCAACACACTCCATAATCAACCCAATCAAAAATGAACTCAAACACACATACATAGGCAATAAAGAGGAGGGAGCTTATTGTAATTTCTGTTGTTCAATTATTGTTTTGCTGCTCCACGACCCCACTTGCATTTGCTCTTTCAATGAGAAAGCCACACCCCACATTTTATAACATTTATCCTACTAATGGGTAATTAACAAATGATGATAAATGGTACACGGTGGAAGCTGGAAAACCACATTTAATTATAACATATTCAAAAATAACTCATAATTTTTTTTTTCAAAACTTTGGGGGGGCCATGGCCCCTGCTGGCCTCCACAATGTTCCGTCCCTGATTTGATTTTACAGCCAACCCGTGACAAGTACGACGTAATCTTCTTTCATCACACTATGACAAAGTCAAATTAATTACATTTACAAGACTTTTAATTTCATCCCATATCATACTATAAATTTAAGTGTGCACTGGAATGTTTTTAGCATCTCTAGTGTATGAGTATACTTAGTTTCTCTGTTATAAATCTTCTGTTTAATTTCTTGCTGTGAATTGAACTCAAGAGAGATAAGAAATGGAAACAAAAACAAGTTTGCTGGGTAGCTCTCTGGCTGTGGCAGTGCCTTTTGTTCAGGAGTTGGCAAAGAAGCCACTGATCAATATTCCACCACGTTATGTGCGTCATGATCAAGATCCAGCTCTCAATTCATCTTCTTCATCACAAATTCCTGTCATTGACATGCAAAAATTACTCTCTCATGATTTCATGGACTCAGAGCTCCAAAAGTTGCACCATGCATGCAAAGAATGGGGTTTTTTCCAGGTAAGGGTGTGCAATGCATGCGTGAATGATGATCCAATTTTTTTTTTTTTTTTTTTTCATTCATTCATTCAATGATATCCATTTGAATAATTTAGAGTGTGTTTGGTATGACTTTTCTTTTGATCAAAAGAGGTTTTTTAATATTAAAAGCTTTTTTGAGGTTTTTTTTGGTTATTTGGCAAATCCCTAAAAGAGATTTTTTAGTATTAGATAAGCTATTTTATGTTTACCTAAAGAAGCTCATAATGTTTCATCATGTACCCCTTTTATTACAAAACTTAAATACTTTGCCCATTCCATTTTTAGTAATTTATGATAATCAAAAGCTCTTTTGAGATATATCGTCAAACTATCTATTTAATTAAAACATACATTTTAAATTGAATACCAAATAGCATACAATTTTTCGTTAAAAGCTTTACTTGAAAAACCTCATATACCAAACAAACCCCGAATCTACCCAAATGCACTATTTTGTAAACACGATTGAGTGACTTACCACTAAACCACCTTAATTATCATATATTCAAATATCTTTTTTTTTTTTTTTTTCCATCAATTTGTTAAAATATATATTTATTGGATCATATTCAGTCTTCTAGTATGCAGTCTAGGCGGCCGACTAGTTGGCCAACTAGGAAATAGGCCGGAAGGCGGCTGGCCGACTGATCGCCGTTTAGATCCGACTAATTAGCTGACTAGTTGGAGGCCAGTCGGCCTAGGTGTTTTTTTTACCAAAAAAAAAAAAAAAAAAAACCTTGACCCAAAACAGAGCCTTGTCGTCGCCTCACCACTGCAGCCGGAGCCGCCGTCGTCACCATCGCCCGGTCATCCTCACCAATCGCTTTGACAACCGTCTAGGATTAGTTTTCTTAGTTTAGAAAAAAGAAAATAATAATAAGAAACAAAAACCAAAAGCTGAAAAATAAAGATTAAGAAGATTAAGAAGAATAAGACGAATAAGAAGAAGGTGAAGTTGTGAAGATGAGTTGCAGAGAGATGAGTTTGAAGAGAGAGTCTGTTGGATTTGAGAAGAAATAAATGTAAAAATTTAAAAATCAAAACCCACGTCTGAAAAGTGATAAGACCAAGAAAAAAATTAATATAAAAACAAAAGTTACATGTCAAGTCAACCACAAATAGGGTTGCACATCGGGGAAATGAGGATGGATATAGGTCCCCCATCCCCATCCCTATCCCCATTTCTCAAACCCAAATGGGGAAAATGGGGATTGGGGAGTTTTGGGGGGAGGTCCCCCCATCACCATCCCCATTTCTCAATTTTCCCCGTTTTTTCATGTTTATCCCATTCCCCTATTTCCCCATTTGGCTAAAAATTACAAATTAAACTAAAAAAAAAAAAAAAAACATTCCATTACAAATGCAAAAGAAAATACATTACAAAATAATGTCATATATAGATATATACACATTACAAAATAATGTCAAAGAAAATATATATAAATATATATATAATTATTTTAAAAATATTTTAGGGGAAATGGGGAAATGGGGATGGGGGTACCTCCCCCCATCCCCATTTCACTATATTAGTGGGGAAAATGGGGAAATGAGGATGGGGAGCTCCATCCCCATTCCCATTTCAATTTGGGGATGATTTTCATCCCCATCTCCATCCCCCCCTCATTTTCCTATTTTTCTCCAAAAAATTTCCCCTAAATGGGGATAGAGAAACGGGGAAACGGGGATCCGAGAGAAAATGTACAACCCTCCACAAAGAGATATTGGTGAGATGATGGTTCTGTGCACCACCAAAACCAATATATATATATATATATATATGTAAAAGAAAAAAGAAATGCACATAACCATTGAAAAACCGGAAGAGAAAAAAATAATTATATTTTATGCCTAGTGCGCCTAACATCTACTAGAACAGTGATCTTATTTAACTTGTAGTTGGTCAAATCGGATTGAATTTTGCGTTAGGACTTATTGATCAATCAATTTTGCACATGATTGAATCGGATTGAATGTGCTGCATCAGTTGATAAATCATGAAGTGAGCAGCTGGTTGGTGGAGAAATTCAAATCAGAGATTGAAGATTTCTTCAAAATGCCTTTAGAAGAGAAGAACAAGTACAGTCAACTTCCAGGAGATATTGAAGGATATGGCCATAACTTTGTTGTGTCTGAGGAGCAGAAACTTGATTGGGGAGACATGTTCCATTTGACAGCTCTCCCAACTCATTTGAGGAAACCACACCTCCTTCCCAATCTCCCTCTCTCATTCAGGTTCTCTCTCTCTCTCTCTCTCTCTCTCTCTCTCTCTCTCTCTCTCTCTGAATTAATTTTAATTTCTATTATATATATATAGCACATGCGATGGCAGCGACTCGAACTTGGAATATCTCCCGACTGAATGATCTTTTTTCACCATCAAATCATGTTGAGTTCTGTTGTTTTTTCTATGATGATATTATTGATATATACTTTAGAATGGATCAAAATTCTCCCGTATCCTATTTTTGTCCATAAATTTTCCGTAGATATTTACACATAAACATAAAACAAAATACATAAATGGTCAACGGTAATGAGAGGATCCTACCTCCTTTAGAATATGGATGCCAGCCGTTCACAGGGGGCAGTACCCCAATCCTCCCCCACACATAAATTTTTATCTTATATAATAGGGAAATTGCACTCAATTCCTTAAGGTTTGGGCAAGTTACACTTAATTGTAAATGTTTTGTTATTATACACTAACACCCCCAAGACTTAAATTTGACTTTGAAAATACCTAAAATGACCCCGGTTATATTATTTTATACCTTTTTTTTTTTTTTTAACCTTTTAACCAAAAACTTTATAAAATTTAATAAAATAAAATAAAATAAATAAAAGATATGATTCATTAAATAAATTAATGGTTTACAAATATATATATATATATTAAAAAAATAGTTTAAAATAAATAAATAAATAAATACTTTTTAAAAAATGAAATAAATAAATTGTTTTTTTTTTTAAATAAATAGTTTTTAAAAATTAAATAAATAAAGGGTTTAAAAAAAATAAAAAAAATAAAAAACATTATTTTTTTTTTTTTAAGGATATCCATTAATAAGGACAAAAAAGCTCTAAATATCCAAACTTTTACAGTAAGGATGATGGTGAGAGAAGCTTTAAGATTCCCAATACTGGGAGTCTTTTGCCTTCTTCAACCGCTTTCTTTAGTGCTGGGAACCTTGAACCTTCTCTCACCATCACCATTACCGTAAAAGTTTGGATATTTAGAGATTTTTTTGTCCTTATTAATGGTTATCCTTAAAAAAAAAAATTAATGTTTTCAATTTTTTCATTTATTTATTTATTTATTTTTTTAAAACTATTTATTTCTTTAATTTTTTGAAACTATTTAATTATTTAATTTTTTAAAACTATTTATTTATTTAATGAATTATATATTTTATTTAATTTTTTTAAATTTTATTAAAGTTTATAAAGTTTTTGATTAAAAGGTAAAAAAACATAAAGTATAAAATAATATAACTAAGGGCATTTTAGGCATTTTCAAAATCAAATTTAAGTCTTAGGGATGTTAGTATATAATAACAAAACTTTTTTAGCTAAGTGTAACTTGTCCAAACCTCAAGGAGTTCAATGCAATTTGCCCTATATAATAAGATACAGTAGAAAATTAGAATAAAAAATGAGTTTAATTAATGTAAAAATTAAAATTATTAAATTATTAGTAAATATCCAATTGTAGTAATATTTTCGTGTTAATATTTGATTTTGTCTATACGTCTGCAGAGAGACCTTGGAAGCTTACTCAGCTGAACTGAAAATTCTGTCCATGAAAATCCTGAAGCTGATGGCAAAAGGTCTAAGAATTGAAGAAAATGAAATGGCAGTATTGGTTGAAGAAGAATGGCAATCAATGAGAATGAACTACTATCCGCCATGTCCACAACCTGAACTAGTGGTCGGACTCTGTCCTCATTCCGATGGCTCCGGCATCACCATCCTCCTTCAGGTCAGTGAAGTTGACGGTCTTCAGATAAGAAAAGATGGCATGTGGATTTCTGTCAAACCCCTCCCAAATGCTTTTATCATCAACGTCGGGGACTCTCTCGAGATATTGAGTAACGGAACATACCGCAGCGTTGAGCATCGAGCAACAGTTAACTCGTTAAAAGAGAGGCTTTCTGTTGCCACATTTTGCAGCCCCAGACTGGATGGAGAAATCGGCCCAGCACCAAGCCTTGTTACCCCAGAAACTCCAGCAATGTTCAGAAGAATTAGGGTTGAAGAGTTCTACAAGGGACGATTTTCGCGTAAACTTGATAGAAAATCATACCTTGATACCATAAGGATTCAGAATGAAGAAGGAGGCATAAAACAGTAATTGAGTACAACATGTTAATGATAATAATCTAAGTGTGTCCTGCCATAAATAAATGTCATAAAGCCCCGTCTGCTGGTAGCATTGCAGAAGTTTATGTATTGTCCAAATTAGTGGTTTGATATATAACAGACCAGTTTGAGATGCTAGGACGCTTAATATAAAGAATAATAGTTTGTAATCAAAGATGATACGGAAGTAATAAGAACTATCTTGTTGGTCATTCATAGGCTATTGATGTTGCCAAATAATGTTCTGTAAATTAAATTAAGGGTAAATTACACAAACGTACCCAACTTTAGGCATAATTGCACGCCTTGCACGTATATTCAACTTTTGCTTAAAATTACATTGACATACCCTACCATCACTTGTGTACCGTTAAGAGTTAACGGTGCAAGGGTAAAGTCATCTTTTTGCACTACTAATAAATAAACTAATTATTTAATTATATAAAAAATATTATTTTATTAAAAACAAATTAATAAATATGATAAATAAATATTTAAAATGCCATTAATAATTAAAACAATTACTCTAATCACATAAAATCACCAAATAGATCTAAAGTTCACTTCCAAAATCAATGATTTAGAGTGTTCCATAAAATCCCAATTCATCACTTAATCAACAAAAGCTAAACAATTTGTATATTGTTCAAAAAAAAAAAATGTATAGATTTTGAATTAAATTAAATGAATAATTCCCATCCTGTAGTCCTCATTTTGTGATGAAAATGCAAATTGACACCCATGGCAAGTTCTGGTTCTTTATCTGTACTCTATAACTCCTGAAACCCTAACAGCACCACCATTTCCTTCAAGAACAGGAAGTGTGAGAAGCGCATATTCCAAGAAAAACTCAACACAGACAACATCCATCTCCACCTGATTCATTATTTCCATCAAATACCGCCATAACCAGATGACAAATCCTAAACAGAAAAGAGGAAAAAAAAAACACTTACCAACAACATTGAGTCTGGCGCGGCTGTGATAGAAAACTTTGTATGTATGGCGTGAAGCTCTGGACATGAGAGATCAATCGAGCTCCTCCAAAAACGATAAAGGAGTTTGCACTCCATGGCGACATTGGAGATCATACGATCTCTACGAAGGAGACCGTATGATCTCCTCCATCAAATGAAAGAACTCTAATCTGATGGAGGCTTTCTCCAGCAAACCTGATATGATAAAAGTGTTCTCCAACATTTAAGCATCAGATCTTATCTTCTTTTTTCTTTTTCTTTTTGAAAAAGGCATCAGATCTTATCTGATGTAGAATCACATCTTATCTGATGTAGAATCACATCTAATATTTGTTTTTAAAAAATATAAATATTTTTTTAAATATCTGAAATATTATGAATTTTTTAAAAATATATATATTAATAATTTTTAAAATTATTTATTTTAGGGGCTATATAAAAATAATAATAAATTTATTAGTTAGGGGTATTTTAGTCATTTTACACAATAAAGCTGTTCAACTGTTAGAATGGATGGAAGTCAACTGACGGTAGGATACGTCAATGTAATTTTGAACTGTAGGGTACGTTAATGTAATTTTGAACAATAGTTGAATATATATGCAATTATGCTTAAAGTTGGGGGACAATTTACACTTAAAGCAATTAGCTTGACAAAGACATTGCGCATACATATATATATATATATATATATATTTTGAAGTTTGAACAGCAAAGGCAGATTTTATTGAAGAAGGGGACAAACCCAGGAAAACAAGCCAGAAACTAAAGGCAAGAAAAAAACCAGACCAAACCACACAACAGTCGAGAAGAAACAACAGGACCCAAAGAAGAAATCAAAACAGGACAATTGCATAGATTGTTAAGTGCACATTGTGATGGAATATCAATTGTTTAATTGTCTTTCTATTTTTAATAGCCGTGTGGTCCATAAATTTAGTAAATATATCAATTTGGTCCTTATAACAAAAATTTTAACCGCAAAACATTAGAAAAAAAAAAAATGACAACAAACCCTTCACTTTAATTGAATGGGTTAAAAAAAAGAAAAATTGACAACCATAGTCTAACTAATATCCAATAAGAGTTAATTTGACATGTGTAACCAATTTTATTTTATTTAAAAATAAAACTTAAAATAATAGAATAAAAAAAATGTAAAAAAAAAAAAATTGAAATATAACAATAGAAAAATTTTGGGCAAGCTTAAGGAACTGACTCATCAAAAAACTTTGTCACCAACATAATTGAAGGTAAAAAGAGTATAATGGACGTATGTCCAAAATTGGTATGATAAAATGGACTGGGTCCAAAGGGTCTGACCCTTACCTGTATGATGTGGTCCGAGTTTAAACCTGAACCACATCATTAAAAAGCCCATTTAAACCCTTTATTATAAGTCCACCCTGAATTGGGCCGTTTACGGGTTTACAGGTTAATTTTAAACTCACAAAAAACCCATATCAGTTAGAGCAGTTGTCACGCACACTGTTGATTCTAGGAAATTCTGAAAAATGTCAGTATAGATTATGTAGCCCAGCTGTACTTGTGACTGTGAGTGGTCCAAATTGATGGTACAATAGTTTGGTTGTGTCTATTTGAGAGTAGTAGTGGATCATATCATTCTTCAATCTTCACTGCACTGGCCCACGCTCCACTCATCTTCTAAGATGTGATTAGAACCTGGATCTTGATTTTGGTGTTAGTGTTCTACTCGTTTGTAAAAATTATTGGGAAATTATTATTTTCCCCCTGTGGTTTGCCATATTCTCCATTTTCCCCCTCTAGTTTTAAAATTCTCTACCCATGCACAAATACAATCAATTTCATCTTAAAAAAATAGGCATGGGAGGGGGAAAATTAGAGAATTTTGAAACTAGAGGGGGAAATGGAGAATACGGCAAACTATAGGGTAGAGAATGATAATTACCCAAAATTATTCTATTTGGATTGAGTTGTAAGAATTGTTCTATTTGGACTGAGATTAAAAATTGTTATATTTGGATTAATTGTTTTAATAGAATTTTTAATTAATTTAGTTTGTAAAAATTGTGACCCAATGAATCCAGATTAAAAAAATGTGTAAAAAATTCGGGTTAAAATCCGAGTAAAAAAATGTGTTGAAAATCCAGGTCAAAAAATGTGTTAAAACTTTGGTTCAAAAAATATGGGTCAAAATTCGCATCTAAATCCTGGTAAAAATTCTGATCCAAATCCGGCAAAAATAATGTGTTAAAAATTTGGATAAAAAAATGTGTTAAAACTTTGGTTAAAAAATATATGGGTCAAAATTCGGATCAAAGGGAGATGGGTCCACAGGTTTTTTTTTGACAACCATAGTACTTTTAATAATAATAATAATACAAAAGTCTTTTCTCTCTCTTTTTCTCTCTGTTTTAGAAAGGAAAATTTAGGGTAAAAGTAGAACAGTCTTTTTAGGTTAGGGTCTTCGTGATTGAAGGAGAGATCCAGTTTTCAATTGGTTGTGTAGGTTTATTCCTTAGAGATGGCAGAATCGGAAATTGCAAAGTTATATGCTAATTATCAGTCGATGATGAAGATGGTGAGATTTGCGAGCGGCCTGTAGAGGATAGTAGGGAGGGAGAGGTAGAAGTGGAACTCTGTTTGGTTGGGAAAGTATTATCTGGTAAAAAGGTGAATAGGGAGGCGTTTATTCAGGTGATTGAGCAGCTATGGAGTTCTTTTGGTAGGGTGGAGATCGAATTGGTGGGGGTCAATATTTTTATGTTTCATTTTCGAAGTAAGGAGGAAAGACAAAGGATCTGGCAGAGAGGGCCTTGGTACTTTGATAAGAGTCTGATTGTGCTGGAAAGGCCAGAAGGAATGGGCAGTATAGCTCAGTTGAAGTTCAATAAGGTGGAGATGTGGGTACAGATACATGATGTTCCGATTGTGTGTATGAATCGGAGAACTGCAAAGTGGATGGCTGAACAGCTTGGTAAGGTGATTGAAATCCCAATAGAATCTAAGGATTGTTGGGGGAAATTTATGAAGGTGAAAGTGTTACTGGATATTGCTAAACCTCTGAAAAGATGGCTCAGGCTTAAGTTAGATAAGTTTTCAGAAATTGTAATGGTGAGTCTTCGATATGAGAGGCTCCCGGAATTTTGCTACGTTTGTGGTCGAATTGGGCACGTAAGTAAGGAATGTGCTGATGAGGTAGCTAAGAATGAAGCATTACAGGGGGTTTCGACTAAATATGGGTCATGGATGAGAGCTTCTTCTTTGGATAGACAGAAATTTAGAGGTGAGAAGGTAATTGTAGGTAATTTGAAGAGCTCCAATCAGTTGGAGGATAAGAGAGATGGGGAAGATTTGGATTTGCAGATTTTGAATCACGATTTGCTAAAGAAAGGGGATAAGGCAGGAAGTGAGCTGATGGTCAGGTCTGAGTTGGGGGTTGTCCAGGAGGCACATCAGACCGCCTCATTGAAAGAGTCAGAGGAAGGAGGAACAGTGGGTTGTAGAAATATCTTGACTGAAGGTAGTGGATCCGGGTTGATTATTAATAATGGGCATGGGCAGGAAGGCCCAGTTGAGGAGGGTTTAGTTGATATGGTAAAGGACGGAAGTGGGCCTGATTTAAATGTGGATAGTCCAAGTGATAGAGAGGGGGTTAATAAAGGATTGGGTTCGGTTGTGATGCCTCAGACAGAGGTAGATGAAGTCCCTTTGAAATCAAATGTCAGGAACTGGAAAAGAATGGCAAGAGAGATATCGGCAGCAGGTTTTTTAAAGAAGCAAGCTAGTTTATTTCGTAATCTCCAGACGGTGAGTATGAAGGGGAAAACGAAAATTGAAGGGGTTGAGTCTTCTTCTTTAAGCAGGTCTTCTTTTAGCTTAGTTGGTAATAGGGCTGGGTTGGGGAATTATAAAACTTCTTCTCAGTGTCAGTTTCTTAAGAGAGGGGTTAAATCCAGTTCTTTGAAGCATTGGGAGATACAATTTGGGAAACGGAAGTTAAGTATTGGAGCAGTATGGGACAGTGGTAGAAGGCAGCAAAAGAGGAATCTAGTTGATTCAGCGGGTTCAAAAAGTTTGGCGGAGTCTGATATTCAGGCCCGCCTGGATCGATGATAGGTCTTAGCTGGAACGTTCGGGGACTGGGGAATCCCCGATCGTTGATGGCCTTGAAAAGGTTGTTCAAGAAGTTTTCTCCTGATTTTATTTTTTTGTCAGAAACAAAGTTATCAGGTGTTAAGGCAGTAAATTTTAGGGTTAATTTTGGGAAATATGAAGTGTTTTGGGTAGAAAGTGAGGGGAGTAGTGGGGGTCTGATTTTGATGTGGAGAAAAGATTTAGAGGTTACTATTCTTTCTTTTTCAGCTGGCCACATTGATGCTAGAATCAGGATGGATGATGGATTTATGTGGAGATTCTCAGGATTTTATGGTAGTCCTATTCGAAATAAGAGAGAGAGTTCGTGGGAATTACTGGGAAGGTTGTGTGAGGTGGATGGGTTACCGTGGGTTTGCGGTGGAGACTTTAATGAAGTGTTGAGTTTGTCTGAGAAGGTGGGAGGCACGGAGAAGTCTTTTACTGAGATGATGCGGTTCAACCAGGTTGTAGACAAGTGTGAGTTATCCGATTTGGGTTTTTCAGGACCGAGATATACCTGGAATAACAAAAGGGAGGGGCAGTTTAATATCCAGCAGAGGATAGATAGATTTTTGGCTACAAATGCATGGAGGGAGAGGTTCGGGTCTGTGTTGGTAGAGCATTTGGGCTTTAATTTTTCCGATCATCGGCCTTTGCTGCTGAAGTTTGAGAGGTACAGGAAGTGTTTGAGAAGCAGGGACGTGGGGTTCCGTTTTGATCCATTATGGATTAAGGAAGAGGAAATTGGAAGGATTATTGGGGATGTTTGGAAAGTCAGGGGGCCTGTGTATTCGGTTCAGGATTTTCTAACTAAGTTGCAGCAGTGTGCGGTGAGTTTGGCAGGGTGGAGTAAGGTTAGGTTTGGTAATATTAGTAATCAAATTGTAGGGATTAATAAAGAGATAGAGCAAATGTTTAAGGTTAGTGAGCAAGAGGGAGTAATGGAAGTGATTAAGGAATTAGAAAGTAAACTGGAAGAGTTGATGGCTAGTGATGAGTTATTTTGGAAGCAAAGGTCTAGGGTGGATTGGTTAGAGGCAGGAGATAAAAATACGCAATTTTTCCACGGCCAAGCTTCTGCTAGAAAGAAGAAGAATAGGATTCAATGTTTGTTAAATGATGAAGGTCAGACAGTGTTTTCAGAGGAAGGGTTGGCTAAAGTGATTCAGGATTTTTTTAGTTCCCTTTTCAAATCTTCTTCTCCTAATCCGGTAGAAATCAGAGCTGCGATGGAGGGGATTACGTCAGTTTTGGATCAATCAAAGTGTGAGCAGCTGAGTTTGCCATTTACGGAGGAAGAAGTCAGGTATGCTTTATTTGACCTTAACCCTACTAAATCGCCCGGACCTGATGGTTTTCATGCGATTTTTTATCAGAAATTCTGGGGAATTTTGAGGGAGGATTTTACTACGGTGTGTTTATGTATATTGAATGGTAAAGATACAATTAGGGGCTTTAATAGTACTTCGGTAGTGCTTATTCCGAAAATTAGTAATCCCTCGGATATTAGAGACTTCCGGCCAATTGCTTTATGTAGTGTAGTTTATAAGACCATTTCTAAGGTTTTAGCTTTTAGAATTAAGGGTGTTTTATCTGAGTTAATTTCTGTTAACCAGTCAGCCTTTGTTCCGGGTAGAGACATTTTTGACAATGTTATTCTAGCTTTTGAGGCCCTGCATACAATTTCTAAGAAGAAGGTGGGGAAGAAGGGTTGGATGGCTCTTAAATTGGATATGAATAAAGCCTATGATAGGGTAGAATGGTGCTTTTTAGCAGCTGTTTTGAAGAAAATGAATTTTCCGTCTAGTATGATAGGGTTAATTATGGAATGTGTTAGTACTACTACTCTTAAATTTTTACTAAATGGAGGGCAGGTTGGTGAAGTTCAGCCTACTAGGGGACTTCGACAGGGGTGTCCCTTATCCCCTTATTTATTTATCTTTTGTGCTGAGGCTTTTTCAGGATTGATTAAAAAAGCTGAGAATGATGGCAGGGGATTGGGCATGAGGTGTGGGAGAGGCGGTCCCCTTATAAGTCATTTATTTTTTGCGGATGATAGCATCCTGTTTAGTAGGGCTTCTATTAGTTGTGGTGAGAAAATTAGAGAGATTTTGAAAGTTTACGAGAGAGGTTCTGGGCAGCAAATTAATTTTCAAAAAAGCAAGGTTACATTTAGTGCAAATGTCATTGCTTGTGTTAAAGATGAGTTATATAATTTGCTTGGTATAGAGGAAGGGGTTAATTTAGAGAAGTATTTAGGTTTGCCAACTTTCGTGGGTAAAAATAAGAGAATATTGTTTAATGGTATCAAGGAAAGGGTGTGGAAGAAACTAAGGGGATGGAAGGATAATTATTTTTCGTTTGGGGGTAAAGAGGTGTTAATTAGGGCTGTTATTCAGGCGATTCCCAGTTATGCGATGAGTATTTTTAAGTTTCCGGTGGGTTTTTGCAAAGAGATTAGTGCGATGTGTTCGAAGTTTTGGTGGGGGTCAAAAGAGGGAAAACGTAAGATTAGTTGGATTAAATGGTTAACTCTTTGTAAGCCTAAGAGGCAAGGGGGTTTGAATTTCAAAGAATTGATTTCTTATAATCAATCGTTGTTAGCAAAACAAGCCTGGCGTATTTTGAAGTGTCCGGATTCATTGGTGTCTAGGTTTTTGATGGCTAAGTATTGCAAAAATGGGAATTTTCTGCAGCTGGTTGTAAAAAATGGTATTTCTCATATTTGGAGAAGTATTTTATGGGGGAAAGAGCTGCTTGTTCAGGGGCTGCGTTGGGTGGTGGGAGATGGGCAGTCGATTAGTGTTTTTAAAGATAAATGGATCCCCCGTCCTTATTCGTTTAGGACTTTTACCCCAGATCCTGGTATTGATTTGAAGGTGGCTGACTTAATGAGTAATAATGGGAGGTGGTGGGATATGGGGAAATTAAATAGATGGCTGTTAACAGGGGATAAGGAGATGGTGATGTCAATTCCAATTAGTTGGCAGGGTGGAGTAGATTATTTGGCTTGACATTTCAAAAAGAATGAGCAATATTCAGTAAAGAGTGGTTATCAGTTGGCTGTTTCGAATAAGATAACAGAATCCGGATCTAATTCAATGGTATTTCAGAGTTGGTGGTTGAGAATGTGGAGATTACATATTCCACCGAAAGTAAAGATTTTTGTTTGGAGAGCGTGTTTGAATGCTTTCCCTTCGCTGCAAAATCTGTGTACCAGAAAAGTGATAGCTTCTCCTAGGTGTTGCAGATGTTCTAGCCCAGTAGAATCAGCTGATCATGCAATTTTTTGGTGCAAAGAGGCTAAGAGATGCTGGAGGTTATCTGGTTTGGATTGCAGGTTTGAAGAAGTTTATCAGCTGCCAGCCTTGGAAGTTTTTTTGTTTGTGGCCTCTCGGTTTACAGGGGAGGAATTGGCTAGGTTTTGTATGTTGGCCTAGGCAATTTGGGAAAATAGGAACAGATTCTACATGGAAGGGAGTGGGAGGAAGGCGGAATTGGTGGCTGCAGGTGCTTTGAATTTCTGGGCAGAATTTCAGAGGACAAAAAGGGTGGCTGCTGTGGGGACTTCTTCGAATCAGCTAAGGCTTGGGATGGAATGGCTTGCTCCTCCTCCGGATCACCTTAAGTTAAATACAGCAGCTGTATCAAGTCAGCAGGGGATGACAGTGGGTATAGGAGCGGTTATTAGAGACGTAAAAGGGTTGGTGGTGGTGGCTCGAGCAAATCAACTGCCAGGTAGGTTCACTGCTAAGCTAGGTGAGCTGATTGCGTTGAGGGAAGGATTGCTTTTGGCGAAATTTTACAAGCTGCGGTTGGATTGGGCAGAGGTGGTTTCTCCTTCGTTGTTATCTTTTCTGAACGATTCTAGGCCTTTTATAGGAGAATCTAAGTATATTGTAAATGATATTAAAGTGTTAATATCAGAAGTTGGCATAATTAAGTGTTTAGCTGTTTCCAGGTCTGGAAATTCCTTTGCATTTAAGCTAGCTGGGTCTGCTTTTTCTTCTACTCAAGAGTTTCTTAGGTTGGATTTTTCTTCTTTGTTAAGTAGGAATTGTTTGTAATGTTTGTATTTCTGTTTTTCGGATATGTTTGTAATGTTTATGTTTCTGTTATTCAATCAAAAAAAAAAATTCGGATCTAAATCCGGGCAAAAAAATGTGTTAAAAATTTGGATAAAAAAATATGGGTTTAAATTAGGATCCAAATCCGGGTCACAAATTCACAATATGGTAACAATGCGGGTTTAAGGGTGGGTTTGGGTAAATCCCTGTTTTTTGTGGGCTGAGTTCTTGCCCTACCCACATGCATAAATGCATAATATTCTTATGTGGGCTGGGTTTAAACCCTTTAAAATTTTATAGCTTTTTAGGGCTTAGGTCTAGTGCAGGCTTGTACCTTTAAATTGCCAACCCTTACTACTGCTCCAAAATTAATGTTTTCTTCATAACTCTCATTTCCCGGATTAAACATTCTCTATTGTTTCATAATATGTAATAATACCATATGATTATAAGATGTACTTTCAAAGAGAACCCAAGTTTTCGATGGATTTGGTTTGAAACTGAATCCATCGAAACCATAGAAACGGACAAATATAAGTATAGTTGACATGTTTTTATTTGATGGCTTTTTTACTTATATTTACATTAAAATTGCTATCTTAGTATAATTTATACTCATTTTTTATACTTAAATTATGAGAACAAGAGTTTCGCCGTTTCGACGGATTTGGTGTTTGAAACCGAATCCATCTAAACTGTCATAATGGTTACTTATATGCTAGTATTTTATAATTTTGTCCACTTATTTCTTATATTTACATTAAAATTGTGTTTTTAATATACTTTATACTCATTTTTTCAAGTTTACCTATGAGAACCTAAGTTTTGGACATATTTGGTTTGAAACTGACTCTGTCGAAGTCACCAAAACAAGGAAATACAAGTATTGTTGACATGTTTTCATTTGATTATTTTTGTTACTTATATTTACATTAAGCTTATTATCTTAGTCCAATTTATAGTCCTTTTTTATACTTAAACTATGAGAACTAGAGTATCGGCGTTTTGATGAATTTGGTTTGAAACCGAATCCGTCTAACTGTCCAAATATGTACTTAATTGCGAGTATTGTATCACTTGTGTCATTTGATCGAGATATTTCTTATATTTGCATTAAAATTATGTTTTTAGTATATTTTATACATATTTTTTCAATCTTACCTATGATAATCCAAGTTTTTGACGAATTCGGTTTGAAACCGAAACCGTTGAAACTACCAAAACGGGCAAATACAAGTATTGTTGACATGTTTTCATTTGATTATTTTATTACTTATATTTACATTAAACTTGTTATCTAGTTCAGTTTATATTCATTTTTTATACTTAAACTAAGAGAATCAGAGTTTCGGTGTTTCTATCTATTCGGTTTGAAATAAATTGTCATAATGGGTACTTATATGGGAGTATTGCATCATTTGTTTCATTTGATTGACTTTTTTCTTATATTTACATTAAAATTATGTTTTTAGTATATTTTATACTCATTTTTTTCAAGCTTAGCTATGAGAACCCAAGTTTTCGATAGATTCGGTTTGAACCCGAATTCGTCGAAACCACAAAAACAGGCAAATGCAAGTAATATTATTGACATGTTTTCATTTGATGGTTTTTTTTTTTTTTTTTTTTTTTTTTTTTTTTTTTTTTAACTACATTACACTTGTTATCTTAGTCCAATTTATACTCATTTTTTGTACTTAAACTATAGAACCAGAGTTCGACGTTTTTACGAATTCAGTTTGAAACCGAAAACATCTAAATAGTTCTAATTAGTACATATATGTAAGTATTGTATCACTTGTTTCGTTTGATCGACTTATTTCTTTTATTTACATTAAAATTATGGTTTCAGAATATTTTATACTATTGTTTTCAAGCTTACCTTTGAGAACCCAAGTAAGCACTAGAACGGGAAAATGCAAGTATTGTTATCATGCTTTCATTTAATTATTTTTGTTACTTATATTTACATTAAACCTGTAATCTTAGTCCTATTTATACTCATTTTTTGTACTTAAACTATGAGAACCAAATTTTCTGTGTTTTAACCACCGAATCCATATAAACTGTCCTAATATATATATATATATATATATTAAGCAAAGCCTAAGTGGTTAGAAGACCAACAAAGGAAAATATAATAAAAACAGAGAAAAAGGCTTATTTCTTATATTTATTTGAAAATTGTGTTTTTAGAATATTTATACTCATCTTTTCGTGCATACCTTTGAGAACCCAAGTTTTGAACAGATTCAGTTTGAAACAAGTTAGTAGATGACATATAGCTGAATGGCCGCATGATCAATGACCATATGATAAGGCATGACTTTGTCTGTTTGCAAAAATTTGTCTAACATCAGACGTCCTTTGCGTAATTCGGCCGTGATTTAATTTAGAGAAAATAAGCGCTAGACACCATTAATTGGTGGGTGGAGTACTAAAAAAGCCATTCACTATTTAAATTGTTCTAAAATCACCATTTCGATAAAACATTATTCATTGATAGCCATCATGTCAAAATCTATCAGAAAGCTGCTGTTATCTATTACATGACATTTTGGGACTCCACCTACCAATTGATGGTGTCCAATGCTATAATAATAATAATAATACTAATAATTTGATTATTTAATTATATATAAAGTAATGATTCGATTAATTTATTATTTTTTGTTTTAAATGAATTATAGAAGGTAATAATTACCTTCATCGTCATCTTATTTTTCTCTGAAACTTGCTATTCTTTTAAATTAAATATTAAAATCAAGATAAATTAAATATAAGAACTTCCGGAATCCTGATGAACTTTGATTTTACAGCCAACCCGTGACAAGTACGACGTAATCTTCTTTCATCACACTATGACAAAGTCAAATTAATTACATTTACAAGACTTTAATTTCCTCCCATATCATACTATAAATTTAAGTGTGCACTGGAATGTTTTTAGTATCTCTAGTGTATGAGTATACTTAGTTTCTCCGTTATAAATCTTCTGTTTAATTTCTTGATGTGAATTGAACTCAAGAGAGATAAGAAATGGAAACAAAAACAAGTTTGCTGGGTAGCTCTCTGGCTGTGGCAGTGCCTTTTGTTCAGGAGTTGGCAAAGAAGCCACTGATCAATATTCCACCACGTTATGTGCGTCCTGATCAAGATCCAGCTCTCAATTCATCTTCTTCATCACATGTTAATGATAATAATCTAAGTGTGTCCTGCCATAAATAAATGTCATAAAGCCCCGTCTGCTGGTAGTATTGCAGAAGTTTATGTATTGTCCAAATTAGTGGTTTGATATATAACATACCAGTTTGAGATGCTAGGACACTTAATATAAAGAATAATAGTTTGTAATCAAAGATGATACGGAAGTAATAAGAACTATCTTGTTGGTCATTCATAGACTATTGATGTTGCCAAATAATGTTCTGTAAATTAAATTAAGGGTAAATTACACAAACGTACCCAACTTTAGGCATAATTGCACGTATATTCAACTTTTGCTTAAAATTACATTGACATACCCTACCGTCACTTGTGTACCGTTAAGAGTTAACGGTGCAAGGGTAAAGTCATCTTTTTGCACCACTAATAAATAAACTAATTAATTTAATTATATAAAAAATATTATTTTATTAAAAACAAATTAATAAATATGATAAATAAATATTTAAAATGTCATTAATAATTAAAACAATTACTCTAATCACATAAAATCATCAAATAGATCTAAAGTTCACTTTCAAAATCAATGATTTAGAGTGTTCCATACCATCCCAATTCATCACTTAATCAACAAAAGCTAAACAATTTGTATATTGTTCAAAAAAAAAAAAAAAAAAAAAACCAATTTGGATAGAATTTGAATTAAATTAAATGAATAATCCCTATCTTGTAGTCCTCATTCTGTGATGAAAATGCAAATTAACACCCATGGCAAGTTCTGGTTCTTTATCTATACTCTATGAATCCTGAAACCCTAACAGCACCACCATTTCCTTCAAGAACATGAAGTTTGAGAAGCACCTATTCCAAGAAAAACTCAACACAGACATCATCCATCTCCACTTGATTCATTATTTCCATCAAATACCACCATAAACAGATGACAAATCCTACATAGAAAAGAGGAAAAAAAAGCACTTACCAACAGCGTCGAGTCTGGCGCAGCTATGACAGAAAACTTGTATGTATGGTGTGAAGCTCTGAACATGAGAGATCATTCGAGCTCCTCCAAAAACGATGGAGGAGTTCGCACTCCATGACGACATTGGAGATCGTACAATCTCTACGAAGGAGACTGTACGATCTCCTCCATTAGATGAAAGAACTCTGATCTGATGGAGGCTTTCTCCATCATACCTGATATGATAAAGGTGTTTTCCATCAGTATATCTTATCTTATTTTATTTTTTTTTGAAAAAGGCATCAGATCTTATCTGATGTAGAATCACATCTAATATTTTTTTTTTAAATATAAATAAATTTTTAAATAGCTGAAATATTATGAATTTTAAAAAAATATATATAAATAATTTTTAAAAATATTTATTTTAGGGTAATAATAAATTTATCAATTAGGGGTATTTTAGTCATTTTACACAATAAAGCTGGTCAACTGTAGAATGGATAGAAGTTGATTGACGGTAGGGTACGTCAATGTAATTTTGAACGGTAGGGTACGTTAATGTAATTTTGAACAAAAGTTGAAAATATATGCAATTATGCTTAAAGTCGGGGGACAGTTTACCCTTAAAGCAATTAGCTTGACAAAGACATTGCGTATATATATATATTGAACAGCAAAGACAGATTTTATTGAAGAAGGGGACTGTGTGAATTATTAGTCCATCTTGAGTTCATAAGGAGGCCCAAGTGCAGTCCAAGTACAAGCCAAAGACTGACCCAAGTTGAAGCCCAGAAGTAAGCCCAATCAGCTAAACAGATCAGCTGCTCCAGTCAACTGAAGTCAACACTTCAAAATGGTGCATTTTTGAATGGCTTCTGAAGATAACAGATGATGTTGCTGAGTCACAAGGAAATCTGAAGTGGCATGATCTGATTGGATGCTGTGAATTTCAGCTCACATGGATTGATAAGTGTATAAAAGGAAAAAAATAGAGAGAGTAGAGATCAGATTTTTTGAATAAGTTTTTCTTAGGTTTTCAGAAGCTCTCTCTCTCTCTCCCGAAAATTCTCTGTGAGTGTTCTTGAGAGTTTGTTAGTGATTTCTTGTGAGACCCTGTGTATTAGAGTGAGAGAATTGTATTTGCTTCTTGTATAATCTATTAAGAGTGATTGTGATATGATTTTACTCATTGAAAGTGAGGGTTTTAGGGTTTGTTTGTCATCCCTGTATTAGATATGTTTAGTTTGGGGTTTTTGGGGTTTCTTGTGTAGTTCTTGGTTTGTAAACAACATTCATATAGTGGAGTAAGCCTCCTCTGGTTGGCTCAACGTGGATGTAGGCCATTTCTTGGCTAAACCACGATAAATCCATGTGTTTCTTCCTTTCTCCTTTCTCTAATCTGTTCTTCTGTTTCTCTTTACTGTTTTTGGTTTAATATTAGTTTGTGTGTTGACAAAAATCAGTGAATAGGTTCATGTATTCTTTATTAGATCTCTGAGAAGGAAATTGATATATTCGAATATTGTTGGTACTGCTTTTATGGTATTCAGATTTGTGTTCTTGATTGCAAGAGTTCCTTGCAGTATTTTTTAGATATCAAGAACTGAATATTGCTATTGTCATTTTTGTTTCCTATGTTGTAAGTGAATCTTACAAGTTGCTTGAGTGATTAACAGGAGGTGTTAGAGGTTTGTATAGGTACAAACTCCCAACAGTGGTATTAGAGCTCAATCGGTACCGACGGCGGACAAAGAGGATAAGAACTCTCCGGTAGCAGAGCCTTCAAACATTGAAGACTCAGCTGGAGAAGAGGAAACCGACAGTGAAACTGCAACTGCTAGTGAATCTGCTAGTTCTAGCAGCGAGGTAAAATGTTCTGACTTTGGTAATTTTAGCAATTCTTCTAATACATTTATGAGCATGAAATTCGAAATTGATAAGCTCGATGGCACTGGGGATTTCGGGATTTTGAGAAGTAAGGTGAAAGCCTTACTTTCTCAATAGAAAATCCTCAAGGCCATTGAAGGTGCAAATTACCTGTTAGTCTTAATGATGAACCGAAATCTGATATGTTAGAAATGGCCCTAGGAACCATTATTCTGAATCTTTCTGATAATGTCTTAAGGGAAGTGAATGATGAAACCATTGCCTATGGTGTGTGGAATAAACTTGAAAGCCTGTATTTGACTAAGTCACTCACTAATAAAATATACCTTAAGGAAAGACTTTTCAATTTTAAAATGAACCAAAGTAAAGGCCTTGGTCAGAATCTTGATGAATTCAAGAAAATGACCATAGAATTGGCCAATGCAGGAGAAAATGAGAAGCTGAGTGATGAGAATGAGGCAATCATTCTCCTCAACTCACTGCCTGAATCCTTTAAGGATGTCAAGGCTGCCATTAAATATGGCAGAAATTCTCTGTCACTGGAAGAGTGCATTTCTGCACTCAAATCTAAAGATATTGAACTGAAAATTGAAAGAAAAGATAATGGGGAAAATCTTTTTGTTAGAGGTAGGCAGCCTGTTAAAAACCATAACAATAACTCTAATAATAAGTATAAAGCCAGAAGTAAAACTCTTAACTATAGATCTCAATCTAGAAATAGAAATGGCTCTAGGAAATGTTATTTCTGTGATAAAAAGGGTCATATTAAAAAATATTGTTATGAGTTCAAGAAAAAGATGCAAGAAAAGACCCAATCTGATGGTGATGCTGTTGTAGCATCCAAATCCTTTGAACCTAGTGAAATCTTAGCTGTAAGCACTGAGGATATGAGTTTTGAATGGATTCTAGACTCAGGCTGCTCTTTCCACATGTGTCCTAGAAAGAATCTATTTATTGAGTTCCAAGAACTCAATAGTGGCAACGTGCTAATGGGTAACAATCAGCAATGTAATGTGGAAGGTATAGGTTCAGTTGCCATTAGAGTGTATGATGGGATGGTTAGGGTCTTTAGAGATGTGAGGTATGTGCTAAACCTTAAGAGAAATTTGATTTCTCTAGGTACCCTTGATGAAGAGGGATATAGCTATAAGGCTGAAAAAGGTGTCCTTAAAGCCTCTAAAGGTTCACTTGTTATCCTTAAGGGTGACAAGAAAAATGGCTTATATGTTCTTAGAGGTGGAGCTGTCACTAATGAGGCTGTTTGCATAGCCTCTAAAATCAGTGACAAAGGTATTCTTTGGCATATGAGGTTAGGTCACATGAGTGAGAAATGTATCCTTGAGTTGAGCAAGAGGAATATCCTATATGAGGATCAAGTGAGTAAGCTGGAATTTTGTGAGTGTTGTATCCTAGGAAAACAATATAGGATCAGCTTTAGCACTGCTCAACATACCTCAAACCAGATTTTAGAATATGTCCATTCAGACTTGTGGAGGCCCTCTAAGGCACCCACACATGGTGGAAATAGATATTTCCTATCTTTAATAGATGATCACTCTAGGAAAGTCTGGATGTACCTTTTAAAATCTAAAGATCAAGCTTTTGAAAGCTTTAAAGCTTGGAAGAGGTTGGTTGAAAACCAAACCTCTAAGAAATTGAAAGTCAAAAGGACTGATAATGGCTTAGAATTCTGCAATACATAATTCAACAATTTCTGTAGTGATCAAGGTATTTTAAGACACAGAACTGTGAGGCATACCCCACAACAGAATGGGGTGGCTGAAAGAATGAATATGACTATCTTAGACAAAGTTAGGTGACTGCATATAGGGTTTGGTTTGAGCCAGAATTTTTTGGGGGAAGCTGTTGCTACTGTAGTCTATCTGATCAATAGGTCCCCTTCCACTGCTATATCACTTAAAACACTTGAAGAAATTTGGACAGGGAGGCCTCCTAGTCTGAACCACTTGAGAGTCTTTGGGTGTGCTGCTTATGCATACCAAACTGAAGGGAAATTAGAACCTAGGTCTTTAAAATGTGTGTTTTTAGGTTATCCCATGGGTGTCAAGGGTTATAGAGTTTGGCTTAGAGACCAAACAGGTTTTAAGGTGATTATAAGTAGGGATGTCGTCTTTGATGAGTCTAAAATGCCTTGTAAAGAACTGGATCAACCCACTGAATATAAACTAGATCCTTTACAGGATGATGTTAATAAAATTCAGGTGGAAGTTGGCAGCCCACCACATGATCCAGAAATAGTGGAGTTAGATCCTGAAAAGGATGATAGGGCTGCCCATTCTGATGGTTTACATCAGGTGGGAGAGAGTCAGAATCAGCTAGAGATAAGTGATTCTTTAGCTGATTACGAGCTTGTTAGGGATAGGGTTAGGAGAATTAACAAACCTAACAGTAAGTTTTCATATGCGGATGTGGTTTCATATACGCTATGCACTGGCCTAGAACTGGAGAATTCTGAACCTAGGACTTACAGTGAAGCTGTCAGCTATATTGACAAGCTAAAATGGCAGCAAAACATGTTAAAAGAGATGAATTCTCTTGAGAAAAATCAGACATGGTCCTTAGTGAGAAAACCTGAAAAACAGAAAGTTGTGGCTTGTAAATGGCTGTTTAAAATCAAAGATAGCCTAGATCAGAATGTGCCTCCTAGATATAAGGCTAGATTAGTGGCTAAGGGTTTTACACAAAAGGAGAGAATTGATTACAATGAGATTTTCTCTCTTGTTGTGAAATATAAAACCATTAGGATTATTCTGGCCTTAGTCAGCTACTTTGACATGGAATTAGAACAATTAAATGTTAAAACTGCATTTTTGCTTGGGGACTTAGATGAGACTATTTATATGTCCCAATCGGAGGGTTTTGAATCCAAGTCTAAACCCTCACATGTTTGTCTTTTTAAAAAGTCTCTATATGGGCTTAAACAAGCCTATAGACAATGGAATAAGAATTTTGACAGTTTCATTACTAGTATAGGTTTTCACAAAAGTAATTTTGATGCATGTTTCTATTTCAGTAGTGAAAATGTTGATATCTCTGTCTATCTGCTTTTGTATGTTGATGATATGCTAATTGCTAGTAAAGAAATGTCTAGAATTATAGAGTTAAAGAAGAAATTGAAATTTGAATTTGACACGAACGATTTAGGTAATGCAAAAATGATTTTAGGCATGAAAATTGTTAGAATAAGGAAAGAAAACAGACTGTGTTTAAAACAAATCAATTATCTGAATAAGCTGGTGGACATATTTGCTATGAGAAACTGCAAGCCTGTCAATGTCCCTCTATGTGCTATTTTTGTTTTGTCTGTAGCCCTTTCACCTAGGTCTTTAGAGGAAAGTAGATATATGGAAGAAATACCTTATTCTAGTGCTGTTGGGTCAGTGATGTACTCTATGATTAGTACCAGGCCTGATTTAGCTCAAGCCATTAGTGTGCTATCTAGGTACATGGCCAATCCTAGGAAAGGCCATTGGAATGCCATGAAGTGGCTTCTAAGGTACATCAGCTCTACTACAGAAGTAGGGCTGAGTTATGACTGCTCCAACAGTGTGTTAGATTTAATTGGGTATGTAGATTCTAACTATGCTGGTGATAGAGATAAAAGGAGGTCCACATCCTCTTATTTTTTCACTATTGCTGGCTGTTGTGTTAGTTGGAAAAGCCAACTACAATCAGTTGTAGCTTTGTCAACAACTGAGGCAGAATACATAGCTGTTACAGAAGCTATTAAAGAAGCCATTTGGCTTCAAGGTCTTCTAAATGAAATAGGTGTGTTTAAGGGCAAAACTGTAATTTTTACTGATAGTCAAAGTGCTCTGCACTTGTGTAAAAATCCTGTATTTCATGCGAGAACTAAGCACATAGAGGTAAAATACCACTTTATTAGAGATAAAATCTCTGAAGGTATTATTGAGGTGGAAAAAAATCTCCACTTAAGAGAATCCAGCTGATATGAGGACTAAAGTTGTTCCCTATAGCAAGCTTAAGCATTGCTTGAACTTGCTGAAAATTGGTGATTATGGTTGACCTGTTTGTTAAGTTTTTTGAGCCAGGTTAGAGGAGCTTGCTTTGCTATATGAACTTTGATGAACTAAGGTGGAATTTGTGAGAATTATTAGTCCATCTTGAGTTCATAAGGAGGCCCAAGTGCAGTCCAAGTACAAGCCAAAGACTGACCCAAGTTGAAGCCCAGAAGTAAGCCCAATCAGCTAAACAGATCAGCTGCTCCAGTCAACCGAAGTCAACGCTTCAAAACAGTGCGTTTTTGAATGGCTTCTGAAGATAACAGATGAGGTTGCTGAGTCACAAGGAAATCTGAAGTGGCATGATCTGATTGGATGCTGTGGATTTCAGCTCACGTGGATTGATAAGTGTATAAAAGGAAAAAGATAGAGAGAGTAGAGATCAGGTTTTTTGAATAAGTTTTTCTTAGGTTTTCAGAAGCTCTCTCTCTCTCTCTCTCTCTCCCGAAAATTCTCTGTGTGTGTTCTTGAGAGTTTGTTAGTGATTTCTTGTGAGACCCTGTGTATTAGAGTGAGAGGATTGTATTTGCTTCTTGTATAATCTGCTGAGAGTGATTGTGATATGATTTTACTCACTGAAAGTGAGGGTTTTAGGGTTTGTTTGTCATTCCTGTATCAAATCTGTTTAGTTTGGGATTTCTGGGGTTTCTTGTGTAGTTCTTGGCTTGTAAACAACATTCATATAGTGGAGTGAGCCTCCTCTGGTTGGCTCAACGTGGATGTAGGCCATTTCTTGGCTGAACCACGATAAATCCCTGTGTTTCTTTCTTTCTCCTTTCTCTAATCTGTTCTTCTGTTTCTCTTTACTGGTTTTGGTTCAATATTAGTTTGTGTGTTGACAAAAATCAGTGAATAGGTTCAGGTATTCTTTATTAGATCTCTGAGAAGGAAATTGATATATTCGGATATTGTTGGTACTGCTTTTGTGGTATTCAGATTTGTGTTCTTGATTGCAAGAGTTCCTTGCAGTATTTTTTAGATATCAAGAACTGAATATTGCTATTGTCATTTTTGTTTCCTGTGTTGTAAGTGAATCTTACAAGTTGCTTGAGTGATTAATAGGAGGTGTTAGAGGTTTATATAGGTACAAACTCCCAGCAGGGACAAACCCAGGAAAATAAGCCAGAAACTAAAGGCAAGAAAAAAACCAGACCTAATCACACAACAGTCGAGAAGAAACAATAGGACCCAAAGAAGAAATCAAAACAGGACAATTGCATTGCATAGATTGTTAAGTGCACATTGTGATGGAATATCAATTGTTTAATTGTCCTTCTATTTTTAATAGCCGTGTGGTCCATAAATTTCGTAAATATATCAATTTGATCCTTATAACAAAATTTTTAACTGCAAAACATTAGAAAAAAAGAAAAGGAAGAATGACAATAAACCCTTCACTTAATTGAATGGGTTAACAAAAAAAAAAAAATTGACAACTGTAGTCTAACTAATATCCAATAAGAGTTAATTTAACAGGTGTAACCAATTTTATTTTATTTAAAAAAAAAACTTAAAATAATATAATAAAAAAAAAAAAAAAAAAAAAACATTGAAATATAACAAAAGAAAAATTTTGGGCAAGCTTAAGGAATTGACTCATTGAAAAACTTTGTCACGAACATAATTGAAGGTAAAAGGAGTTCAATGGACATATGCCTGAAATAGAGAAGACAAAATGGGCTGGGTCCAGAGGATTTGGCCCTTACCCATATGATACAGTCCGAGTTTAAACCCGGACCACATCATTAAAAAGACCATTTAAAACCCTTTATTATAAGCCCACACTGATTAGGGCCATTTGCGAGTTTAAATCAGGTTAATTTTAAACCCACAAAAAACCCATATCACTTAGAACAGTTGGCACGCACACCGTTGATGCTAGGAAATTCTGAAAAATGTCAATGTAGGCTATGTAGCCGAGCTGTACTTGTGACCGTGAGTATTCCAAATTGATGGTACAATATTTTGGTTATGTCTATTTGAGAGTAGTAGTGGATCATATCATTCTTCAATCTTCACTGCACTGGCCCACGCTCCACTTATCTTCTGAGATGTGATTAGAACCTGGATCTTGATTTTGGTGTTAGTGTTCTGTTCGTTTGTAAACATTATTCTATTTGGATGGGGTCGTAATTTTTTTTTATTTGGATTAATTATTTTAATAGAATTTTTAATTAATTTAGTTTGTAAAAATTGTGACCCAATGAATTCAGGTAAAAAAATGTGTAAAAAAATGGGGTCAAAATCCGAGTAAAAAAAAAAATGTGTTAAAAATCTAGGTCAAAAAATATGTTAAAACTTTGGTTAAGAAAATATGGGTCAAAATTCGAATATAAATCCTAGTCAAAATTCGGATCCAAATCCGGGCAAAAAAAAATTGTTAAAAATTCGGATAAAAAAATGTGTTAAAACTTTGGTTCAAAAAATATGGGTCAAAATTCGGATCTAAATACGGGTCAAAATTTGGATCCAAATCACGGGTTAAAAGGTGGGTTTGGGTAAGGCCCTGTTTTTTGTGGGCCGGGTTCATGCCTACCCACATGCATAAATGCATAATATTCTTATGTCGGCTGAGTTTAAACCCTTTAAAATTATGAGAGCTTTTTGAAGGCTTTGGTCCAGTGCGGGCTTGGGCCCTCAAATTGCCAACCCTAGACTACTACTACTCCAAAATTAATGTTTTCGTCGTAACTCTTGTTCACCAGATTAAACGTTCTCTATTGTTTCATAATATGTAAAAATACCATATGATTATAAGATGTACTTGCAAAGAGAACCCAAGTTTTCGATGGATTTGGTTTGAAACCGAATCCATCAAAACCATAGAAACGGACAAATATAAGTATTGTTGACATGTTTTTATTTGATGGCTTTTTTACTTATATTTACATTAAGCTTGTTATCTTAATCTAATTTATACTCATTTTTTGTACTTAAATTATGAGAACAAGAGTTTCGGTGTTTTGACGAATTCGGTTTGAAACCGAATCCATCTAAACTGTCATAATGGTTACTTATATGCTATTATTGTATAATTTTATCCACTTATTTCTTATATTTACATTAAAATTGTGTTTTTAATATACGTTATGCTCATTTTTTCAAGCTTACCTATGAGAACCTAAGTTCTAGACATATTTGATTTGAAACCGACTCTGTCGAAATCACCAAAACAAGGAAATACAAGTACTGTTGACATGTTTTCATTTGATTATATTTGTTACTTATATTTACATTAAGCTTATTATCTTAGTCCAATTTATACTCCTTTTTTATACTTAAACTATGAGAACTAGAGTATCAACGTTTTGATGGATTCGGTTTGAAACCGAATCCGTCTAACTGTCCAAATATGTACTTAATTGCGAGTATTGTATCACTTGTTTCATTTGATCGAAATATTTCCTATATTTGCATTAAAATTATGTTTTTACTTTTTAGTATATTTTATACATATTTTTTCAATCTTACCTATGATAATCCAAGTTTTTGACGGATTCAGTTTGAAATTGAAACCGTTGAAACTACCAAAACGGACAAATACAAGTATTGTTGACATGTTTTCATTTGATTATTTCATTACTTATATTTACATTAAACTTGTTATCTCAGTTCAATTTATATTCATTTTTTATACTTAAACTAAGAGAATCAGAGTTTCAGTGTTTCTATGTATTTGGTTTGAAATAGAATCTCTGTAAACTGTCATAATGAGTACTTATATGGGATAATGGGAGACTGGGAGTATTGCATCATTTGTTTCATTTGATTGACTTTATTCTGATATTTACATTAAAATTATGTTTTTAGTATATTTTATACTCATTTTTTCAAGTTTAGCTATGAGAACCTAAGTTTTCGATAGATTCGGTTTGAACCTGAATCTATCGAAACCACCAAAACGGGCAAATGCAAGTAATATGATTGACATGTTTTCATTTGATGATTTTTTTAACTACATCATACTTGTTATCTTAGTCCAATTTATACTCATTTTTTTGTACTTAAACTATAGAACCAGAGTTTGGCATTTTGACGAATTCTGTTTGAAACCGAAAACATCTAAATAGTTCTAATTAGTTGATCGAACCAAAATTGGTATGATTTTGACCCTCATTTCCTTTTCCTTTTGCTTGATTCTTGGGCATTATCCCGTGATTTAATGGTGTAAATTAAGTGTTTTCAGGAATTTATAGAGTTCAGGGGCATTGAAGTAATATTGAAGAAATAGGGGTAAAAGTGTAATTATTGGAGGAATATTGAAGATATTATAATTTAACAAGAGATTAGGAGGCATATCATAATTTGCCATGCAAGAGCTCACGTCACCCCACCTAATTTAATAAAGCGGTGCGTTTTAATGCTGGGCACAAATCAGAAGCCCAAAGTCATCAGCCCACCACAACAAAAGGCCCAAATTATCCCATGTGGTGAGCTCACCACACCTAAGCCCAATTGCACCCCAATTCCCTACTAAATGCACCCCATTCCTATTCATCTTCTTCTTCCCCTGCACACAACAGCCATGGCATTTTTTCTCCAAACCCTAGCTTGGCTGACGACCACCTTCCTCGACCTACCGGCGGCCAAAAACAGGCCGGAATTAACGGCCACATCAACGGCTCTCCAATCGGTCCACTTTCGGACCTCCAAATGGTCGGATTCCGGCAGCCCATATCACACCCAAATTACCTTAGGTCGCCCCTAGTCCCAAATCGTGACCAAACCGCGAAAATCGAGGTCGCGGTTTGCATTCCGAGGTTGCCATGGCGACAGGGAGTTGTTTTGGCTCCAGATTTGTCGCCATTTAGGTTCTCCACATTGTCGCCATTTACACAAGCAGCGACCTCTCCTCTGCTCATTTCTGATTGGGTGGCAAAATTACAAGATGTCCCCCTCTGTTGGACTAAATGGTAATTTGCCATGGTCAGGAGTGTTTTGGTAATTTGCCACCTGAGACCTAATTTGAAAATCCTATAAATTCATCACATTTTTCCTCTTTTGAACATCTCTTGTCAACCAAGAAACCTCCTTTCTATCATTCCTAATCTCTCCATTTCTCTTCTACCTAAGCTTAAACATCTAGATTACTTCACCTAAATCATTCCTCTCCTTCCATTTTCTCCACCCCTTTCCTTTGTCACTTTCCATATGACTCCACCTATCTAGACATATCCTCAACACCCACTCTTTGCACAAGATTCAAGCAAGGAAGCATCAAAGAAGGATCAAGCTTACAAGAGAGACCCAAGGGTGATTTCTCTCCATTTTACTTCCTTTTCTTGTTTGTAATTATGTGTAATTAAAACCCCTATTTTAGGGGATGATTTGAGAGACTTTTTGGACATGAGTATTTATTAAAGCTTTCAATATTATGTTTGCATGATTTAAGTTTTATTTACTTTTTAATTAGATCTTGCACTTATGTGATTAATTGTGTTATTGACACACTTGTTAATTACAATATGTTGTAGGATTAATTTGTGATAAAATTGATTGAGTTATTGACACACTTGATTGATTAGAGCACATAGTGAATAGGATAGGCTTTTGGAGGGGTGATCAACCTCGATTGCCTAGACCATTTGATTATCACTAACCGATCCCGCCGTGACCCCCTTTCCTTAATCGGTTAGGCATTGCGGTGGGAAGTTGTTTAGGGTTCGTAGTGACGGTCTAAACAACACATTTGAATGAAATCGGTCCTAGATTGTGTAGATTGTGCATTAAAGAAGCCATGTATGAATTGTTCATTGTCCATTAGCTACTCTATCATTTCCCTAGAATTCCTATTAATTGTTTATTCCATATTTCTTATCTAGATTTGTTGAGCATTCCATTTTATTAGTTTTATTAGGTTTATTTTACATGTATGTTTGATGGCTTGACAACCCATTCACTCATCCATTTATCTATGATTTATTTTATAGCATTTAGATTAGCTAATTAATTCAACTAATCACTCTAATTCCCTGTGGAACGAACTCTAAGCTTACCACATTACTCATTTTCAAATCTTAAAATATATTGCGTAAAGATTCATTTTATAACATTCGTTTGGTAATTCGCAATTTGGTAACGACACAAAAAGCGAGTCATCATTAGTACTTATATGTGAGTATTGTATCACTTGTTGTTAACAATTGAAAACACAGCAGAGTTTAAGCAGGGCAAATGGACGTGAATTTAGGAAGGAATTTTCTGCATGTATATTAAAAATGAAATAGCCTTTTTATAGGCAATACAATCAACAAACTTGACTAAATATCAGAGACAACGTGGTCTACTAACATAAACAAACTGACCCACTAACAACATAAACAAAAACCCACTAGCTGCATAACTAAAGCCTAAAGACCAGGTAAAATACTAGGCACGTAAAACAAACGTCCTAATCACTAGGACATCAAAATAAGATTTCCAACAATCCCTCCTTTAAACTGATGTTTGCAAACATTCAGTTTAATTACAATTTTCACACAGAACCCTCCCTCAAACTAGATCCTTCAATGTACAAACTCCAAGCAACTTTCTTAACTTTAAAAATGAGTCCAATTTGAGGGGCTTGGTAAAAATATCAGCAACTTGATCCTCGCTCCTGCAATAAACAAGATCAATTAATTCATCCTTTGTGAGATCCCTCAAGAAATGATATCTCACATCTATGTGCTTGCATCTTCCATGTAGAATAGGATTCTTTGAGAGTTGAATTGCTGAACTGTTGTCACAAAAAATCAAAGTAGAACCTTGTTGCTTAAACTGGAGTTCTTCAAGAATTTTTCTTAGCCAAAGAGCTTGACAAGCACAAGATGTTGCAGCTACAAATTCAGCTTCAGTTGTTGATGTCCTAGTGATTAGGAAGTTTGTTTTACGTGCCTAGTATTTTACCTGGTCTTTAGGCTTTAGTTATGCAGCTAGTGGGTTTTTGTTTATGTTGTTAGTGGGTCAGTTTGTTTATGTTAGTAGACCACGTTGTCTCTGATATTTAGTCAAGTTTGTTGATTGTATTGCCTATAAAAAGGCTATTTCATTTTTAATATATATGCATAAAATTCCTTCCTAAATTCACGTCCATTTGCTCTGCTTAAACTCTGCTGCTGTGTTTTCAATTGTTAACAGTGGTATCAGAGCCAAGTTTAGAAAAGTGAGAGAAAGAGTGTAGTTGCAGCAGCTTTCTTGGTTATCTTCTTTTCACTTTCATTGCAGCAGTCATTAGTGATGGCTACAGAGAACACACAGAATTTTGTGCAACCTTCAATTCCACGTTTTGATGGCCATTATGATCATTGGAGTATGTTGATGGAGAATTTTTTGAAGTCCAAAGAATATTGGCTGGTCGTTGATTCTGGAGTAGCAGAACTTGTTGAAGGCGTGGTGTTGACGGATGCCCAGAGAGCCAAACGAGAAGGGGTTGCAGCTGAAGGATCTCAAGGCAAAAAATTATCTTTTTCAAGCCATTGATCGTTCAATCTTGGAAACTATTCTTTGCAAAGATACTTCCAAGCAGATTTGGGATTCTATGAAGATAAAGTATCAGGGAACAACAAGGGCGAAGCGAGTGCAACTCCAAGCTCTTCGCGGTGAATTTGAGACTTTACGAATGAAGGTAGGAGAGTCAGTTTCAGAGTACTTCTCAAGAACGATGGCTATTGCAAACAAGATGCGAATACATGGGGAAAAGTTGGAGGATGTCACCGTAGTTGAAAAGATTCTTCGATCAATGACGGCAAAATTCAATTATATCGTTTGTTCGATTGAGGAATCAAAAGACATTGACACTATGTCAATTGATGAATTACAAAGTTCTTTGTTGGTTCATGAACAAAAAATCAACCAGCAGGATAAAGAGGAGCAGGCATTACAAGCATTCATTCCGCAAGGAGTTGGACGTGGAAAAGGTAGCTGGAGAGGCAAGAATGTACACCAGCAGCCAGGAGAAAACAGAGGTGCTGACTATCAAGGAAAATGGATAGGTCGTGACAGTCAGAATTCAACCGGATATAAGCCAAGGTTTGCAGACAAAACAAATGTTGAATGTTTTCGCTGTCACAAGTATGGTCATTATCGCTCAGAATGCCGTGTGAATTTAAATAAAAATCATGGTGAGCATGGTGAAAGGTCTAACTTTGCAGAAAAAGAGGAAAAAGAAGGCTCTCTTCTTATGGTGTGTCATACAAAAGAAAAAACTCACCAGGATTTATAGTATTTGGATACCGGTTGCAGCAACCATATGTGTGGAGACAAGAATGCCTTCTCTGATTTGGATGAATCCTTCCGAAATACTGTAAAGTTTGGAGATGAATCTACAGTATCTGTCATGGGAAAAGGAAGGGTAACACTCCAAACCAAAGGAAATTCAACTCACTCTATCTCTAATGTATTTTTTGTTCCAGAGTTAAAAACAAATCTGCTCAGTGTTGGTCAGCTTCAAGAAAAGGGATATGAGATCTCTATCAAAAATGGAGTTTGTCGAATTCAAGATGACAAATTGGGTCTAATTGCTCAAGTCGAAATGACAACTAATCGGATGTTTCCATTGCATCTTCAGCACACTACACATTCATGCTTTGCTGCAAAATTTGAAGATATAGCATGGCTGTGGCATTTCCGATATGGACACCTCAATTTTGGTGGATTGAAAGCCTTGCAGCAGAAAAATATGGTAGCAGGTCTTCCGAAATTTGAGCCTACTTCAGAGATATGTGAAGAATGTGTTGTTAGCAAACAACATCGTCAGAGTTTTCAAAAAGGGAAATCTTGGAGGGCAAAGAAGGTGCTAGAGCTTGTGCATTCTGATTTGTGTGGTCCAATAAATCCGACATCTAATGGAGGCAAACGGTATATCATCTCGTTCATTGATGATTTTAGTCAGAAAACTTGGATTTATTTTTTACAGGAAAAATTTGAAGCTTTCACAGCCTTTAGAAGCTTTTAAGCAAGAGTTGAAAAAGAAGCTAAAAGCCCAATAAAAGTGTTGCGCACTGATCGTGGTGGAGAATACAACTAGCAAGAATTTCACAACTTTTGCGACAAATATGGAATCAAAAGGCAGCTTACTGCAGTTTATACACCTCAACAGAACGGTGTGTGTGAAAGAAAAAATCGCACAATTCTAAATATGGTGCGAAGTCTTCTGAAATGGAGCAATCTTCCCAAAAGTTTTTGGCCAGAAGCAGTTAGCTGGAGTGTTCGTATTTTGAATAGAAGTCCCACGTTTGCTGTTCAAAATAGAACTCATGAGGAAGCTTGGAGTGGGCGTAAACTGACAGTGGATTATTTTCGGGTTTTTGGGTGCATAGCATATGCTCATATTGCAGATGAGAAGAGGAAAAAGCTGGATGACAAAGGTGAAAAATGCATTTTTCTTGGTGTTAGTGATTAATCAAAGGCTTACAAATTGTATAATCCTATCACTAAGAAAATTGTTATTAGTCGTGACGTCGTATTTGATGAAGAAAGAACTTGGTTGTGGAATATCAACACAGTTGAACAACATATTCCAGCAACTTTTGATGGTGATGGTGGAGAAATAATGCAGCAGCAGCCTTTTGTTCTAGCAGGTCCTGTTTTTGAAATTCCTCAAAATCAAGTTTTACCAGCAGCAACAGAAGCTATTGAGCAGGTTGATACAACAGCAGTTTCACGTCAGGTTGATACAACAGCAGTTTCATGTCCTTAACGTGTTAAAAGAAGGCCCGCATGGATGACAGACTTTGAGGTAATTGGAGTCGATAATTCAGAGGATCCACTTACACACTTTGCTTTATTTTTGGATTGTGATCCAACAAGTTTTGAAGCTGCTATAAAAGAAGTAAAATGGCAAACGGCTATGGATGAAGAAATAGCAGCTATTGAAAGAAACAACACTTGGGAATTGATGGACCTTCCGAAAGGGCAGAAGACGATTGGTGTTAAGTGGGTTTACAAGACAAAGTTGAAGGAGAATGGTGAAGTTGACAAGTACAAGGCACGTCTAGTCGCTAAAGGCTACAAGCAAGAGTTTGGTGTGGATTACAAAGAGGTTTTTGCTCCTGTTGCAAGGCATGATACAATCAGATTGGTGGTTGCATTGGCTGCACAAAACTCATGGCCTATATTCCAACTAGATGTGAAGTCAGCATTCTTACATGGAGATTTGCAAGAGCAGGTATTTATAGATCAACCTCCTGGTTACGTGAAATTTGGTTGTGAGCATAAAGTTTATAAATTGAAAAAGGCTTTATATGGACTAAAACAAGCACCTAGAGCTTGGTATAGTAGCTTGGTATAGTCGTATAGATGCCTATTTTCATAAGGAGGGTTTTCAAAAATGTCCATATGAGCATACATTGTTTACAAAAAGTAGAGATTGGGGGAAAATGCTTATTGTATGCTTATATGTGAATGATTTGATTTATACGGGAAATGATAGCATTATGGTTGAAAAATTTAAGAAGAACATGATGCTTGAATTTGACATGTCTGATCTTGGGAAGATGCATTATTTTGTGGGCTTGGAGGTTGTACAATCTATTGCTGGAATTTTTTGTTTCTCAAAAGAAATATGCCCAAGAAATCTTAGACAGGTTTCAAATGAAGAACTGCAACTCTACCACTACTCCAGTTGAAAAGGGTTTGAAGCTTGTAAAGGATCCAGCAGGAGAAAGAGTTGATGCTACACTTTACAAGCAAATCGTTGGAAGTCTGATGCATTTGACAGCAACACGACCAGATTTGATGTATTCGGTGAGTCTCATTAGCAGGTATATGGAGCAACCAAAAGAGATTCATCTTCTTGCTGCAAAGAGAATCCTTCGATACTTGCAAGGTACAGTTGATTTTGGGCTCTTCTATAAAAAGGGAGAAAAATCAGAATTGTTTGGATTTATAGACAGTGATTATGCTGGAGATTTGAATGATTGTTGGAAATCTTATTTTGATGTCCTAGTGATTAGGAAGTTTGTTTTACGTGCCTAGTATTTTACCTGGTCTTTAGGCTTTAGTTATGCAGCTAGTGGGTTTTTGTTTATGTTGTTAGTGGGTCAGTTTGTTTATGTTAGTAGACCACGTTGTCTCTGATATTTAGTCAAGTTTGTTGATTGTATTGCCTATAAAAAGGCTATTTCATTTTTAATATATATGCAGAAAATTCCTTCCTAAATTCACGTCCATTTGCTCTGCTTAAACTCTGCTGTGTTTTCAATTGTTAACACTTGTTTCATTTGATAGACTTATTTCTTTTATTTACATTAAAATTATGGTTTTAGAATATTTTATACTATTGTTTTCAAGCTTACCTTTGAGAACCCAAGTTTTCAACGGATTCAGTTTGAAACCGAATCCATTGAAACCACCAAAACGGGCAAATGCAAGTATTGTTGGCATGTTTTCATTTGATGTTTATTTATTTACTTATATTTACATTAAATTTGTTATCTTAATCCAATTTATACCCATTTTTTGTACTTAAACTACGAGAACGAGAGTTTAAGCATTTTAACGATTTGGTTTGAAACCGAATCCGTCTATTGTTGTATCATATGATGGACTAATTTCTTAAATTTACATTTATATTTTGTTTTTAGTATAATTTATACTCATTTTTTCAAGCTTATGAGAACCCAAGTTTTGGACAGATTCAGTTTGAAACTAAATCCGTCTAAAGCACTAGAATGGGAAAATGCAAGTATTGTTATCATGTTTTCATTTAATTTTTTTTGTTACTTATATTTACATTAAACCTGTTATCTTAGTCCAATTTATACTCATTTTTTGTACTTAAACTATGAGAACCAAAGTTTCTGTGTTTTGACGATCGAATCCATATAAACTGTCCTTTATATATATATATATATATATTAAGCAAGGACTCAGTGGTTAGAAGACCAACAAAGGAAAATATAATAAAAACAGAGAAAAAGATAGACTTATTTCTTATATTTATTTGAAAATTGTGTTTTTAGAATATTTATACTCATCTTTTCATGCATACCTTTGAGAACCCAAGTTTTCAATGGATTCAGTTTGAAACCGAATTCGTTGAAACCACCAAAACGTGCAAATGCAAGTATTGTTTACATGTTTTCATTTGATTATTTTTGTTATTTATATTTACATTAAACAGGTTATCTTTGTCCAATTTATAATCATTTTGTTTTTATCTAAACTATAAGAACAAGAGTTTCGACATTTCGACGGATTCAATTTGAAACTGAATATGCCTAATTTGTCATAATCAGTACTTATATGCTATTATTGTATCATTTGATTGACTTATTTTTATATTAACATTCAAATTTTGTTTTGTTTTGTTTTGTTTTGTTTTTTTTTTTTTTTTTGTATATTTTATTCTCATTTTTTCAAGCTTACCCATGACAACCCAAGTTCTCATCGGATTTAGTTTGAAACTGAATCCTTCGAAACCATCAAAACGGGGAAATGCAAGTATTGTCGACATGTTTTCATTTGATGGTTTTTATTTTTATTTACATTAAACTTGTTATCTTAATCCAATTTTTTTTTTTTGATAACTATCTTAATCCAATTTATGCTCATTTTTTTGTACTTAAACTATGAGAATAAGAGTTTCTGCATTTTGACGAATGACAGATTCGGTTTGAAATCAAATATGTCTATACTGTCCTAATGGTTACTCATATGCTATTATTGTATCATTTGATGGACTTATTTCCTATATTTACATTAAAATTGGGTTCTTAGTATACTTAATACTCATTTTTTCAAGTTTAGCTATCAGAACCCAAGTTTTGGGTGGATTCAGTTTGAAATTGAATCCGTCTGAAGCACCAGAATGGGAAAATGCAAGTATTGTTAACATGTTTTCATTTAATTATTTTTGATACTGATATTTACATTTAACCGGTTATCTTAATCTAATTTATATTCCTTTTTTATTCTTAAATTATGAAAACTAGAGTTTCGGTGTTTCGACAGATTCGGTTTGAAACCGAATCCTTCTAAGCTGTTCTAATGGGTATGTATATGCGAGTATTGTATCACTTGTTTCATTTGATCAATTTATTTCTTATATTTACATTAAATTTGTGTTCTTAGAATATTTGTACTCGTTTTTTATGCATACCTTTAGAACAAGAGTTTTCGAGGATTCGGTTTGAAACCGAATTTATCGAAACAACCAAAACGTGCAAATGCAAGTATTGTTGTCATATTTTCATTTGAAGGTGATTTTTTTTTTTTTTATAATTATTTTTTAATTTTTTAATTTTTTTAATTTACATTAAAATTATTATCTTAGTCCAATTTATACTTATTTTTTATACCAAAACTTTAAGGACAAGAGTTTCGGCGTTTCAACGGATTCAGTTTGAAATCGAATCCATCTCAAACCGAATCCATCTAATTTGTCATAATGGGTACTTATATGCTAGTATTGTATCATTTGATCGACTAATTTCATATATTTCATATATTAGTCAAATGTAATAGTTTTCATGTTTTTAATCAAACTTTCAAGTTTCATTTAACCTCATAGCCAAACAATTACAAATATATATATATATATATACACACCCACCAATCCACCATCATCTACCTTGAAGTTTTATCTTCTCTCTTCTCTCACTCTTTCCACCATCATCTACCACATTCTTCTAAATTTCTCAATATTTCTCAACGAACACTAACATAATAAGATTTAGGCACAAAGAAATATTGAAAAGGAAGTGGAAGAGATTTTTAAATTTTGACCCAAAAAAATTAACAAATTGCTTTGTTTTAACTCGAAGTGTGTAAAACTCTTAATTTAATTGACTCTTTTTCTTTGTAACACCATTTATTTGACGGGTTTTGATTGTATATTGCATCAGTTGAAGATTTAGTGCAACAAAAATTGAAAAACCGCCCCGGCCGACTGCTCATCAATATGCAGTATTTTAAGTTGCAAAAGCCTCTATTTTTTTTTTTAAATCATAAATAAATAATAATAAATAAATAAATATTTCTCTCTTCTCTTTCCTCTTTAAAGATATTTCTTTTCGTTGGCGTGGGCTTGCTGGCGCCTCCTCTCTCTCTTTCGCTCTCTAGAAACTAGTTGAAGCATTTTTTTTTGAGGGACTTGAACTCCTCACCATCAATGTGGAAGGTGAAATATGGAAAATGAGTTCTGCAAGCGTTCTTAAAAAAGCGAAAATAGTTTTTCCATTTATAGCGTGGAAAGCTGCACTCAAAGGTGGAGCCAGGTTTTTGGCTTTAGGGGGGCAATACAAAAACTAATATTTAAGGTTATAGCAAATATATTAATATTCAAAAATTAAGTTATTAAAAACATACCATTTAATCTTAAAGATAAATGAGAAATGTAACTCGTCGCTTTTTCATATCTCGAAAATCATCTATAATCAAATCTATCTAATTTTCTCAATGATTTCCATTTCGATTACATGATCAAAAAGTTTGTGAGAAAATCATATTTCATCTTATTGCAAAACCTATGTCAGGTCTTAGTAATATGCATAGTTGAAAATGATATTTTAATAATTCTCAACTAGTACAATGTATAAATTTTAATGGGGAGGGATCATGGGACACAATTTTTGACACAAGATTTGACACGATTTTTCAACCATTAGATTTATGAGATTTGGATGGCTTAGATTTCTTACATTGATTTTTATTTTATTTCCTTCTCATTTATCTTTTCATTAATTTATTTTCTTTCTCTCTCCTCCATCCTCTTTCATAGATTCACTTTCCTAAACATGAAGCTTGAACTTATTCATTTGTAAAGATAAAAGGGCAAAGTGAACTACAAATTCCACCAATGCGCCATAAACAATCACAGCAAGAGGAGAAGAAAAAGAAAATGTTTACAAATGAATAAGTTCATGCTTCATGATCAGGAATTTTGAAATGTTTGTGTTTTCAGACAAAAAAAATAAAAATAAAAAAGCTTTCAGAAAATGTTAGATGGTTTTTTTATCTATTTATCTATTTATTTTTTATTTTATTAAACACAAGTTAGACTTATTGAGAAAGAAGAGAAATTAACATTGAAGAGTAAAAAAAAATAAAATAAAAAATCCGCAAGACTGGAAGAGAAAATATAAATTTGAATAGGAAATATTAATTAGAGATTATTTAGGAAAGTGAATCTATGAAAGAGGAGGGAGGAGAGAGAAAAGAAAAGAAATTAATGAATAGAAAATGAGAAGGAAATAAAATAAAAATCAATGATAAGGGACTTACTATTTAGCCGCCCAAATTTTTTTGTAAGTCTTTCTCAAAATAGAATTGTTATTTGAGTTTAAACTTTCCTTTGAATTGACATTTCTTTTATGAATATTTTTCTTTTAAGAGATATTAATATTCTACTTATGTACTGTCAAATACTGGCAAAAACACACAAACCACTAGTCATTAACTACCAAAGAAGAAGAAAATGCATGTGTTGTAGGTAAAATTCGCCACAGTTGACACGTCAGCAGACAGCGTGGATAGGGACAAATCACGAGCAAGGAAATTGGTCGGAATGAGAAGGGATCGCCTCGGACTGAGTCGGAAGATATAATCAGAACGGCAAATAATGCCGAGTACTCCGAGTGTAGAAAATGCCCGACTACATGTGTTCGACACAAAGGAAGGGGTCACTTTTTGGAATCCGTTTGCCACCTATACATAAGTATAATTGATGAAGATCGTCCACGAAACCGGCAAATCTACTACTAAGAAGCAGATTCCCGTAAGGAAACAAAAAGATTTCTTTGACAGCTCACTAGAGTCCAAAACGGATCTAGAATCCATAATCATAAAGGAGAGATCAGCGCAGAATAAGGGAAGAATCATAAAGTAAACCCAACACTCATCAACTTGTGTGTCACGGCACTAAGCCCTAGCAGGACCCAAAAACCCTAGGGGAATCATGTATAAATACCCCTACAAAAAATAGGTAAGGGGCACGACGTAAAAAGAGAAAAAGAGAGCAGAGTGTGTAAATTACAAAGATTATCATAGTGAATTTGGCTGAGTTGTTTAGGCAGCTACCGGTGGATGTTTCTCCGATCACCGGAGTTTTACCACGTAATATCCATTCGTTTTCTTTTTCTTGCACTTTATCATATGTCTAAATTGTATTTGCAAACCAGAACATCATTGACTGGTCAATTGACAAAATCCACCGTCAACAATTGGCACTAGAAGGAGGGGGGGGGGGGTACTAACCTCGAGATCCCTTGCGAAACAATGACTGGAGAAGGAGATGGCAGCAATTCCAGGCACAACAAAGATTTACTAGATGATAGACTGGAAGTGGATGCCTCCATTGATGCCGCGCTGATTGCAGAAAATCAACCAGCCACTGTTGCCGGCATCCAGTGCTTTCCTCCAACCAGTCATGAGATCGCACAGCGTTTCCGGGCATCTTTACAGCAGCTCGTATCTGACGCAGTCAGGCATAGAATCAGCCTTTCCACCATGGAGGGATTGACTTCACAGCGTCAAACGGATACCCCGAACCAACAGCAGAGTAGATTACGTTCCGTAGTAGTCCGTCCAACACCAAATGCACCTTTAAAAAATAGTCGAACCTCAGCAGAGCAGCCGGAGGTATTAGAGGAACAGGCCCAGGATGACAGAGAACCCAGGGAAGACAGATACCCACGTAGGAAATATCACTCTGGGTGAGCCGAGCAAAATACGGGCCGATATGAGCGAGAGGACCACCGAAGGGATCGTTCCCCGTCCACTGGGGACAACGACTAGTAGCTCATCGGAAGCGTCAAAGAGGCACCATCTGATTGCATGGCCTGAATCCCAAACCACAGAAGCAAAAACATAATAATCAAGGACAAGGGCTGGTCATTAGTCAAAGCTTTGATGCCATGGGAGAACCAGAAGGCGACATGGACATACTCATACAGAGTTTGACTCAGGAAGTCCAAAACAACCGTCGACAAATGGACGCATTAGTCAGACGATATGGGTAGAATGAGCTATCAGATGATGAATTAGGCAGTCCTTTCACCAATGGAATCCTTCGAATGCCATTCCCGGAGAGGTTTAAAATGCTGCATGTGGAGCAGTTCAAGAAAGACACAGATCCAAATGAGCATGTTAGAAGATACAAAAGTGCCATGGCCCAGTATGCCAACGACGATGCGTTGTTATGTTTGAATTTCCCACAAATGCTCGGGGATTTGGGTTCTAGATGGTTCGGCAGATTACCAGCAGCAAGCATAAGCAGTTTCAACGAACTGAGTAAAGCATTCTCTCGACAGTTCCTTGGAAAGGTGCATAGGAAGAAGTCTGTGGCTTATCTATCCCAACTTAAACAGGGGAAAGATGAGTTGCTGAAAAAGCATTTAGGGAGATTTGGTCAGGCAGTGTCGGAGATCGGGAGCGCTAATGATGAGGCCATAGTGGCGGCATTTATTAACAATTTGCAGAATGGACAGCTCTCATTTGATTTAAGAAGAGCACGATTAACCAGCTATGTAGATATGATGGACATGGTCGGAGGTTACGCCTTAGCTGAAGAGGAGGAAATTGCAACGGGCAGATATTTTGTGCATGGAGGGCAGCCGAAGGTTTCAAAAACCAAGGATAGTGCATCTAAAGCCCTTAACCAAAAGGAAGACAAGCAAAAGAGCAAAATTCTAGATGGTCGAGCAGGGCGTAAACACAATGATTCAAAGGTTGACAAGCCATACAAGAGGTTCCGAGGTGACTACACAAACTATACCCCATTGAAGAAAACTCAAGAGGAAGTGCTCGCAATCTTGGAAGAAAAGAACATGTCTAAGGAGCCACCTAGGCAATCATTCTATGCTTGGAAAGACACGACCAAGTATTGCCAATTCCATAAAGAGAACGGGCATGAAACTTCCAAATGCTTTCAACTCAAGGATCATATCGAAACACTCATTTGGGAAGGTCACCTGAAAGACATTGTCCAGAAAAAGATAGAGAGGGTGGACGGGCAGCAGGACAGCCGTAAAAACAGTCGGAGAAAATTAAGCCTGAAGAAGCTTGAAGATGAGGGAGCGATAAACACCATCTTTAGAGGACCAGCAACCGGAAGAAGCAACATGGAAAGAAACTTGGAGATTCATGAAGCTATGGAAGCACGAAGAGACCTAGATGTCAATTATGTTAAGCCCGACCATAAAAGAATTAAGGAAGGTTGGGATCCAATAATTTTTACAGAAGCTGACTCGCTTGGCATAGACGTCAGACCGAACGACGCTTTAGTCATTAGCGCCAGGATTGGTCATAGGGAAGTCCATCGAATTCTGATTGATAATGGGAGTTCGGCGGATATACTGAGTGCCGAGGTCTACGACCAGTTGAGGTTGGACCGAAAGGATTTGCAGCCCTTTCATACCCCACTCCGAGGTTTTGGCGGGGTCGAAGTGAGGTCCCTAGGCACTATAAAATTGCCAGTCAAAGTTGGGAGTGCCCCTTGTCAGAAAACAATGCTACTCGATTTTGTGGTGGTAGATACAGAAAACTGGCCTTACAACGCACTGTTAGGGCGACCATTCTTGAATAAAGCCAAGGCAGTAACAGCTACGTATTCCCTCATGATGAAATTCCCAACAGAATATGGTGTAGGTTTGGTGAAAGGGTCACAAGAGATGGCGCGGAGAGCAAACCTCTCAGTTTACAGAGATAAAGAAAATAAAGAAGGGCACCAAGTGTGTACGATCTTGCCGAGTGGACAAGACATGAGAGGGTCGGGCGATCAAGCTAAAGTACCAGAGGAGTTTGAATTGGACCCGAGGGAAGGGCCGAAGATAAGAAAGACAAACCAACCGAAGATGTAGTCCTGGACGATAATGAACCAACTAGGGTCGTCAAGATAGGTGCTAGCTTGCAAGAAACAGTCAAAGCTAGTATAACCAGGCTGTTAAAAGAATATAAAGATATATTCGCCTGGAGCCACAAAGATATGCCGGGAATAGATGCAAAAGTGATATCCCATTACTTGGCCATTAATCCCGAATCCCGACCGGTCATACAGAAAAGAAGACTGTTTAATCCGGACAGAAGTGCGGCTATCAAGAAAGAAGTAGAAAAACTCCTTATTACAGGGTCTATAAGAGAAGTCTAGTACCCACAATGGGTAGCTAATGTGGTACTAGTGAAAAAGAAAAACAATCAGTGGAGAATGTGTATGGACTTTACGGATCTAAACAAAGCCTATCCGAAGGACAATTTCCCTCTCCCAAGAATAGATCAGTTGGTGGATGCTACCGCAGGACATGAACTACTGAGCTTCATGGATGCCTACTCGGGATATAACCAGATCTAAATAAACAAAGCTGACGAATATAGGACAGCCTTCACAACGAACCAAGGATTGTACTGCTACACAGTAATGCCTTTTGGTTTGAAGAATGCGGGAGCAACATATCAAAGGTTGGTAAACAGAATATTCGCTTGGCAAATTGGAAGAAATATGGAAGTCTATGTAGACGACATGCTGACCAAGAGCGTCACGGCAAATGAGCACACATCAGATCTAAGGGAAACATTTGATGTCCTAGTAAAGTACCAGATGAAGCTCAACCTAAACAAATGTGTGTTCGGCGTACCATCAGGAAGGTTCTTAGGTTTTCAGGTCTACCAGAGAGGAATCGAGGTAAATCCCAAGAAGATCAGAGCACTCGAGGACATGATCTCCCCGAAGAGGTTGAAGGATGTACAGAGGTTGATAGGGTGTCTCGCATCACTCAACCGGTTTATAGCAAAATCCACAGACAAGTGCGCTCCTTTCTTCAGAGCAATAAAAAAGGAAGAGGGCTTGAATGGAGTGAAGAATGCGAAGCGGCATTTCAGAATATAAAAGAATACCTGGGACAAGCACCGATACTTTCTAAACCTTTGGTCGGGGAAACCCTATACATGTATTTATCCCTCACTGATGTAGCTACCAGCTCAGTACTAATTCGGTTGGAGGAGGGGGTACAAAAGCCGGTATATTACACGAGCAAGGCCTTGCTTCCAGCCGAAACCAGATATTCACCTATAGAGAAAATGGCCCTAGCACTAGTCACGGCGGCAAGGAAACTGAGACTGTATTTTCAAGCACATACGATCATAATATACACAGATTGCCCGCTCATGCTAATCCTCCAGAGGCCAAAATTGTCAGGACGATTGACCAATTGGGCCATAGAGCTGAGTGAGTTCGACATCCAATACATGGCGAAATCAGCACATAAAGGCCAAGCAGCAGTAGACTTTGTGGCAGAATTCACAGAACCAGGTGAGAAAGTGCGTGGAATGATGGGGAGAGACCAAGGAAAAAGTTATCACTGGAAGTTGCATGTGGACGGATCATCTAATACCCATGGCAGCGGGGCCGGGATAGTGATATTGACACCAGAAGGGAATGCTGTAGAATGTGCCATGAGATTTGATTTCAAAGCAACTAATAATCAGGCAGAATATGAAGCTCTTCTGGCTGGCCTGAGGGTATGCATAGCACTGGGAGCAGATGAAATAGAAATTTCAGTGACTCACAAGTGGTGGTCAACCAAGTACTAGACGAGTACCAAGTAAGAGACGGGTGCATGATGACCTACTTAGAAATAGCAAAGAGATTGCTCAAAAAATTTAAAGGGTATAAGATTACCTAGATTCCCCGAGAAGAGAATGAAAGAGTTGACGCCCTGTCTAAGTTAGCTTCAGCAACAAATTGTGTCGGATCAAAAATAGTTCCGGTCGCCCATCTGGCCAGGCCTAGCACGGCAGAATCGGAGGAATTTGTAGTAGCAGAGATCCAGCCACAATCAGATAACTGGACAACCCAGCTCAGGAGATACTTGGAGGAAAACATTCTACTTGAAGACACTTCAGAAGCAAAGCGTATCAAACATAGGTCGACTCGATACACAATCATGAACGGTGAGTTATATAGAAAAGGTTTCTTGAAAGCACTACAAAGGTGCGTAACAGGGGAAGAAGCCGAGCAAATCTTGAGAGATGTCCATAGCGGCATATGCGGAAACCACACTGGAGGGAAAAGCCTGGCACACAAAATACTAAGGCAGGGATTCTACTGGCCGACTCTATTTGCTGAGGCGCGACGATTCGCAGAAGGTTGCGAGACCTGTCAGTGGATCACCAATGACATACGACAACCACCAGAACTGCTCAGAAGCTTGACGTCCCCTTGGCCATTTGCTATGTGGGGAATTGATCTTATAGGTCCAATGCCCACGGGTGTAAAGGGAGGAGCAAAACATGCCATTGTGGCAGTGGATTACTTCACAAAATGGGCAGAAGCTGAAGCACTTGTACATATTACTGAGGCGAACACCACCAGTTTCATCAAAAAGAATATCCTCTACAGGTTTGGAGTCCCAAGCACCATCATTACTGATAATAGGACACAGTTTGACAACAGGAAATTCAAGGATATGTGTGAAGAATACAAAATCGCGAATTATTATGCCACACCCGCTCATCCTCAGACCGAAGCTGTAAACAAAGTAATCAAGCATACCTTGAAAGCAAAGCTGGATGCAAAGAAATGGAACTGGGCAGACAAGCTTCACGAAGTGCTCTGGGCATACAGAACGACTGCTAGGACTTCCACTGGGGAAACTCCATTTTCGTTGGCATTCAGAACTGAAGCTGTTATTCCAACAGAGGTATCCTTCATCTTCCCAAGAGTTTGGCTATATCACCATAAAAGAGCACAATGTCAATATGCTAATGCAGAACCTAGATGAGTTAGAAGAAGTCAGAGACAGATCCCAGATAAGAAATACAGCATACCAACAAAGAGCAGCAAGATACTACAACTCTCATGTCCGAATACGAAGATTTCAAGTTAGGGACTTAGTGTTAAGAAGAGTATCCCCGAACACCAGAGACAGGGTAGCTGGGTCCCTCGCTGACAAATGGGAAGGACCGTACATTATTAAAGGTGTTGCCGGGCATGGAGCATATCTGATTGCCTGACCTGATGGTGGACTAGTCCCCCGACCATGCAATGCCCAATACTTGAAGATGTTCTACCCATAAAGAGGCTTCTCGGCCTTATGGCTCCTCTGCTTCTCAGCATTCAATTTATTTTAAAATAACTTAGATCTTCCTTTTAGTATCTTTTCTTAGTTCAGAATTCCAGACATGTGATTGGTAATAAAAAGGGCAATCGGCCCATTTCTTCTTTTTTAACCTTATAAGACTTCGTAGAATCAGTAGATATTTCGCAGAAGGAAAAATCCGTGGAAATGCGAACAGACTCGTAAAATAATGAAACGAAAAAGGAATGAAGCAGCTCTTTGAAAATAGAGAATGGAGCTAAGCCTCCATAGGTGCTCGGGCGCCATGAAATCGCAAAGAGCGAGTGGACAGCGCCCGAGGGGCAGAGAAGCTAAAGTAGCATGTCCGCCTAGTTGGGATGATGCAAACGCACCACCCAATGAAAAGGCAAACCCGAGGCACCAGAATACCTAGTAAGGGATGCCTGGAAAACTGCTCAGGGTGCTGTCGGAAAAGATCTGGTGAGAAGCGCAGCTGTGTTGGCCGGTATACGCTACCCTAACAATTCGACAAAACCCCGTCGTAGATAAAATCAGGAGACGTCCTAGGTGACTTGCGCAGGGAACTATGTGTATGGTCGAGGTGAGCTTCGGCGTAACACATAGTTTAAATAAAAACTAAGAGAAGAAAATGCCAGTTAAATAAGATACTCGGCATAAAAAAGAGAATGCCAGTTAAATAAGATACTCGGCATAAACAAGAAAATGCCAGTTAAATAAGATACTTGGCATAACTAGAATGCCAGCTAAATAAGACACTTGGCATAACTAGAGAGCCAGTTAAATAAGACACTCGGCGCAACAGATTAATGCCTGTTAAATAAGATACCCGGCACATTCCAAAAACAACAACCTTTGAACTATGCGACTGAAAAAATAAACTCCTGATTCTTGGGAATACAAGCCTTTAGGGAAGATTCCAGTGGAAGTTAAGCAAGGAGGACAGCCTAGTCATATTAACTTGCGCAATTTGCACTTACTATCCCCTTTGTTTGGTTATATTACTTGTTTTTGGGCTACATTACTCTTTTTCGGTTACATTACTCTCATTTCAGGTATCATGTTCAACATAATCAAGGCATAGAAGAATAAAGCACAAACAAAGAATTATCAATTAACAAAAAAAGGTGTGTACATCGAAAGTAGAAAATTGGTACAATAAAAGAAATATTCAAATAGGTGATGAGGGTGGAAGATTGCTGTCGGGGCGAGAACTACTACCAGAACGATGACCTTCATCATGGCGAGAACTACTGCTTATGAGGCTTGGCTCGGGAACCATGTCATACTCGCTCAGGAGACTCTCGTCGGAAGACCAAACAATCACATCTTCAACATCATCCATCCAAGTGCTGTAATCCCTACCAGGTACAGGCCTGGCATCTGGTTCTTCTCCATCTATCCCAGCCTTCTGGCAGGCATGAAAGGTAGAAAGAGCGCTTTCAGTCGGCATCTCCAAATGCATAGGATGCGGAGCTTTGCCCTTGCTGCGGCAGTAGGCACGCCATACCTTCATTTGAGCGTGAAGAGAATCCAGAGACGTTTTAACATGGTTGTCAATTGAGCAGTTCCAATTGGCCCTCGCCCGATCAGTCGCTCTGTTCTTGACCTTGAAGAATTCCGGAGCTAACACTATCCCTCGATGAAATTCCCGTAGGAGCAAGGCGTCGTAAGCTGGAGACCTCTTAAAACGGTCAACCCCCTGGATCTCCAACTCCAACCAAGCTTTCTTGGACCGAGATTTAACAGTCAACGCTTGGTTCTTCAGATCTTCTACCTGACGCTCATAGCCTAGCCTAGCCTCCTTAGCCTTCTGCTCCGCCTGAAGCATCGCTTCCTGAGTGGAGGATAACAGATCCTGAAGGCGTTTCACTTCATCAGCGGCTAAAGACGCCCTCTATTCAGCATTCAGCTGACTTGCCAAGCACCGGTCCATAAATTCCTGATGCGACCTGACTTTCTCTTGATAGGCCAATTCGACTCGAGCACGGTTGTCTTCGCTCTCTTTTAGTTGGGCCTCCAGACGCCTTATCCTATTCGTCTGAGCTTGGCTGGCCAGGTATGCTTCCGACATCTCAGCAACCATCTGCATCGTAAAATATGTAAGAGAAACGCTGACAGAAAATGCTACAAGGAAAGAGAAGCGAATAACTCACATAAGAAGCGCTGTTAAAAAAGTTTTGAATTCGTTTGGAGGGAGGGCCAACCCGGAAATCTGAGCCTCAGCCAAGAACCAAGTGATAAATGGTTGAAGAGGGAGAGTCACGCCACAATTAAGCATAGCCCCATAGATCGCCACCATCCCGAGTGGAGGGTTCCACGCGGCCTTGTCTCCAGCTGGTTCAAGCCGAATAGAATCCCTATCCAAATCAAACCTGCCAATGTATTGACGAGTCTCCTTTCGACCGACTACGTTTTGTTCGATGTCATAAGCACAGACTCGCTCAGGCGAGAACGGAATCCGAGTTGCCCGATGCTCCAATTCCACGTCGTCTTCATTTATTTGTTGGGGTCCAACAGTATGAAGGCCGCTAAGGCTCTTGTGGATAGTACGTGGACTGCAGTTCTTGGATCTCGTCATTGGAGGTCGAACGTCACTGCAAGAAGAAGGACAAGGGTCAGATTGAGGGACCCTAGCAGAATCATCCCCAAGAGGGGTTTCACGAACCAACCCAGAAACATTGACATCTAGAAAATAGGGTTAGTCTGGGGGTGGTCTACCCAACAGGTTTTGAAGACGTTCGACCAAACGAGTGTCATGACGCTTGATGGCAACCATGGAAGCAACAAAAAGACGGTGACGAAGTGAGGGATCCATGAAAAGAAAATAAAGATAAAAGAGAGGGAGACTAACCTCAACGAAACTCGCAAAAGAGAAGGAAACCGTAGAAAATCGTGAACAACATAGAATAAGTAGAGGAAAAAGTTCCTTCTTTGAAACTGGCGAAAGGGAACAAATAACCACTTAGAAGTCAGTGAAGAAAAAAAAGGGGTGTTAAGCTGGAGAAGAAGAAAATCGCAGTGATGACCAGAGAAAATGTAGAAAAGCAAGAATAACCGAATTTCGAAGATCAGAGATTCAAGAAAAATGAAGTGAAGGGGGTATATATAGAGCAAGAAACCCTAGAAAAGCAGAAGGCGGGAAACGTACGAAAAGACGCATGGGTCTAGCAAAAGTCATATCTCATAAATGTGGTTTGACGCACCAAACCCTGAATGGACAAGTGGCAACTTCAGAAGAAGCTCAGGCCGTCAGAAGCCATCAGAAACCTTAAATGTCACCGTCAACAGATTTTTTGGCAGAAGACAAATCGAATGTATGTGGGTGCAGTTATGACACGTCATTAATGCGCCAGATTAATGAGAAACCCTAATCATAAATATTTGCGAAGCATTAATGGAAGACATTTATGGAAGAAAACGACAAAGAACTTGCCCGATAAGAAGAAAGACCGAGTGAGAGTTAAATACTTTCGCCGAGTAAACGAACTCGCTTTTCAAAAAATAAGCAAATCCGTTCGACTCAAATATTTAAGGGGGTATTGTTGTAGGTAAAATTCGCCACAGTTGACATGTCAGCAGACAGCGTGGATAGGGACAAACCACGAGCAAGGAAATTGGTCGAAATGAGAAGGGATCGCCTCGGACTGAGTCGGAAGATATAATCAGAACGACAAATAATGCCGAGTACTCTGAGTGTAAAAAATGCCCGACTACATGTGTTCGGCACAGAGGAAGGGGTCACTTTTTGGAATCTGTTTGCCACCTATACATAAGTATAATTGATGAAGATCGTCCACGAAACCGGCAAATCTACTACTAAGAAGTAGATATCCGTAAGGAAATAAAAAGATTTCTTTGACAGCTCACTAGAGTCCAAAACGGATCCAGAATCCATAATCATAAAGGAGAGATCAATGCAGAATAAGGGAAGAATCACAAAGTAAACCCAACACTCATCAACTTGTGTGTCACGGCACTAAACCCTAACAGGACCCAAAAACCCTAGGGGAATCATGTATAAATACCCCTACAAAATATAGGTAAGGGGCACGACGTAAAAAGAGAAAAAGAGAGCAGAGTGTGTAAATTACAAAGATAATCATAGTGAATTTGGCTGAGTTGCTTATGCAGCTACTCGTGAATGTTTCTCCGATCACCGGAGTTTTACCACGTAATATCCGTTCGTTTTCTTTTTCTTGCACTTTATCATACGTCTAAATTGTATTTGCAAACCAGAATATTGTTGACCGGTCAATTGACAAAATCCACTGTCAACAGCATGTTTATAGACACATATTGCCTCCTCAGAAAATAAAAAGATTTACACCCTTTTAAGTAAACAAAAAACACGTCCCTTCAATTTTTGCAAATGCATGCAATGGAGTTGGTAAATTTAATTACTAGCTTTCATATAATGATATATGAGTTCTTTCTTGTAGTTTTTGTGTATATATATTTTTAGTTTAATTGCTTAACAGAAGAAAATTTATGGTTCTGGTCATGACTTAAATTTCAATAAGAAAATTTTCGTTCATTCAAAAAATTGTAGATATGGGTACTTTTCTTTTCACATGATGCTTTCTCCAATCCAATTTGAATATGTCTAAAAAAGGAAGAAGCCGATTTCGATTAGTCGTCTGTTTAATTAACCTATATTACAAGAGAGGAAAAATAAAATGAATAATAGATGTGCAGTTGACAAAAGAATAGTCTCTCTTGGCAGGCCAGTTTGGTCCACAACAAAATAGGCTTCTACGGACTATGTACGTACTACGTAGCAAAATTGGATTATACAAGGGAGGTCCATGACCATGAGTGGTTGCATGAATAAGTAATTGTGGTCCATGTGTGTTATAGGGGTTTTTCGTCAGTATGACACATCAGCAAGGATAGTGGGTAAAAGCGAAAATATGGTGATTCCACGTCATCAAAAGTCAAATATGAGACACGTTATCAAAAGGGTCAACATGAATACATGACAGCACCATACGAGGGGCCATCTGCAGATGGAATCTGCTCGGCCAAGATTCCACTCGGCCTGGAATCTGCTCTGCCAAGATTCTACTTAGCTAGGAGTCCACTCGGCCAAGGTTCTACTCGGCTAGGAGTCCACTCGGCCAGGAGTCCACTCGGCCAGGATTCTACTCGACCAGAGTCCACTCGGCCAAGAGTCCACTCAGCCACTCAGCCAAGAGTCTATTCCACTCGGTTAGGAGTCCACTCGGCCAAGATTCTACTCGACCAAGTCTGCTCGGCCAAAGATCAATACTTAGCCAAAAACAGGAAATACAGTCCTACCAAGATACGTCATATCAGGAAGAGATCTGCACAGATACGGAATCTTAGGATAATATTCCAATAAGGAAATATCCTTATTTCCTCTCCAGTACCAGAGAAGTTTAATTAGGAAAGAACTCTAAGCTTCCAGAAGGATAAATACCAAATGAAAAACAAGTCCTAATTGGTCTACTCCACCAGAATCCTACAAAGACTCTAATTAATGAGTCCACCGCATATACGACAAGAACTAGGGCAACCCTAGATGGAACCATATAAATACACCCTTGTATTCATTATAAGATGTTATGTTCATCATGAGCAATTGACACTTACATGAGAAATGAGATATGAAACATAATCAATTATCTGAGAGAAAGCGAGTATTAAGTGTGTAATCCTTATATTCATAGTGGATCACTTCTCGCCGTCACCGGCACCGGCACCGGCACCGTGGATGTTTCCCCGCCTTGGGGTTTTACCACGTAAAACATGTGTTAAGCTTGTTTATCTTTTATTTTCTACTTTCATTACATTTATCTTGTAGGTTTCATTAACCTAAAACCATTGACCGATTAACTTCCAAAAATCACCGTCAACAATGTGTTTATGTGAAAGAAGAGATTCAATTCACCATCGGTCACCGTCTAATGTAATTTAGTGTTTAGTGGTGGAGGCATTCATAAAATAATAATGTCTTTATTTCAACATATATTATAGAATCGTTTAAAGTACACTAAAGAAATCATATGCAAGTTATATATCATGATTCATGAGGGAGAAGAGAAAATTAATACGCAATATAGAGGGAGAGGAAAATATAAATTGGAAGAGAAAATATAAATAAGATTTTGAGAGCTTCTTTTGACAATCCAATTTTCTCTTTCTACACTTCTTTTCTAAAAACACTCCATTCTTAAAATTTAAATTTTAAAAAATTCTAAAGACACTTCATTTTGTTACAAGATTATCCTTTTTATATTTTTTGAATTAAATTATTAAAAAAAAAGAAATTATCTCTCTTAAATCATTAGATTAATTATTACATATTAAATACTCTTTCCTAAATATTTAATTACTATATTAAACTCTCTCTCCTCCAATAAATATCTCTAATTTTTTATCTTCATTCTTTCTCAAGCAAGACTAATAGTTAAGGAAAAAAAAAAAAAAAACTTACTAATAAGCTTGATTTGTAGGAACCATATGTATGTAAAAAAAAAAAAAAGTATTTTTTTTATTTATAAAAAAATCGAAATATGAAAAATAAAATAAAAAATTGTTACTCTTGTAGGTATATGATTGCCTAAAGAACTTTCTTTCTTTCATTTGTCTTAGAAATTATGAGTTTAATCGAATCTATTTGAAACAATTCAAGTTTTCATATATCTTATTTTTTTTAAATTTTTTTGACTGTTTAATATATATATATTACTATTAGTAAAAAACTAAAATATTCATAAGTTTTTTTTTTCTTTAACTATTAATTAGAGAGTGATGCAGTAAAGATGTTACTTTCAATTTAAATCAAAGTTCGTTCACTGGGATCGGTGATTCAATAGGTTGAAAACTAATTAGCCTAGGAAAAATCTATTCTAAGTGCATGAAAATTAAATTGCATAATGCTTTGGGGTTTGGAAAATGATTTGGTTCCTTGGAAATGCTTAAAAATGTAAACTTTTAAAGTAAAAATGCAACCTTGATGAATAAAAATGCAAACTTGACACTAAAGATGCAAACTTGTGAAATAAAAATGTAATCTTGCAACTAAAAACTAAGCTAAACACAACAATGAACACACAACGTATGGATATATGGGAGAAAGCACTAGGGAATCAATGTAACCTTCTTAGACCACTCAATGTTCTCACTTAGTCTCATTAGGCACTTCAATCCAATTTTAGGGTTGTTTTAAGATAAATCATTAAGCTCTAGGTTCTTCCATTACCCATACATGGTCATGTAATAGGCAATGGTCAATCCCTTCATTTATCCTTAAAACTCTAGCCAATTTGGTCTAGCATGGTCATGCATAAACCAACACTCCCAATTACTAAGCTTGTGAGAGAATTAGATGGGATGGTCACCCACACCTACTCTCAACACCTTAAATAAACCAAATTCTCAAACCCACATCCCTTGTGGTCACAACAAAACATGAGAAGAGAAATTAGAGCAATTGATTCAATAATTGAGACTAAAATCGAATTAAATTAGAGAATAGACTAATTAATTACATAGAGTAGTCCAATGTGGTTACATCAATCCCCTAGCTAAGAAATTAGTTACACATCAAAGGAAAAAGAAAGAAGAAAACAAGGGAGTAGAGAAAACCCATGTGTCTTGAAGCTCCCTCTTGAGACTCCTCTTCTTCTTGCTTGCAAAAACCTCCAAAGATGGACAAAAAATGGTTATGTGAAGGGAATATGTGAAGGAAATGGTGGAAAGTGTAAAAAGGTGGAATCTTGGTGGATTTTTGGGTGAGAGAAGATGATGGAAGGTGAAGGGATTTTGGAGAGATGATTCTTGGATCTAGGGTAAAAAAATGATGTAAGTATGAAGGGGGTGGTGTTTTAGAAAAAAGAAAGTAGGATATATATAGTAGATGCCAAAATTTGGGTCTGAAACCCGTCACTTGCTGAGCTGGAAAGGGAGGTCGCTGGCAAGTTGGCTGTCAAGGGGTGACCAGATAGGGGGCCAACTTCTCTGTTCTTTTTGATGCTGAAAAGGTCACCCCCAAGTTGGCTGTCAGGGGGCGACCAGCAAGGGGGCCAACTTGGCTGCCAAGTTGGCTGTTAGGGGGCGACCTTGGCAGCGACCACTCTTCATTTCTGGGCTGTTTCTCCTTTCCACCGTGACTCGGATCCGGACCACCAATATACGCTCATGGCTTCTCAACTTGCTCAACTTTGCACACTTGCCATTGAAAACTGTAAACCTGTGAAACAACTAATTTCGAGCCATTAAACACTCGATTTTACCCGAGAATCGAACAAAAGCAACAGAATTGGAGGCCAAAATCTAGTATTGCAATGGCTTGATCAGAGAGTGATAGAGAAAGTATGGAAATATGATATATATATATAATTAAAAAAAATGGAGAGAGATTAATCAGGATAAAGTATTTAATATGGAAATAACAAATTTAAGGAAGAGAGTTTAATACGTAATATTTAATCTAATGATTTAGGAGAGAGATTTTTTTTTTAATTTTTTATTTTTAACAATTTAATTAGTTTAGAGTCTCTTTAAATTTTTTTTGTCTTGTTTAGTAATTATTTTAGTTTAGGTTAAAATTGTCATTAATAAAAAAAATCAATTTAGAGTGTGAATAGATAATTTGTGGATTGTAAGGAGAAGCTCTCTAAGATTTTAATTACGAAAGTAAATCTATGAGAGAGGAGAGAGAAAAGAAAAGAAATTAATAATAGATAATGTAGAAGAAAATAAAAAAGAAAATCAATTAATTAAATCTAAGCCATCCAAATCTCATAAATCCAATGGCTTAAAAATCGTGTCAAATCTTGTGTTAAAAATTGTGTCCCCTGATCGCTCCCGAATTTTAATAGCTTAATTATAACCTTAAAAAAGATTAATAATAAATATTCAAGCCAATTTAAATGACAAGAGAACACAAAGCAAATATATTTATCGGAAGGAAAAAAAATATTATATAATTAATATATTTAAATCATAATCATTTACATACTTTTAATTTAATTTTATAATATTTATATGAAACCAAATTAACTGATAATAATTTTGAACAAATTGAAAGAAATAAAGATTTTAATAACTGTTGTATGTATAAATTTGATGAAAGGACACGTCAGCATAGAAACAATAAAAACATAGACACGTCATCCATTGACTCGTCAGCAAGAGGAAATCAGTCAAAAGGAGTGCTAGTAGGCATGTTCGCCCATTCAAAGGGAAAGAGTGTTCGCCGCAGCCGTTTACCCAGTGAAGAGGCAAAATGCGCTCGCCAGTCTGAAGGTGTTCGCCAAAGATACACAGCCGGAAGGGGTAATCCAATTCTAAGTATATTTCCACGTCGACACGGGGATCAAATCTAGACAGGATTCAAAGATTGAATCCCATTCCACACGAGATACGAATCTCCTTCAAACAAGGAAGAATCCAAACAGGAAACAAACCCTAAAGAAGTTATTTGCAAATTCCAAACTCCTTATATAACACAAAATAAGGAGTCCCCGATCAACACGGCATATAAACCGGAAACCCTAGAGAGAACCCATATAAATAGAGCCTAAAACCCCATGAAAAAGGGTTCGAGATAGGAGAGAGAATAGTCAGGTCATTGTATGAGAGTTTTGAGTGTGTAAACTATAAACCATCCATAGTAATTTCTCTTGCCCTAAAGGGGCACCGTGGTTTTTTCCCATTCAAGGGCTTTTCCACGTAAAATTCGTCTTGCATGTGTTGATTTATTTTCTTTGATTATTCTTTTTATTAACATACTATTGTTGACCAAGTCAATCCAAAAATCACCGTCAACAATTGGCGCTAGAAGGAGGGGGTGAATTACTGAGCTTAAAAACTTCCAGGAATCCTTACAAAACAGTCACAGTATGAGCAACGGCAGCGGCAGGGATGAAATCCCCAATAATGAACAGATCCCTCAAGCAGCGACTATATTAGGGGAGGAGACGTTGACGATAGGGGAACAATCTGCAGCAACTCCGGGGACGAGAGTGGCCAACGAAACTCTGCAACACTTTCACACCGCTTTGGTGAACCTGGTCAATGAGGCCAACAAGATAGGACTCACACTTCCCATAGGATTGGGAACCTCGTCCCCTTACGAACTAACGACTAGCACTCCCGGAAATCATCCCATAGGGAGGGTGCGGTCAGAAATCCACGTCGTAACTTCCGGTACTCGGGTAGAGCCAATTGCGGAGGAAACCCCCCGAGATTCGCCAGAAGCCTTGGGAGAAAGAGAGCGAAAGAAGGGAGAGGATCTGCTGGACGATGATCTTCCAGAAAAACGATATCATGGGCGAACACATATGGGACCTGCCGATGACAGGATTAATAGAACCCGCAGGAGGCGGCGGTCGGTCTCGTTAGAAGACAGGAGTCCCCAGCCGAGAAGAGGGTTACGATCAAAGAGGGCGCGGCAGCAGAGGTCCGAGAGTACAGATGATTTAGGAGGTAACAGAAGTACAGGTAGCAGGGAAGACGATTATCGAGGGGTGATAGTCAAAAGCAGGCTCGACCAAGAGGGGGAACCAACCGGTCATCGAAGCGTTACCCTTCAACAACTCTCAAAGAAGGTCTCAGCAATGGCTAAGCGGTACATGCACAATATATCTTCAGATGATGAATCAGACAACCCGTTTGTTGATCATATCGCTCATACCCGGTTCCCCGAAAGATTTAGGATGCCAACCATCGAACAGTATAAGGAGAACAGGGATCCAAAGGAACATGTCCGAAGATTTCGCAATGTCATGGCCCAGTACGCATCCAATGACGGCCTCTTGTGCCTAACATTCCCGCAAACTTTCGGCGACCTCGCCTTCCGATGGTTTGGGCGCCAGCCAGCCAGGAGCATTAGCAATTTCTCCAGTTTCAGCAAGGCATTCATAAGGCAATTCATGGGGAGTGTGCAAAGGAGGAAGTCGCTGGCTCATTTGTCGAACCTGAAACAAGAAAGTAACGAGTCACTAAAGAAGTATTTAGCCAGGTTTGGAAAGGAAGTCGCTCAAATAGAAGATGCGAGCGATGTAGCTGTCATAGCAGCCTTCACCAATGGGTTGCAAAGCGGACATTTGTCTTTTGACCTACGGAGAGACCGACCCAAAACATACGAGGAGATGATGGATATAGCTGGAGATTATGCATTAGCAGAAGAAGAAGAAGTTGCCCAAGGGGGTAGTTACGTCCATGGTCACAAGCCAGACGCAAGGTCAGAAACCAAGGATGAGAGAACAAAGGGTCAGTCTCGCGACCACCAAAAAGAAGAAAAGGGCCGGAGAAGCAAACCCCAAGAAAGCCGAGGTAGTAACAGAACCAGTAGGTTCCGAGGCAGGTACAGTAATTACACTCCCCTAAATGGCGAGCAGGAGGATATACTGTCTGTAGTAGAGGACAAAGGGCTCGCCAAGTACCCTCGACAACAGTCAGCTAATGCCCGAAGAGATACGACGAAATATTGCCGATTTCATAAAGACCATGGGCACGACACCTCTAAGTGCTTTCAATTGCGGGATCACATCGAAAGTTTGATCAGAGAAGGGCACCTTAAAGATTTCACACTAAAGGGGGACCAAAGCACGGGTCGCCAGGGTAGCCATCGAGGAGGCAGACAGGAAGGAAGAAGCCCGAGGAAAGACAGCCCAAGCGCAGCTATCAATACGATCTTTGGAGGACCTCACACTGGTAGGAGCAATAGAGAAAGGATGTCAGAAGTCAGGGAAGTAATGTATGAAAACAGGGACTTTGAGGTAAACTCTGTGCAGAGAAGTCACAAAAAACCAAGGGAGGGCCATGACCCGATAACTTTTACGACCGAGGATTCAGAGGGAATTGATGCCAAACCCAATGATGCGATAGTTGTGGGGGTACAAATAGCCCACCGGGATGTCCTCCGAGTGATGATAGACAACGGAAGCTCTGCCGACATTTTGAGCGCTAGAGTGTATGACGAACTTCGGCTAGACAGGAAAGACTTGGAACCATTCCATGTGCCTCTAAAAGGCTTCGGAGGAGTAGAGGTAAGATCTTTGGGAACGGTAAAACTGCCTGTGAGATTTGGGACAGCGCCTTGTCGACGAACCATCCTCCTGGATTTCGTGGTGGTTGATATTCATAACTGGCCATACAATGCTTTGCTCGGCCGACCCTTTTTGAACAAGGCGCGGGCAGTCACATCCACTCATGCGCTAAAAGTAAAGTTCCCAACAGAGTTCGGGATTGGGGAACTTAAAGGGTCGCAAGAAATGGCTCGCCGGGCCAATCTGTCAATTTTTAAAGACCGAACTGGAGCAGAAGCCTTAAGCGTGTTTCAACTCGACCAGGAGACGAAGGAGGAGAACCCTGAAACGTTTGAGCTAGACCCGAGAGATGAGACCAATAGAGAAAAAGAAGAACCAACAGAAACTGTCATCCTAGATGAAAAAGAACCTAGTAAGACAGTCAAAGTTGGGGCGAGCATGACGAAGCAGGTCAAAACAGGCGTGGTGAATCTTTTGAGGGAGTACAAGGAGATCTTTGCCTGGGGCCACGAAGATATGCCGGGGATCGATGCAAAAGTAACCACCCACCATCTAGCAGTGAGCAAAGACTGCAAGCCGGTAATACAGAAAAGGAGAAGTTTCAACCCAGAGAGAAGTGCAGCAATAAGGGAAGAAATATCCAAGCTGCTCGCGGCAGGATCGATCAGAGAAGTCAAATATCCTGAGTGGGTAGCAAACGTTGTGCTCATAAAGAAGAAAAACAATCAGTGGAGGATGTGCGTAGACTTCACCGATCTCAACAAAGCCTGCCCAAAGGATAGTTTCCCCTTGCCAAGAATTGACCAGCTGGTAGATGCAACAGCCGGGCATGAGCTGTTAAGCTTCATGGATGCGTACTCAGGATACAACCAAATCAAGATGCATGAACCGGATGAAGATAAGACAGCATTCACCACGGACCAAGGATTGTACTGCTACACTGTCATGCCATTCGGCCTGAAGAACGCTGGAGCAACATATCAGCGGCTTGTCAACAAGATGTTCGCTAACCAAATAGGAAGGAATATGGAAGTGTAAGTCGATGACATGTTAACCAAGAGCGTCAGAGCCGAGGGACATGTAGACGACTTAAGAGAAACCTTTGATGTGCTAGCCAAGTTCGGGATGAAACTGAACCCATCAAAGTGCGTGTTCGGCGTGCCATCTGGTAAGTTTCTCGGGTATCAGGTACATCAAAGAGGAATAGAAGTGAACCCTGACAAGATCAAGGCACTAGCCAACATGGTCTCCCCAAAAAACTTGAAGGATGTCCAGAAACTTACAGGATGCCTGGCATCGCTGAACAGGTTCATCGCAAAGTCGATAGACCGGTGCTTACCCTTCTTCAAAGCGCTCAAGAAGGGCAAATGGATAGAATGGAACAAGGACTGCGAACAGGCCTTTGTCGCTTTGAAGGAATACCTCGGCCGAGCACCATTGCTGTCAAAACCCATCACAGGGGAGGTGCTGTACATGTACCTGTCAGTCACAGAAGCGGCCACCAGTTCCGTATTAATAAGACAGGAGAATGGGATACAGAAGCCGGTGTATTACACAAGCAAAGCATTACTACCAGCCGAAACGAGATATTCATCAGCTGAAAAAATAACGCTCGCACTAGTAACAGCAGTGAGGAAGTTGAGGCCATACTTCCAAGCACACAAGGTAGGAGTATACACCAACTGTCCATTGAGAATGATATTGCAAAAACCAGAGGTGTCGGGCAGACTTACAAAATGGGCTATTGAGCTAAGCGAATTCGACATAGAATTTATCCCAAGAACAGCAATCAAAGGCCAAGCAGTAGCAGACTTTGTAGCAGAATTTACCGAGCCAGGCACTGAAGTGGCGAAGATGATGATAGATCAAGCAAGAAAAGACTTTCGCTGGAAACTTTGGGTCGACGGCTCGTCAAACACGCATGGCAGTGGGGCAGGGATAGTGGTCACCACCCCGGAAGGAGATTCTGTAGAATGTGCCTTGCGGTTTGACTTCAAAGCCACCAACAACCAAGCCGAGTACGAAGCGCTGGTAGCAGGACTGAAAGTATGTACGGCCTTAGGGGCTGACGAGATTGAGGTGTTTAGCGACTCTCAAGTCATTATCAACCAAGTGCTCGATGAATACCAAGCAAGGGATGACAACATGGTTGCCTACCTCAGACTAGCAAAGGAACTGTTGAGGCGATTCAAAGAATATAGGATTGTGCAGATCCCAAGAGAAAAAAACGAACAGGCAGACGTTTTGGCCAAGCTGGCGTCTGCCACGATCAATATCTGGCCTCGAACAATCCCTATGGCACATCTGCTTCGACCCAGCACAGCCGAGCAGATCGAAGTAGGGGTCATCATGGAAGTATCAACCAACTGGATGACCCCAATCAGAGAGTACCTGATCAATGACACCCTCCCAAGTGACTCGCTAGAAGCCAAGCGGCTGAGATACAGAGCAACAAGATATTCGGTCCTCAACGGTGAATTATATAGGAGAGGATTCTCGAGAACATTGCAAAGATGTGTCGGGCCGGAAGAGGCAGAAGGAATCCTAAAAAGCATACACAGCGGAAGCTGTGGGAATCACGCTGGAAGCATTAGCTTGGCCCATAAAGCACTAAGACAAGGATTCTACTGGCCGACTATGTTCGCCGATGCAAAAAGAATAGCGACCAGATGTGAGGCATGTCAAAAGATCGCGAACAACATTCGCCAGCCACCTGAGCGCTTGCAGAGCATCACCTCCCCATGGCCGTTCGCCATGTGGGGGATTGATTTGATCGGCCCAATGCCCACAGCGCCAGGTGGGGCGAAACATGCCATCGTAGCAGTGGATTATTTCACCAAATGGGTAGAGGCCGAATCACTGGTACACATCACAGAAGCAAATACAACCAGCTTTGTGAAGAAAAACATTTTATACAGGTTCGGAATACCAAACACCATCATCACTGACAATGGGACACAGTTCGATAACAAGAAATTCAGGGACTTGTGCAAGAAATATGGGATCAACAACTACTATGTTTCCCCGGCTCACCCACAGACAAACGGGCAAACCGAGGTGGTGAATAAAATCATCAAGCATAACCTGAAAGCCAAACTGGCTGTCAAGAAGGGAAACTGGGCAGAGAAGCTACCACAGGTGTTATGGGCATATCGGACAACGGAAAGAAACTCCACTGGGGAAACACCCTACTCCATGGCCTTCGGAACTGAGGCAGTCATTCCAGTTGAAACAGCGTTCTCTTCGCCAAGAACACAGTTATTTCAGCCAGAGCTGAATGTTGACATGCTGAAGTGTGACTTAGATGAACTAGAAGAAAGAAGGGAACACGCCCGAATAAGGAATGCCGCCTACCAGCAGAGAGCAGCGAGATATTACAACTCACATGTGAAAATCAGAAGATTCGCGCTCGGGAACCTGGTTCTAAAAAGAGTGACGCCCGGAACCAAGGATAGAACTGCAGGATCACTCGCAGACAAGTGGGAGGGACCATATCACATCACAGGTATAGCAGGCCATGGAGCGTATCACATAGCAAAGAGAGGAGTCGGCGAGCTACCCCGACCATGCAATGCTCAGTACCTGAAGATCTACTACCCTTGATGCTCCAGTTTAAAGAAGACCTTTTATTATGCTTTTGTTTCTTTAGATTCCTCTTTTTAAGAAGTTTCTCTTGTTTTTTAACATTAGAGTTTACAGGAAATAATCAATAAAGAGTAATTTATTACTAAGAAGCCTATCATCGTTGAAATCACAGATCAACCCTGACAAACAGACCGCCCAAGGTATAAAATTAAGCTACCTAAGTCCGGCGAACAACCAAGAAAACCGGGAGAATACCCCGTATTACAACAGGCTTAAGGCAGAGATGCCACAAGGTAGCCCGAGCTAGAGAAAAATGTCACATAAAAAGGCAGTCGCCATTAATAAAGGCATAAAACCCCCAAAAGAAACTGTACAAGGCGTTCAGCTAACAGTGCTCGGGAAGATCCCTGAAAACCAAAAACGCTGGGGGTAAAGCGAAACTAGCATTCAAAAAGTAAGCAAAAGCGGGAGACGTCCTAACAGTTTGCTCGCGTAAAACCTGGTGTATGGTCGGACACGTCCTGACAAACACTTGGTAAAAAACAAAAAACTAGCAATTATAAAGCTAAGTGATAAAAAGGCTTTAGAGCTTGCGCCAAAAACTCAGCAAGGGCAGCTGAACATAAACACATAGCATTAAATAAACGGCGAACAGAAAAGAAACGCATCGCAAGAAAAAGTAGTATTTTATTTACTTGCCAAAATATTTACAAAGAAACAAAAATAAATAATACACATGATCAAGCGCTCGCCGGTGGAAAGCCCCCATCATCATCCTCCTCTTCCTCACTCGCCTCATCCTCTGATGGCCAGACAACATCCTCGTCCCCTTCAGGCATAAAGGATGCATAGTCCCGACCAGCCACAGGACCCAGGTCAGGTTCAGCACCAGACCCAGTAAGGCTCCCTTTCTGGCCTGAATAGTAAGTGCTACTAGCACGCTTTGTGGGGATCTCCAGGTGCATGGGAAGGGGCTCTACTTGAGTATAACGGCAATGGGCTTTCCACAGCTTCAGCTGACTCTTTATCGAGCATACCGCATCATCCATATGCCTCTGAAGGTTTCGGTCATAACGCCTCAGGGCTTTCTCGTTAGAATGGTCTTTCAAAGCGAAAAACCTCTTTGCCTACCTCATGCCTCTTTCAAACTCACGGAAGAGGAGCGCATCATATGCAGGAGATCTCTTGAAGCGATCGACGGCCTCAACTTCCCAAACGGCCTTCAAGTCCTTCATAAGAAGATCCCGAGTAGCCTGTTGGTGCCGCAGGTCTTCAGACTCGCGTTCAGCCTTCTCCTTGGCCTCATCGGCGAGCTCCTGCATTTAAGCAATGTGTTGCGCGTGCGATTCTTCAGCCGACAGTTTCTCAGCCGCCGAGCGAGAGATTATTTTTTGCATGCGTCTGCTATCACTCGAAGCCGCATTTGCTCGCCTATAGGCACTTGCCATCTCCGACATCATCTGCGTTTAGAGTAAAGTTAAAAAGGGGGGGCAAAGCAGGAGAAAGTAAGAAGAAGAAACGAGATCAGTAAAATTACCAATGAGTGGCAATTAAAGAAAAATTCCATCTTGTTGTTGCATGATTTTCCCTTCACCTTCTCCCAACCCTCGCCAAAATAGATATCATTATTGATAAAATGATTGAGGAGCTCGGCGGGAGAGAAATCCGACAACGAGACAAATCCCGAGCCTTCACCTTGGTCGGTCGGGCCAACAGATGGCCCTCCTTGAGAATCCCCCAAGTCTGTAGCAGGGGCAGAGGATGGACCAGGGATGTCGGCCGGAGCAGTGGTGTCCCTACCCTCGGCAGCAAAAGGAGATGAGGGCCTGGGGGTATTCTCCTCTACAGCGGGATCCCTCACTCTAATATTCGCGGGGGACACCGAAAGACCAACATTGTCCGGGGTAGGGATCGGTGCAGCTGAAGGGGTAGTAGTCTCTGCACCACCAACTTCCTCAGAACGAGAGGCTGGATCAGCGCCCTGAGGGACTGCAGAACCTGGCTTACTGACATTGACAGCCTCAGGGCGAACAGGCTCCCCATCCTCCTCGTCAGATGAGACCACAAACTGAACCACCCTCGATGCCCGCTTCAAAGGACGAGTAGCACCCTCGGGGGTAGTCTCTGCATGGCGTTTTCCCCGACCAACCCTTGGGTGAAGGTCATTGGCAGGGTCCTCAGGGGGCTCAGGAATGTTCGCATCAAAAACCGGAACATCCGTACTCGCTGCAGGAGTCGCAACTTTTTCTTTCCCCTTGCAGCCCGGAGTGCGTGGCGAAGTGTCAATCCGGCTTTCATAGGGCTGAGCAACCGCCCCAGAAACAACAGCAATACCTGCACTCGCCGCAGGAACCCCAACCTTCTCCTTACCTTTACGGCTAGGAGCTTGAGGAGGCGCATTCCTGCCACCAGCATGGGGTTGCACAACAACATCGGCAACGCCAGGAACGCCACCCGTTCCCACATCCGGGGAGTCATCACCCTCGGGTGGCGCAACCCCCTCCTTAGGCAAGCCCGCAGCATGCCTTTGACTAGCAGCTTCCGCGTTCTTCACTGCTCGGGCTTGCTCGTCGCAAATGATATCAAACTCGCTCACTAAAAGGTAAAAACATAGTGTTATCCAAGGCAAAAATCAATAAGAAGATTTAGGAAAAAACAAGCTGGTAAAGAGAAACTCACAGCGACGTCGCCGACCGGACAGACGAGAGAAAACACCAAGAGTGACCATCCTGGCCTCATCGAGGAGTTGCTCCTGACCCCTCTTAATCAAACTGAGCACCGCAGCGTCAGTTACGTTCTTCACCTCATGAGGAGTCAGAGCTGTCGAAGCCTTCGCCCAGGCATCAGGAGACGTAAAGTGTCTCGGGACCTTGCTCGCCCGCAGATTTCGGCGAGTATCAGCGGGGTTATTCCTTCCCCATTCGCCACCCGCGAAGAACCAGCTGTTCTTCCACCTCTTGTTTGAAGTGGGGAAACCCCAAATAAAGCCTATCTTCTTCTTGTCGCTCGAAACCTCCACTTGTCCTGCGTTGGACACTCCCTCGGGAATCCAATTCTCCACAGCAGTGGACTGGAGATAGTAAGTGCCGCCATGGCCAGATTGCCGCAGGACGTAGAAATGACGGATTTCGCGAGGAGTTGGCGACCGTCGACCCATTGTTTTCCACATTACAGCCAGGGCTATCAGAATCCTGTAACTGTTCGGCGAAAGCTGTGCCGGAGCGATTTTAGCATCAGCCAGAAACCTGGCTATAAACGGCTGAAGGGGTAGAGTCACTCCACAACCGAACATCGACCCGTAGATGGCGACCGCGCCGCTCGGCGGATTCCATGCTGCTCGATCGCCCGAGGGAATAAGGACAACCGAACTCGGAATGTCATATCTTCTCCGATATTTGCTAAGCTCCTGCTCGCCGACTACGTTTACCTTAGTGTCAAAGGAACTGGGGCGTTCGGCTGCAAAACACAAAGCGTCTCGCCGATGGTCCTCAACATCTGAGCCCACCACCGTCTGAGCGCCAACGAGAGAATCTCTAGGGGCTCTAGGTCCTCGTCGACCACTGCCAGCAGCGTTTGGGGTTTTTGCCATATCTGGAGAATCACTGTCAGAAGTCGAAATAAAAACAAAATCAGGAGCATCGGATCCGGAATTAAGAGAAGTATAAAGTGGAATAGGCACAGGAGAAGCTGGGTTATAATCGCGTAAATAAGACTCAATTTTATCTGCAACCTCCTTATCACCAAGCTCAAGGGCTTGCATCATTTGATTAAAAAGAAAATGGCGTTGAGAGAAATCCATTAACACTCACCAGAGATAAATGAAAGAAGATGAGTAATAGAAACCGTGCTCCAAAGAAAACCGCCGGAAAACTTAAAACAGCGTCGAAATCTGAGATCTTGGGGAACCACCAGAAAATCAAGAAACGTCGAGTCGGAGAGTTTTGAAGACCTTCTCTGAAGAGAGCACTTTTTGTGAAAAATAAAGGAAAGCAGAAGTAAAAAGAAGACGAAGTGGAAACAGTTTCGTCCTTTTAAAGGGGGAAAATCGAAATTCAAGAAAAAGTAATAATTAGAAAAACGGCTGTGATAAAGTACCACCGCCTGTGAGTAAATGCTGTGGTGAAGGTATCCATCAAACGAAGGACACGTGGCGTCATGGGGGTTCACAACAGACGCGACATTACTGCAGGCGTGACAGCAGTTGCAGCGCGTCAAATCAATAACATCCCGTTTGAAATTCTGTGGCTGAAAATGAAAGCTTGCCGTGGAAGATTCAATATCAGAAGAAGCGCGTGGCAGAAATTAAAAAGAGAAGGAAAAAACATCTGCAAAAAATCTTCAGAAAATGAAGAAGGTCTTGAAGCGCAAGTAAATCATATAAACACTGCTCGCCGAACCAAAGAGACCAGCCTACATTGGATTAGCTCGAAGTATTTATGGGGGTATTGTTGTATGTATAAATTTGATGAAAGGACACGTCAGCATAGAAACAATAAAAACATAGACACGTCATCCATTGACTCGTCAGCAAGAGGAAATCAGTCAAAAGGAATGCTAGTAGGCATGTTCGCCCATTCAAAGGGAAAGAGTGTTCGCCGCAGCCGTTTACCCAGTGAAGAGGCAAAATGCGCTCGCCAGTCTGAAGGTGTTCGCCAAAGATACACAGCCGGAAGGGGTAATCCAATTCTAAGTATATTTCCACGTCGACACGGGGATCAAATCTAGACAGGATTCAAAGATTGAATCCCATTCCACACGAGATACGAATCTCCTTCAAACAAGGAAGAATCCAAACAGGAAACAAACCCTAAAGAAGTTATTTGCAAATTCCAAACTCCTTATATAACACAAAATAAGGAGTCCCCGATCAACACGGCATATAAACCGGAAATCCTAGAGAGAACCCATATAAATAGAGCCTAAAACCCCATGAAAAAGGGTTCGAGATAGGAGAGAGAATAGTCAGGTCATTGTATGAGAGTTTTGAGTGTGTAAACTATAAACCATCCATAGTAATTTCTCTTGCCCTAAAGGGGCACCGTGGTTTTTTCCCATTCAAGGGCTTTTCCACGTAAAATTCGTCTTGCATGTGTTGATTTATTTTCTTTGATTATTCTTTTTATTAACATACTATTGTTGACCAAGTCAATCCAAAAATCACCGTCAACAATAACAAATTAGTACAATAAATTAATCAAAATCATAGTAGTAATCTAAGAATAATAATAAATATATAATAACACAAACTTCCAAAAAGGAAAAATAAAATATTTATTATTTTACAATCCCAAACCTAAAATCTTGGAGAGTGATAAAGATTATCTGAAATAATTACTAATAAACAAACTATTTAATTGTTTAGAGTAAAATTCAAAGAATTGTGTCAACATAAGGAAATTAATGAAATTCAAATAAGATGAGTATTTAATGAAATTATTATTATTATTATTATTATTATTATAATATTGGAAATTAAAATCATGAAAAGAAAATAGATTGATTTTGCTTCCTACTTTGATTTACAATAAAATAGGGGATATTTATTAATTTATTTATATTAGTAAAATAATAAAATTATTGTCTACAAATTAAAATATCATAATTAATGCACAATGTATATTTGATGTATTTTTATTGGGAGTGGCGATAATTGCACCCCTCAAAAACTGTATGTACACCCCACACTATTATATTTTTGAAAATCCAATAATACCCTTATATAAAATTACCAAAAATATTAAATAATTTGTAAGTACCCCACAAATAATTATTAATTAGTTTCCTATTTTAATTTTTTGTGAAAACAAATAGTTTCCTATTAAGGATTAGATGTTAACATATATAATTAATAACTCTTTCCATTTTCTTAAACATTCTCTTTTAAATATTAATTTCAGATATATTTTGATCAATTTCTTTCAAGGTACAAATTGATTACTAAGTATAGAGAATGAATCAAAATCATCGAAAATTGGCTGTGAAACTTTTGAATTAATTATAATTAGTTTCAAAATCAAAATCTCTTTAGATTTTTTTTTTGTTTTGTTATCAATGTCAGTTATTCTTCAAGATGGATTACTACGGCTCTTCCTATAATATTTTAAAGCATGTATTAAATTTTTTTTATCTTACATTATAAAAAAAAAGAATAAAAAAAAAATAAAAAAAAAGAGAGAAAACAACACAAACTAGAAAGAAAAAAAAATTATAATGGAGGATGGAAGGAGATCAAAGATGAAGACGAAGAAGATGTCTCCAATTTTTTTATTGTTTATTCATTTTTCATTTTTCATCATTATTACTAATTTTTTCTTTTTATTGTGTTTTATGTAAAATAAAGAAAAAAAATGAGTCATTAAATGATAACTCTTGGATTGTTCTAACGGTTGACATTAAAGGTGTTGATTTTATAATATTTTAAAAAATTAAAAGAAAGGGAATATTTGGTAATGTATGGGGTGTACTTACAAAATTTCATCTTTTAAAAAATTTAATGGGGTGTTATACAAATAGAGGTGTACATACAGTTTTTCAGGGGTGCAAATATCGCCACTCTTTTATTGGTTGAGGGGCCCATAGCCCCGGTTGCACTCATTGAAAACAACAATAAATTGTTTTTTTCTTTTTATTTTTGTTTTTGCAGGTCCACTACTTAAATGGTTATTAATTTATTATCAATTTTTTGAAAGGCAAAATTTTTCTTTATAGAAAAAAAAAAACACAGTTAGTTTATTTTATTTAAGTTAATTGTGGCAGAGTTAGTTATTGGTTAATTATTTATTTTTTCTATTATATAAACACATAATTTAAATTTTATCTATTTAAAAAATAATAGAAATCTTCATATATATATTTTTTCATTTACCCACTAACATTTTACCATATGGAAAAATAACAACAATAATATTAAATAAATAAATTAGGTATAGAGTAATGCTAGACATCGTATCCACAATCTCATCTTTTCAAACTCAATACATGTGGTAGGTTTTTTTTTTTTTTTTTTTTTTTTTTTTTTTGAAATAGCAATCTTTATTAAACGGTCAAAGGAAGGCACCAAACAACAAAACCGAAACAAGAACAAGGAAGCACAAAGCCAGACAAACAGCCAGAGAAAGAAAAGACCTCAAAGCAAAACCGAGCAAAATAGAGCAAGACAACCAAAAAAAAAAAAAACAACAAAGAAAGACAATAGCAGCAGTAGCACCCAACGACAAGCAACACAAGACGACAGTAGCAACCAAAAAACCAAGCAGCAAAAAAAACCAAGCCTCAGGAGACACACCAGATCACTTCCTCCCTTTCCAACTGCCGACCCCTCTTAGCCAGAGCATTAGCCATTGCATTGGCCTCTCTAGGAGCATAACAAACCACAGAGCCACTCAGCTGAACCAACATGGTTCTAATATCGAAAATCACATCAACCAAAGGTAAATTATCAAACTCCTCATCATTTACCCATGAGACAACCTCTTTGGAATCACTTTCGAAAAAGATACAACGACCACGAAGCAAAGAATTGGACAAGCTTAGAACACACGCCTTGTGAATTGCCAACAGTTCAGCAGTGGCAGCCTCCACCGAACCAACAAACGCTGAAAAATTACACAGAACCTCGCCCTTAGAATTATGTAAAATACCACCAACACTAGCCCTTCCCATCTCCACGATACACGACCCATCAATATTGAATTTCAGATTCTCACCCAAAGGAGGGACCCAAGTAATGGCCTTACAAGACTTCACAGGTTTGCTCTCTAGACAGCAAAATTCCAGATTTTGAATAAGGACAGTGGCAGGCTCAGTAGAGCCCTTCCCATGGTGTTTGAACCACCAAGCCACCTGAAATCTCACCAAGTCGATGAACACCTCCGAAACAACTGCTGAACCTTTGAACACCACAAGATTACGGGCCTCCCACACCGTCCAAACAACTACATAAAAAAGAGTCTTCCACGCCCTCTCCAGCTTCGAAGATGGGCACAACCCAAACCAACCATAGAACCAATCCTTATTAGATTTATTCGCGCAACAAAACACAGACCACCAACCCAAGCACGTATTCCAGATGTCCCAAGTCCACAAACACTGCAGAAAATGATGGTCCACCGTCTCCTCATTCAGGCCACACAACAGACACAACACATCATCCATCAAAGTGCATGCCAAACTGAACCAACGTCTCATGAACCATTATCCTCCCTCTGAGAAGTTGCCAAACAGAAATCTCAACTTTCGAAGGGGAATAACCATACCAAATAGGGGCCAAATCCGGACCAGCCACAGTAGACATGTCTTCTACACACCTGTAGTAAGAACGCACTGAAAACTGACCTTTCGGGTAGAAGGACAACACAACGGAGTCAGCCACAACGGGATACTAGAAATGACCACCTTAATTAACACCAACCTACCCCCTTTGCTCAATAATTTTCTCTTCCACGGGGCCAAACACTTCTCTCCTAAGGTGAATCTCCCAAACCCACACCTCCCTAACCCAATTCCCAAACTCCGAGATTTTACCCTCTTTGTTTATAGACAGAGCAAAAATTCTAGGAAACAAAACTTTAAGCGACAAACCACCACACCACACATCATTCCAAAAACTCACCTTTAAACCATTGCCCACCACAACCTTCAAGCCTTCATCAATGATGTTGGCCGAAATAGAGTCCTCCGAAAAAAGGTCGCTCACCGCTTTCATAAAAGGGGAGGCATTATTACCCACATGCCAATTCCACATTAGGCACTCACTCCTAGCCCCGTATTTGGCACATATCACCCTTTTCCATAAGGACCCCTCCTCTTTCCCGAATCTCCAAACCCACTTGATCAATAAACCCCTATTTTTCACCAACACCCGCCCCACCCCAAGACCTCCGCATCTCTTACTATTGCAAATAGAACCCCAATCAATGGCATGAATTTTCCTCTTCTCAACCCCGTCCCCCCAGAAAAAACTCCTTTGAAACTTCTCTATCGCATTAACCACAGTCACTGGAACTTTAAAAACCGCCATGTAATAAGTCGGGATACTAGAAATGACCACCTTAATTAACACCAACCTACCCCCTTTGCTCAATAATTTTCTCTTCCACGGGGCCAAACGCTTCTGGATCCGACTCAAAATCGGATCCCAGAACTTTTTGGACCTAAGCTTAGCACCAAGCAGCAAACCTAGATAAGAAATGGGAAGATTAGCTTGCTTGCATTTAAAAAATGACGCCCAATTACCCTACCCTGAGCATTTATTACCAATCCTAATCACACAGGACTTATGAAAGTTTATCCTAATCACACAGAACTCCATCCTTGGTTGGAGGAAAAGAATCATGTCATCCGCATACTGAAGATGAGACACTTGAATTGCTCCCTGACCACAACTGAAACCTTTTATCAAATCCAAATCCATAGCTCTAATCAGATAACCGCTAAGACACTTAACTGCCAAATTAAAATGAAACGGGGATAAATGATCCCCTTGTCGTAAACCTTTCTCCAAACCAACCTCAGCAGTAGGACTACCATGAACTAGCACCGACATCACAGGGGAGGAGATGCACCAATACATCCAATTTCTCCATCTCAGCCCGAAACCCATTTCTTTCATCACACAATCCAAAAAGGAATGATCAACCGAGTCGTAGGCTTTCTCAAAGTCTAGCTTGACCAAAAGCCCCCCTCCTTATCACTCCTCTAATTGTGAATAATCTCCTCGACAATCACGTAATTATCTATAATTTGCCGGTTCTTAACAAAAGCCATTTGACTCTCTCCGAACACTGAATCCATGCCTTTTTTCAACCGATTCGCCAAAACCTTAGCTAAAATCTTGTACATGGAGCTCACCAAACTAATCGGTCTAAAATCACTCATAGTCTCTGGGTGAGCACATTTGGGAATAAGAGCTAAAAAGGTTTTGTTAAGGTCCTTAACAATCACCCCATCTCTATGAAATTCCTGAACAAAACTCTAGAAATCCGGTTGAATAGTATCCCAATTAGTTTTAACGAAGTTTAAATTAAAGCCATATGGACCTGAAGCCTTGTTCCCGTCACAATTGTTGACTGTAGCCCAAACTTCTTCTATGCTAAAATCTGACTCCAACGACTCTCTCTCTGAAACCGAAATTTGTCTGAACAGGATGCCATTGATCTTAGGTCTAGCCCAACTTAAACTAGCAAAATGATTCTTAAAAAAATCCACAATACCTTCCTTTACATGAGTTGGATCCGAGACCCTCCCATAACCAAAAGAAATTTCAGTCAAACGGTTACTAATCCTCCTCCAACTTGCCATACTATGGAAGAATTTGGAGTTCCTATCTCCCTCCTTTAGCCAACTCACTCTAGAACTTTGTCTCCACAGCTGCTCCTCCTTCCTAAGTTCACTCTAGAAATTTGAAAGGAGCACAATTCGCTCTTGTCTAAGACTTTCATTCCACCCCTCCACTACCGCCCTTGAGTCCACCGCAGCCAACTTCTCCTCAATAATTTTGCTGCCAACCACAACCTTCTTGTTCACCTTTAGCCACCTTTTCATACCACCATTAGCACTTCTAACCCGAGCAGCCAAAGCACCAACTCTCACATCCTTCAGCTTGCCCATTCTCCAACCCTTCACAGCTTCCTTCATCAAACCTTTTTCCTCCAGCTAGCTATTAAGAAACCAAAAGGTTTTGGCCCCCAATCCACTTCCTTCTCCCCAATGATAATAGCATTATGATCCGATAAAGAACGGGGGAGACCCTGTTGCAAAAGGTTTGGAAACCAACCCAATAACTCCGAGGAAACAAGAAAACGGTCCAGTCTTGCCCAAGAAGCATCAATTCTATTATTTGACCACGTAAACGGCATACCTCTCAAAGGAATATCCAGCACCTTTGCTCTAAGCACGAAGTCATTAAAATTCTGAATGGATCCCAAATCGATCCCTCTTCATTTCCTCTCCTTCGGATCAAGAACGGAATTAAAATCTCCATCTATACACCAAGGTATAGGAAAAGTGTTTTGCATCTCCACCATATAATCCCAAAGATCCTTTCTCTCTGTTTCCACATTAGCTGCATATATATTGCAAAACACCATCTCTTTCTTAATCCCACCAAGCTCCCCCATCACTACAATACATCTCTTCGAACTAATGCAAGCCTTAACACTAAACAACTCCTCATTCCAGAGGGTAATCAAACCACCCGCAGCCCCGATAGCTCCCTCCCCAACCCCTTGAGACAGAATGTTACCACCAAGAGCTCTAATCACACCACTATAAAAAACTTTCAACTTAGTCTCTTGGATAAAAACTACTATAGGCTTGTACTGAAACACTAAGTTCCTCACCACCTTACACTTTTCCACTTTCCCTAAACCCCTAACATTCCATGAGAGTGCTAACATAAAGAAAAAGGAGACCACACAAAAAGAGAGCAGAAACACACTAACCATTCATGGCAACATATCTCGCTGTCTCCTCCTCTTCTCTTCTAGAAATATCGTCCATGACATCTTCTTCCACTTCTGAAAAATATATTCCTATCATCGAGCCAATAGCCAAAACTTTAGAACCTTCATCCTCCATCGAGCCTGTCACCTGCTGTCCCACCATATCCCCTACTTCGACCTAACCCCCCTGTTTTTGGAATTTCTAGTCCTCATGCTATGAGAGCTGGAAACTTTTGTCTTGCCTCTACCACTCTGTTTTTCCCTTGGACGGAACCCCTAACCCCTGCACTAGATTGCTGCAACCTTGTCTCCATTTCAGCCACTGCCTGAAAAAACTCCTCTTCACTATCAACCGTTTCCACTGCCGCCCTTCTTCTTTCTTCCTCTACTGTGATTCTGATCATTTCTTCCTTAAGGGACGAATTATCACTACTTGGGATCTCCCCTAACTCCAACTTATTCTTCATCTCTACTGCGATTGTTACATGGAATAACTCTTCCATACTAGCTTCACCATCACTTGTTCCTCCCTCAACAAGAGATGTCTCTTGCATTGTCAAAACATCAACCAGACCCAGCTCTGAAATGGGCTTCCTTAAACTATCGCCTGAATTTAATCTCACAACTGGGCTTACCTCAAGTGGGCCTAAGTCCACACATAACGCCACACTCCCTTTAGTTATACAATCTGGGCCTGATGAAAGGTTCCAAGAGACTTTCTTGAGCCTACCCAAAGGTTGTCCAATTGGATTCAACACAGTAAATTTAAAACAATCACCCTTCTCAGTTGTTGATTCCACAAACACCCTATTTCTCATTTCATTGTCAGATGAGGAGGTGTTGTTCTCAGAGCTACATCCCTCTATTATGACATTATCCTTTTTCTTTTCCAAATTTAGAGTTTCGTTTTGAATCATAGGAGCAAAAATTCTTCTTTTGGTTCTCTTGAAGCATTTCTTTTTACCTTTATCGAGATTTCTTCTGACCATCACTCCCCTGTTTTTCTTCTCCAACTTGCCTAAACCTAACCGCCCACACCTGGTTGTCATGTTAGACTTCTGACTCTGACTACTACCCCTTTATAGCCCTGTTGTCTGCCAACTCGAGAAGAGAGCATGACAGGGGCCTCATCCACCTTCCTTGGCCAGCAAATTTGAAAGTTGTTCTTTTCTGGTATAGGCTTCCGGCCACCAACTGACTGACCTTTGTGCAAAGCCAGCAAATTCTCCACCCAATCAAACTCCACTGGATTCCTATTCTCCTAGTTGATGTGTCAATTAGAGAGTTGATACATGAGTAAATGATGATTCATTATTAATGTATATGAGTGCAACTTTGCTCACCCACTTTAACTAGAGGTAACCATTACCTCCCTCCCCAAATGTTGCCACGTGTCCCAAACTTAACATAAAGTCCAAAGTTAACTCAAAGTTTTAGACATGTGGCAACATTTGGAGAGGGAGGTAATGGTTGCCTCTAGTTAAGGTGGGTGAGCAAAGTTGCACTCAATGTATATCCATTCATCAAGTGATACCCCAGCTACCACATGGGTTGAGATTAAAAAGTGGGATTGTGGGTATGATGTCTAGCATTACTCGTAGGTATATAGTTGATTGTTATATATATATATATATATTATTTTTTGTTTCTTAAAACAATGGGTGCAGATATTGCCACCCACAAATATGATAAACACAGCTGTATTTATAAGTACACCTATGTTTAAAATTTGAAATTAAATCATTACTATAAGCACCCATCCTAATACTAATAGTACATTTATTTAACTGAATGTATTCATTTTAATACATTTTATTTATAAACCTTATTGAGTTATTAACGCACCTTATTTCACAAATGATAAATTGTTAATGGACTCGAAAACACAGTCGTAGTATGTTCCTTGCTTTCAACAACTGTTTCCATCTTGGTGCATTCATTTATTATACAAAGTTTCAACCAATTAAAATTACTGACCCCAAAGTTAGACAGACTGCAGATGTCTAGGTGATGATCTAAATAGAAAGCAGTACTATGAGCTAATACTTTAAGAATCACATCATATATCTTTTCACCATTTACAAATCTCAAGCATGGGAGATTTTTTTTGGCTATCTTTTTTATTTATTTTTTATATATTTATTTTTTTTATAAAAAATTATGGGTGTGTTTATCATATTTGGATATTTTTGTAATTAATTTTTGTAATAAAATATGGGTGTGCTTATCATATTTATGGGTGTCAATATCAGCACCCTAAAACAATTTCAATAAATATATATTATATATATAATTTTTTTTTCTTTTCAAAATACTGTTTTCAATTATTTTTACCAAACACATTTTCAGCATTTTTCATTTTCAGAATACTATTTTCAATTATTTCTACAAAACACATTTTTAGTATTTTCATCTTCTAAAAACATTAAAATCAATTTCTTATTTCTAAATGAAATTATATAACAGAAAATGAAAAACAAAAAACATTACCAAACTGCCCTTTACTTTTCCTTTGTTATGAAATGAAAACAGGATCTTAAACTAGCATTGTTGTTAGCGAGACCTCACCCTATGTACAGTGATGAAGCAATGTTGAATAAAGCAATGGCCCTCACCAAGGACAAGTACGGATCAGTTCATCGAGTTTACATTGTGTGCGATCAAGACAATATATTACAAGAAGATTTTCAGAGATGAATGATTGAAAACAATCCAACGGACGACGTGAAGTTGATATCTGGTTCTGATCACATGACCATGTTTTCCAAACCCTAGGAGTTGTGCTTTTGCCTCCAAGAGATTATAGAGAAATACCCTTAAATGGGATCTTGTACTCTTAGCAAAACTTTTAAATAATAATTGAAAATAATACGTATTGATGTTAAAAACTCATTTGATACATTTTGAAAAAAATAAAATAAAAAATCTTTTGACCAATAAAAAAGTTGTATTTTACACTAACACATTATACAGGTAATGTCACGGTAAAGGTTATCTTCACTATTTTACCTGGAAACTGTCTTGGAAGGTTTCTCTTTGATAGTTTCTTAGACTCTCTTATGAGTTATGACATGTCACATGTACTAAATTCGGAACTTCAAATTCTAGTAAGTTGGCAGAGTTGCGCCAATTTAAATTTCAATAACAGTAAATAAATAAATTGCATAATAATAAATAAATCCAGAATTTCAAGTTTTAGTTGGTCAGCCTAAATTTAGAGCTCACAATAAATAAATTTAAATTGCATAACAATAGATAAATAATAATAAATAAATCTAGATTTTCAGGTTGAAATTTAGAGCTTCAACTCTATTTATTTTACTTTTGCAATCTTCAAGTTACAATAAATAAAATATTGAGTAGTAAGTAAATCACTATATCGTAGAAAAATAACACATAAACACGCAAATCTCAACGTAGATAACAACAAAATCAATAAAAGAAAAATAAACACGAGAATTTTACGTGGTTCAATGTAAGCCTATATCCACGGAGCGTACCTGCACTCAATCCACTATTAGAGTTTTGATGACAATCTCTCTGTCACTCTCTTTCAATCTTTCTCTCTCTCTCTCTCTCTCTCTCTCTCTAGCTTTTATTTGTACACCAATAACATATATAGGGTTACAAAATTATTTATATCAGAGCATTATGGTAGGTCAAATCCCATAAGGAAAGGATTTCTTTCTGCACAAGAAACCTGATCTGATGAGGCGCATGACTTTAAAGTAGGGGCAAAGCCAGAATGTTTTAGTAGGGTGGACTAAAAACAATTAGGTGAACCTTAACTATGCATGAAGATTTTCTTAATTTATTAGTATGTGTTTGACATCACAACCTGCAATAGCAATTGGATTGAATTGTCAATAAATGAAAATACATATTTACACGTGAATTAACTGCTACTAAAATTAACAAGCTCCTACTAAGATTCAATAAAACGTACAAAATTATCCACTTGTCAATCAAGATGATTTATTTACTTTTTATTTTTATTTTTATTTTTTTAGCAATCAATAATACAAATTTAATATGTTCCGTTAAATTGTGCTTCAAAGATTGAAATTGTGTTTCAACATTTCTAATTTTTTTGTATAATATTTTTTAGGGCTTGTTTGGTTGGGCTTTTGAAAAACCACTATTCGTAAAAGGTCTACTTGTAGTAGATATAATTTAAATAGTGCTTTTGAAAAATAAATTATAGTTGTTTGGTTGTGACCATTTGGTTATAAAATCTCAAAAAATCTGTTGAGATATTAAATTACTATAAAGGACATATTATTTATTTCAAGTGTGTGTAGTAGAATGATGAGAGAGAAAGCTAGTGAGAGAGGCTCTGAGTCAGTGGGATGGAGAGAGCAAGGAAGAAGGGTAGATTTCAGGAGCAAGCTCATTTCGGTTCACATTGATAACTTAAACCCGGTTGTGGATCAAATGGGATTATGGAACATTTTCAAACCGTTTGGCAGGGTCCGGGATGTGTATCTTTCTGCAAAGAATCCAGCTAGGAGGAGTTCGTATGCTTTTATCAGATTTGAAACTAAGGAGGAAGCTACTAAGGTTGTGAGAATGACGAATGGAATGCATGTTTATGGATGGCCAATTGTGGCGAAGGTAGCATCGTTCGGATGGAACAAAAGAAGAGCTATGGATGGTTTTTGGAAACATTCAGAAATGGCAAATCATGACAAGGTGTCGAAGGGTAGGAGACCTGAGCAGAAAGGTAATGGCACCAAGTCCTTTGCTGATGCTTTAAGAGGTAGTAGAGATGAGAAGAAGGAACAGGGGTTTTTTGAAAAGGCCAGGAATATCTCGGTGGAAGAAAGTAAGCTATCCATGTTTTGGAGTAACCATCAGCGTGATGATCACTGGCTGAAGAGATACGCGATAGGGGTTTTGAAAACTTTCTCTAGCATAGAAAGTGTCAACAACAGATTGCAAAGCAGAGGTTTTCATTTTATGGCACACTATATGGGGACCAAGAACGTATTGTGGTGCTTTGAATCTGAAATTGACAAAGAAGGTTTTATCAACAACAGATTTTTCTGGGAAGACAGATTTGTTTCAATGTGCAAATGGTCAGAAACTCCTATGTCTAATAAGCGATTGGCATGGATTTCCTGCACTGATGTTCCTCTGAATTATTGGAGTTCTGATTTCTTTATGAAACTTGGATGGATCATTGGGGAACCTCTCATGGTGGATGATGAGACTGTCAAGAAGAGAAGGTTGGACAAATGAAGAATAATGGTCCTTCTAGATCAGGAAGATCGGTTCTCAGCCAAAGTTTCAGTTGATACGGGGGTAGGTTCTTTCACAGTGTCCGTCTTAGAAGAAAATGGCGACATAGATGGCCTATGGATAGAAAGTTTTTTGGGTCTCCAGAAGGTTTCTTTGGTCAGTTCTCATTGCTCCAGCAAGATGAGTAAGCGGAAGGTTGAAGATGATAGGTGGCTAGGAACTAAGAATATAGGCCTGCGTGATCAAAGTAGGGTGGAGGAAGGTGAGACTTTAGATGTAGTAGGGGAGGTTTTCAAAAGGAGTCAGCATAAAAAAAGGAATGCTGCTGTCAGAAAGATAGGTGAGGCAGATCAATCTTTTTGGGATGTGTCAGATGATAACAGAGTTTTTTCAAATATTCCTAAGAGGAAGGATCAGGAAAAAGGAAAAATGAGCTGGATCCCCAAACCAAGACAGGTGCCTCAGAAGAGGAAGGATGGAAAGTTGGTTATTGGAGGGTCTTAAAGTCGTGTAGGGAGAGGTAGTGTGTCAGACAACACAACTACTTCTGAAGAAGAGGGGCTCATATCGGATTTCAATACGTGGAGGGGGGAAAAAGGTGAATGTTCCAGACCAGCTGGTCATAAGAAAGAGAAAAGAGATAAAGGGGAGGGGGTTGCCTCTGGGGAATTTTCTTTTGGGCCCCCGAATCTTAATTTCTCCATGACCCAATCCTTGGATGGGCCTTTAAATTTTTTTTTGGAAAAGGTTGATAAAGGAGGTGGTTTGGTTGATTCAGAGGATAATCAGGGGCTTTAGAAAATCTTAATCTCAAGAAGTCAGTCTCTAGATGGGCCCATTAGAGAGTATCTTGAGAACTTGGAGCATGCCTTTATAAGGGCCAAGTTCAGAAGCAGTCTGCTTTATAAGGGTGACGAAAATCAGTTAGTGGAGAATTTTGCTGATAGAAGCCAGGGGCGATCAAAGGAGGATTCCAGTTCAGTTAAGTCTATTTCGGTGGTCAAGGAAACCAAAGAGAATTCAGATTCTAGTTCAGATGAAGAGGACTCTGATGGGATTTTGGACAGGGAGATTATTGAATTCAAGTCTATTTCTACTACTACTAAGACCCTTGGCACTCAAAGGGGTAAGAAAAGCAGGGGAAACAAGAGTAATGGTAAAGAGGATGAAAATGAGGATGAAGAGGTGAGAATGATTATGGATATTGGTGTGAGGTTGGGAATTGACTTTAGAGGGAAGGAATTTGAAGTTGCTGATTTTTTAAGAATGAGGGAAAGAGAGGATGCCGATCGTTTTGATCGGAAAGACTACCAGTAAGCTTGGTTTGTTTCCTGTTTCGTTGGGTTGTCTTTGTTTTTAATGTTAGTCATTTCTTGGAATGTGAGGGGGTTAGGAAGGAAGGATAAAAGAAGGGTGGTTAGGAACATGGTTTTAAAGCTTAAACCTTGCATTGTGTTCTTGCAAGAAACGAAATTGGATAGCTTTGATAAGAGTATTTTGAACTCTTTTGGCGGTGTTTGGCTCTCTAGAGGGATGGGAATGGAGGCTATTGGTTCGGCTGGGGGGGGGGGGGGGGGTGTTATGACTTTGTGGAATAATGATAGTTTTTCCTTGTCGGCGTGCATCAATCATCAAAGGTGTATTATTGTTGCTGGGGAGCTGTTGGCTATAAAAAAATTTGTTGTTTTCTGCAATGTGTATGCAGCCAATGTTGAAAAAGATTGCAGAGGGCTGTGGGATTTCATCATTCAGGCTCAAACGGCTTTTCCTTATCCGTGGTGCATCGGTGGGGTCTTTAATACGGTGTTAAATCCTTCGGAAAGGCATGGGAAGGTCTGCGACATGAGGTCTATTAAGAACTTCAATTCCTTTATTCTTCAGGCAGAGGTGATCGACATGCCTCTCAGAGGTTCAAACTTCACTTGGTCTAATAATAGAAGGGAGGCTGCCTGGGCTCGTTTAGACATGTTCTTACTTTCTCCAGACTTTTTTATTTGGTTTCCCAAACTCTTGCAGTTAGCTTTACCTAGAAGTATTTCCGACCATAATGCGATTACCTTAGGTGAACCGAAAGTGGACTGGGGTCCAAATCCTTTCAGATTTTATAATAGTTGGTTGGAAGATAAGGAGATTATGTCTATTGTCAAGGAGGGGTGGCAGGGGTGCTCGGCAAAGGGATCTATGGGCAGTATCCTTGCTGCGAAGATTAGAGCTGTTAAGATGTCCATTAAAAGGTCGTTACCTGGGAGAAAATCTGAGTTCTTTTCTTTAAAGGATTTTGAAGGTCGGTTACTTGAGGTTGATAAAAAAGCTATGAGGAATGGTTGGACTGATATGTTAAGGCAGGAGAGGATATCTATTTTGGGTGAGATGTGGAAAGGGGTGAGGATGGATGAGCAGATGTGGAGTCAAAAGTCTAGGATTCAATGGCTCAAGGAGGGGGACAAAAATACCAAGTTTTTTCATTGCTTAGCTAATGAAAGGAGAAGAATGAATTTTGTTGGGAATGTTAAGATTAATGGTAGGATGCTGGCTGAGCCTTATGAGGTTAAAGAGGGGATAGCTGATTTTTTTAGGAGTCATTTCAGTAGAGCAGACCACTTTCGGCCTAGAGCTAGAAATTTGGGGGTTAAGAGGTTGTCGTCTCTTGAGACCTCAAGGCTTGAAGAACCTTTTGGAAAAGATGAAATTAAGGAAGCTATCAATGAGTGTAATGGCAATAAAGCTCCGGGGCCTGATGGTATGAACCTTAATTTCATCAAAGCAAATTGGGAATTGATTCAATATGATTTTTGGAAGTTCATGAATGAGTTTTACCAAGATGGTTCGATGGTGAAACATCTTAATAAGACGTTTATAGCTCTTATTCCAAAATGTGCGAATCCGGATTCCATAAAAGACTTTAGGCCGATAAGTCTCGTTGGATCGTTGTACAAGATTCTTTCCAAAGTCTTGGCAAATAGGTTAAAATTGGTGATGGATTCGGTCATTGGAGATTCTCAGATGGCGTTTGTTTCTAAGCGCCAAATTACTGACAGTTTCGTCATAGCGGAAGAAGTGATCCATTCGTGGAAGGATGATTCCGAAGGAGGACTTGTTATTAAGCTCGATTTCGAAAAGGCTTATGACACCGTTGACCATGATTTCCTTGATTCCATGATGCTTATGATGGGGTTTGGTGAGAGGTGGAGGATGTGGATTAAGAGTTGTGTCTCTACTCCTATGATCTCAGTTCTGGTGAACGGAAGTCCTACGGAGCAGTTTGGTCTTCAGAGGGGTCTAAGACAAGGTGATCCCTTATCCCCTTTCTTATTCAATATTGTTGCTGAAGGTCTTAATTGTTTACTATTAAAAGCGAAAGATGAGGGGCTGCTGAAAGGCATCGTTTATGGGGATAATGAGGTCCACTTGACTCATCTCCAATTTTCCAACGACACAATCCTTTTTATTAGGCCTTGTATGGAGTATGTTAGAAACACTAGGAGGATTCTTCGGTGTTTCGAAATGATTTCAGGCCTTCAAATTAATTTCCATAAGTCCTGTGTGGTTAAAGTTGGGAAAAAGAAACCTAATGCTCCAGATTGGGCTGCAGCTCTTAGATGTAAAAGCGCGAAATTCCCCTTAACTTACCTTGGTTTCCCTCTTGGAGCAAAACCCCGTCTCAAGTCTTTTTGGGATAATTTGATAAATCGTGTTAGCAATAGGTTAGCGCCGTGGAAGAAAAGGTTTTTAAACAAAGGTGGTCAGTTAGCGCTTATAAAATCTGTCTTATCTAGTATTCCGAATTATTTCTTGTCCGTTTTTAATTTGCCTATAGGGGTGGCTTGTAGATTGGAGAAAATTCAGAGGTTGTTCTTTTGGGGTGATGAGATTTTGAAGAGGAAAATTCATGCGGTGGATTCGTTAATGTTATGTAAAAGCAAGAAATATGGTGGTTTGGGTATTGGGCGGATGAAGGATAAAAATAAGAGTTTGCTTGTTAAGTGGGTTTGGAGATTCGGGTGTGAGGAAAATAGTCTTTGGAGGAGGGTCATTTGTGGGAAGTATGGTATTCGGGTTGAAGCTTTGAGTTGGGAGTGGTTGTCTTCGGGATCGAAGGTGGCGTCCCATTTTGTGCAGGCTATCAGGAGCCTTTTTGTCTCTGGCTCTCTTTCGGCCCAGGTTTTAGAGGAAGGTCTGACGAGTGTTTTAGGAAATGGAAAGAGGATTGATTTTTGGAAGGAGTTGGGGGATAACAAAATGCCTCTATGGAGTGCTTTCCCAAGAATCTTTGCTCTGTCTTTGAAGAAGTTTGGTCCTGTGGTTGAGTTTGGTCAATGGACCGGCCATATGTGGGAGTGGAAGGTGCCCATGAGAAGAAATTTATTTGATTGGGAGAGGGATCAATGGAACTTCTTCACTAACAGATTGGATCAATTTAAGCCCCGTATGTTGATTAGGGACAAGCCTGCCTGGTCTTTTTGCGCTTCTGGTCAGTTTTATGTGTGCTCTTTTCGAAGAAAATTAGAGGAGTTGGGGGAGGTGACTGATTTGGGTGTTGCCTCTTTTGTTTGGAAAGGTTTGGCTCCTAGCAAAATTAAGATTTTCACTTGGCAACTTCTTAGAGGCAGAGTTCTTGTTAGGCAGGTTTTGAATCAATTCGGCTTCAGCTCCAATTCCCCTCAGCTCTGTCCGATGTGCAAGTTGAAAGAGGAGTCAGTTGACCACCTGTTCCTCCATTGCAGCTGGGCGGCTGAAGTGTGGCAGAAAAGCATGGCCTGGTGGGGGGTGGAATGGTGCGCCAACAAGTCTCTCCTTGAGTGGTTGTTTGGTTGGTTTGGTCTTTGTCCTAAACCGTGTCAAAGAAGAGCTTGGTTCACTTTGTTCTTTGCGATGGTGTGGACCATTTGGGAGTCCAGAAATCAGGTGGTCTTTCAAAATTCTGATCTAGGAACTGATAAGGCTCTTGACATGATCAAAATTAGAGTGGCTTGGTGGTTTAAGTATCATGGCGAGGGCTGCTCTGATTCGGTTGATGTTTTGTTGCTTAATATTGCGGAAAGATGCTCTTCTTCGAGGCCCCATAAGTTGGTTCACAATGAGGCCTGGTCTCCCCCTCCGTGTGGTGCTCTTAAGTTCAATGTTGATGGTTCGGCTTTAGGAAACCCGGGAGAAGCTGGTATTGGCGGGGTTTTGCGTGACCATAGGGGAAAGGTTTTAGGCTCCTTTTCCAAATACATTGTTGCTGCTGATGCCACCACTGCCGAACTCACAGCCATTCATCAAGCTATGTTCTTGTGTGCTAGCTCTCAAGTTTTGGTTGGGAAGGATATTTCCATTATTAGTGACTCTAAGGTGGCTGTCTCGTGGGTCAATGATTCCGGTTTTGGAAGTCTTAAGCACATAAATTTTATTTATGACATTAGATCTCTCTTGGATGTTTTGGGTAGAACGGTTGTCATTTTCAATCCTAGGTCCACCAATTGCTTTGCTGACTCTTTGGCTAGGAAGGGTTCTTCTTCTGAAGGGGATAGTTTGTTGTGGGAGGTTTTCTGATTTTGTTTTTGGCTTTGTGTCTGTTTTGTTTTGGTGCTGTTCTTTGGCGCTGCTGTTGCCTCCTTTCCTTGGCTTTGTTGCTTTGGGGTTTTGTCCCCGTTGGGGTCTGTTTTTCTTCCCGCTTTTCTGGCGGGTTGTGTTGTTTCTTTGCTGCCTTTGGCCTTAATAAAGTCCGCTATTCAAAAAAAGACATATTATTTATGCACTTTATAAAAAAGAGAGCTTCTTTTGACAATCCAATTTTTTTCTTTTTACACTTCTTTTCTAAAGACACTTCATTCTCATAATTTAAATTTTAAAAAAATTCTAAAGACACTTCCTTTTGTTCCAAGATTATCCTTTTTTATTTTTTGATACTCCTATTCTAAAAAAAAAAAAAATATCTCTCTTAAATAATTAAATTAAATATTATTTATTAAACAATCTCTCCTAAATTTTTACTTACCATATTAAACTCTCTCTTCTCCAATACATATCTCTAATTTTCTATCTCTATTTTTTCTCAAGCAAGACTAATAGTTAGGAAAAAAAAAACTTATATATATTTTAAAAAAAAAAAAACTCAAAAAACAAGTATTTTGTTTTTTTTTTTTTTTTTTTTTTTTTATAAAAAAAATCGAAATATGAACATTCTTTTTGTTAGAAATTCTGAATTTAATCGAATCTAGTTGTAACAAATAGGTTTTCATATATTTATTATTATTTTTTTTTTGAAAATTGACTATACACACACACACACATATATATATATTACTGTTAGTAAAAAACCAAAATATTCATAAGTTTTTTTTTTCTTTAACCATTAATCATAGATTGATTGAGAAAGTATGAAGACATGATTTATTTATTTATTTATTTATTTTTATTTTTTTTGAAAAATGGAGAGAGTAATTAGGAGTGATTGTTTAATATGGTAATAACAGATTTAGGAGAAAGAGTCTAATGCATAATATTTAATCTAATGATTTATGAGTGATATATTTTTTTTTTAATAATTTAATTAGTTTGGAATGTCTTTAGAATTTTTTTTTTTTTTGTCTTGTTTAGTAATTTTAATTTAGGTTAAAATTGTCATTAACAAAAAAAATTAAATTGGAGTGTAAATAGATAATTTGTGAATTGTAAGGACAAGCTTTCTATAAAAAATTGAACTTGAAAGATTTTCTACATGTTAACTTCATTTTCTATTGCACAATTATAATAAAATTCAAAACTTTCACCTATAAACTTAAAAGATTAAAAAAATTACCATAAAATATTAAATTTTAAATAAAGTTGAAGCATTGCCAAAGATTAAACAAAAGGAAAATGATCAATATCTTCTTCTCCTATTTCCATACTCATTTCATTTTAAAGCTTTACAATATCTATAAGACTATAACAAAATGAATAATATGATCAAATACATGAACATCAAATATCACCACGAGATTTAACATAGCCTAATTGATGTTGTAATAGTTGGTGCCAGCCAGAGTTAATTAATAATGTTTTCTCCAACTTCCTAAGAGTAATATGACCAAGAACTTTCTAATTAACTACAGCACTACTACGAGATTTATTATAATGATGATAAAAGCATTAAATTAAACCAAACATCGAAAAATGAAAAATTAGTGATCGGTGATTACCTTGAGTTGTGAAGTCGGATTTGTACTCAGGTGAAACAAGGCTCTCTTTAGTCCGTATACGCATGGAGATTATGCCAACTATCCTCTGTTCCAAATTTCACAACATTATATTGTTCGATTCCATCAACCTGGTACTTTACACCAACCTCTACATCTTTTCGTTATCTTTTGCATCCGCAAACACCAATCCCTCCTTCGTCATCAATAATAATGTTTTATTATTAATTAATACGTCCAATGGCAATAATAAGGGTATTCCATGTCAATAATAATAAATTAGGGATATATAGGTCATATACTTCTTTTTTTAAAAGGTCTATTTTAAAAAGCTCATAGGAAGGAGCTTTTGCCTAGCAGAGATTTAAACTCTACTAGCCTCTACTGAATTAAAAATAGACAATTTTAGAAGCCCAACCAAATAACTTAAAAAAACTCAAGTAGAGGTTTGTAGACCTTTTGAGCCAGTAGAAAGCCCAACCAAACAAGCACTTAATTTGTGTCTGGAACATTTTTGTTTTAGTTAGGATAATTTGGTAAATAAAATTGTAATATAATGTTATTTTAGTAAAAGAGAAACAATGAGGATAATATGTATTCCCAAGTGAACCAAACATATTCAATTGATGCGAAAGTGGTCCAACGGATTCAAATGATTGCGATTCAGGTGGCGTTGGAAAGAAGAGTCTGATACAAAGCCAACGGTGAAAATGCATGGCGTCGAAATCCAGTCTCGGACGTGCCCGTATGCGCCACCAGAAGATTGTTGCGTAGCATTTGCATGTTTCTGCGGGTCGGAAGTATTGGGGTGCATGAGGCACTTTTTTGGAGCCTGATTTGATGAGCGGAACTCTAGAAGTCATGGGAAAACATGTGGGGAGTTGGTTTTCTTATTGGGAAAGTTTTTGGTTTCGGGATTTCTTGTTTAAGAAAGACTTGTTAGGTGTTTTCTAACTGTTTTATGAGAGTTTGATTCCTTAGAAACCAATAATAGTGATCATATAAATAATGAGGCTTATTCTTTGGTTGATAACACTTAGAGAAGCACATGAAACATCGAGGAGTGAGACCAGGGGAGATCCGGGGGAGACCCCAAGTGATATATGGGGTGGGATACTTAGGAGATATTTGGGGGAGATCCATGGGAATATCTAGGGAGGGATTCAGGGAATATCTGGGATCAAGGGAGAGATCTGTAGGTGATATTCAAGGGGTTAATTGCATAAACATACCCTCTATTTATCTAATAAAGCAAATTTTCAAACAAATGCTATATTCAAATACAAACATCCCAATTGGAATGTGCTTAGGGTATGGAAAGTCAATAGTGCCCTTGGATAAAAGAGAGAGGTTATTTTGGTAGGTAAATTTCACAAACAACCGTGAATTTATGTATAATTGTATAAATATTCATTTTGTTCTAATAATTACATAAATATACCCTACCGTCATTTGACTTTTGCTAATTTTAACTCTTAACCACATTTGTATCCTGAAATGACTAAACTACCCTTGAAAACTTATTTATCTTTTCTTTTATTACTTAAAAATATTTACTTAAAAAATTGAAAAAATTTGTACAAAATTTTTTTCTTGTTTTTATTTTCTTTTTCTTTCTATCATTTTTCTTACATTTTCCATGTCCCCAAACACTAAATTTTCAGATTTCAAAAACAACTTTATCACCAAAACATTCAATTTCATACTCATCAACCCACAAACAATTTCATTTCATCAGCACAATCAAAACCCACCAACAATTACATTTAATCAACAAAATCAAAACCTACAAAACTCACTAAACACAATCAAAACCCATTAAACACATCCATTTTTCCAGTTTTGTGGGTTCTGATTGTGTTAAAAAAAATGATAGAAAGAAAGCAACAAAAAAATTGTACTGATTTTTTATTTTATTTTATTATTATTTCAGTAAATATTTTTTAATATATTTAAATAATAAAATAAAAGATAAATAAGTTTTCAAGGGTAGTTTAGTCATTTCAGGATACAAATGTGGTTAAAGGTTAAAGTTAACAAAAGTCAACTGATGATGAGTTATATTTATATAATTACCCACCAAAATAATCTCTCCCTTTTAGCCAAAGGCACTGTTGACTTTAGCCAAAGGCACTATTGGTTTTTGTTTATTGTTTGCTAATGTATGATCTTTGGTGATATGCTATTCTTTTTTGGACCATTTTTTGGGGTCTTATTTCGGTTGTGTAGTGGGACTGTTTGTTCTTGTAGTTTCTTTGTGGTTTTTGCCTGCGTTTGGTGACTTGTTTCTCCTGCCTCCTGAAGGCTTTTATTTAATAAAACTGATGTTTCAAAAACAAAACATACCCCGAGCATATTCCAATTGGGATGTTTGTGTTTGAATATGGTATTTGTTTGAAAATTTGCTTTATTAGATAAATAAAGGGTATGTTTGTGCAATTAACCCGTAATTCAGGCAGTGCACTTGGGGAGGATCTGGTGAGCACTATGAGCTGAGAGCTAGGATGTAAGCTCGATTGTGAGTTTGGGCTCGGTAAGACTCGGCTGTAATTATAGTTTAGGGTTAGAGAAAATATATTGGAATTATGCAGTTGTAACAATTTTCTATATAATGATATTTTTCTCTTGTCGTCTTGACGGTCATTGGTTTTTTCCTTGTTTTGGATTTCCACATAAATATTGTGTTTGTGTGATTAGATTCTTTTATCTTAATTTTTTATTAATAGACATTATTTATTATGTGGTAAATATCATTCCGCGTGGACTTTTCTCAACAAAGACAACAAAAAGTAAGAAGAGAAAATGTGGCACTTGGTAGTTGGTATGAAACCCACTTGTTTTCTTCACATGCGTAGAACTTGAGAATTTGGTGGAAAGTAATGATCATAAGATTTGTTATTTTTTATATAAAATTTGTGATAAGATCATAAGAAAGAACAAAGAGCAGTGTAGACCGTAGAGAGAGTTTAAAAGAACAGAAGAAAAAAATTAAGTCAGTTGTGATGATACAAGTTCATTTTTTTTTTTGTCTTGTCCTTTAGTGAACCTCTGTAACTATACAATTTGTATCCTACAAAAAACTTGTAAGAAAATTAATTATGGTACTGATTTTATAATATTAGTAGGCGCCGAGGAGAAGAAGAAGAAGACTAATTAGAAAACTATAATTTTGTAGATATTAGATAAGCAAATGGCAAAAAATTATTTGGAAAATAAAGATAAAAGATCGAGATTTTTAAAAAGTAATTTTTTGATAGGAAAATAAGAAAAATTAATTTCTAAGAATATAATTAATAATTAATTAATTAATTATAAAATAAGTAATAGATAAAATTTAGTGCAATCATTAAATGGTGGGACCTTAGACAACTGGCTCAGATGACTCATGAGGGACCATCAGAAGAAAATGAAATATATCATACAGTCGAAGTGGCGACTGGTAACACAGTTACACATATATAATTTTGTTGTACGAACACAAGAGAACAAAGATGAGGGAAGATTGAGAAAGAAAAGCAACTGATTATTCTCATCAGATCAAATTAATGGAAACAAAAGCAATTTCGTTTGGTGGATCTCTGCCTGTGCCTTGTGTTCAGGAGTTGGCAAACAGGCCACTGATGACAAGTGTTCCACCACGTTATGTGCATCATGATCAAGACCCTCCCATCCTATCTCTCAACTCTTCTTCACCACAAGTCACTGTAATTGACATGCAAAGATTACTCTCTGAAGATTTCAAGGACTCAGAGCTCCACAAGTTAGACTGTGCATGCAAAGAATGGGGTTTCTTTCAGGTTTGTGATTTTATAATTAAATTGGGAGATCATATTCATATTATTATTAAATTTTGTTGTAATCAATTGATAAGAATAATAAGACGAAAATGATGTGATATGACGCAGTTGATAAATCATGAAGTGAGCAGTTGCTTGGTGGAGAAATTCAAATCAGAGATCGGAGATTTCTTCAAGCTGCCAATAGAAGAGAAGAACAAGTACAAGCAACTAGAAGGAGATGTTGAAGGATATGGGAACACTTTTGTGGTGTCTGAAGAGCAGAAACTTGATTGGGGTGACATGTTGTATTTTACAACTCTCCCAATTCATTTGAGGAAACCACATCTCCTTCCCAACCTCCCTCTCTCATTCAGGTTTTCTCTTCCTCAATATATATTTTTTCTTTGATAATGTTTACTGTTTAGTCTAAAAACTTAGGGTTATTATTAAAAACCCCTCTAGTTTGAGATAATAGCCATTCTTCACCTTCTAGTTTCAAAAATGGTAATTTTCCATCTTACAATTACAATTAATTGTCATTATCCACTCTTCCTTTAGAAATTAGGAATATTCCCTTAGGTTAGTAAAGGTATAATGGTAAATAAAGGGGTGAAATTAATAAATATTATTAAATTAAGTAATAAAAAGGTAAAAAGAGTTAAATTACTATGACCCATATTTAAGGAACTGATATGTTTTATATTAGGATGAACTAACAAGAGAATGACTATATATATATATGTATATATGTATGTATGTTAAAATGCTATCAGAGGATGTAAAATGGTGATTTATGAAACTAGGGAGCGTAAAATGGTATCATCTCAGGCTAGAGAGAAATTTTTAATAATAACCTGAAAACTTATGCCAAATGATATCAAAGAAGATTTGTAGCTGACATGCTTTAACTTAAAAAAATTAACTTGTGACAATGTGAATGTCATGTTGCAATTGGGCTTAAAAACTTCAATACTTTAACTTATATAATAATTACAAATCACATAATATTTGTTGTAAACACGTGTGGTTTAATTTCCACCCTTGTCACCAACCTTACACACAAATGTGAGTGACATCACACATGTGAAAGGTAAAGTATTGAAGTTTTTAAGCCCAATTGCAACATGACATTCACATTGTCACAAGTTAATTTGTGGGGCCATTATACTAAAACAACAGAAAATTAGAGGACCAAAGTGAAAAAAATTGACATGTGTGATGCCAAGCAATAAAAAATTGACACATTGCCCCGTTTGTAGCAATGTGTGAATCGTGTGATGCCAAACATTCACGGAGAGCAATTCATGAGGCTGTGATAGCCAAACAATTGAGTAATTGACATCGTGTGATGCCACTCACATTCTCCTGTGTTAAGCTTTGTGGCAAGCAAGCTTGCTGCAACAAATATATAATTATGGACAAATTTTGACCTAAATATTTTGGGCTAATTAAAAATTTTAAAATTTCAAGAATATTTTATCCTTATATTATTTTATCGATCTTTTTTTTTTTTAAAGGAAAGAATATATAATAGTAAAGTAAGTTTCTACTAAAATGTGGTACACTTTTTTTTTAAAAAAAGTACTAAAAAAAAAATGTGGTACGTCACTTGGTATGCAATTGTAATTTATCTAATTATTTTTCTACGTAGGGACTTGGGGGCATATAATGGATCGTTCAATTTGTCATCAACTTTTTTTCTAAATTCTTAGAAATATATAGAGAATATTGAAACACATGGATAAATATTGCATATGAAAGTGATTATCATATTAATCTGAACATTATATAATTTATATTCGTAAATAGCAACTTGATGATCATTACCATATTAAGATTAGTTTGGTTTGACTAAAGCATTTGAAAGTCTTGAATGAATAGCTGGCTGTCAAGAAAATCATACATGAAAAAATCTTTAATTCTTTTTATCCTTTACCTTCAGAGAGATTTTGGAAGCTTACTCTGCTGAATTGAAAAGTCTTAGCTTGAAAATTCTGAGACTAATGGCACAGAGTCTAAGGATGGAAGAAAATGATATGGCATTATTGTTTGAAGAAGGATGGCAATCAATGAGGATGAACTACTATCCGCCATGTCCACAACCTGAACTGGCCGTTGGCCTCTGTCCGCATTCTGATGCTTCCGCCATCACCATCCTCCTACAGATCAGTGAAGTAGAAGGCCTCCAGATACGGAAAGATGGGGTGTGGATTCCTGTTAAACCTCTTCCTAGTGCTTTTATAATCAACATTGGGGACGCTCTCGAGGTATGCATACCTACACAGCTATACTATGTTCTACTTTTCCATTTTTCTCAATAAATAATAAATTATATCGATAAATTGTCATATCCCACATCGTAAACAAGTGGTGTACTAAACTGGTAAATAGATATAAGCCTCAAATTTTCTGTGTTTATAACCTGTCAAAGTTTGTCGCAATACCTTAATTAATTTGGTAGGATCATTACAAGCAGAATTGAAACAAGGATTTAACTATAGACAGTAATTGATTATTTTGCAGATAGTGAGCAATGTAGCGTACCGCAGCATCGAGCATCGAGCAACAGTTAACTCTATCAAAGAGAGGCTTTCTGTTGCCACATTTTACAGCCCTAAACTGGATGGAGAAATCGGTCCAGCACCAAGCCTTTTAACCCCAGAAACTCCAGCAATGTTTAGAAGAACAGGGGCTAAAGACTACTACAAGGGACTATTTTCGCGTAAACTTGATGGAAAATCATACCTTGATGTCATGAGGATTCAAAATGAATAAGGTCCCAGTAATTGAGTAAAATCAATTACCTAAATTATATCATAATATTAAACGTGTAACCTTTGGACACATATAAGAGAGACTAACATTGTAATAGTTGATAATGATAAGGAGTGCAATTCTAGTGGTTCAATTGCAGTACCAACAAGTATGTTGAGTGTTAAAACCATAGACAATGCTGGAACAAATTTCAGAACAGAGCATCAGCTCATATCATCACAATACGTTGCTAGTACCTCAACAAGGAGTCATCTGATTACCATTTGATGATCAACAATCCTGGAACTAAATGGTAGAAGATGACGACTGTTAACTTGGTAGCTAGTGAAGTCAAGAATGTTAGTTGACTGTGGTATACAGCTGTCAACTTCTGTTAGTAACTAATTCAGGTGATGTGGCTCAATCAATGATTCTGATTGGTTAGTGTTTCCTTGAATCAAGGATACACTTTCAGCATGGCTTTCTGAAACTGTATAAATGAGTCGTTGGCTCAGAAGTTGAATAACACAATAACAGAAATAAATTCCTGAGAAAATATTCAGAGCAGATTTTCTTATCTCCCAAACTTCTTCTTTTCTTCTCTTTACTTTTATCAATTTGTCTTCACATGGTATCAGAGCCAATTGACTAACGTCAATGGCAAATCAAGCTCAGTCACCGATCCTGAGTCACTCACATTCTCCAATCGTTCATTCACCAGCTACTCACTCTCCATTCATGAATCCAAATCAAGGATTCCAAACTCATTCACTGATTCAGAACCAGAACCAAGGATTTCAAGGTACAGCTTTCAACACACATTCTCCAACTTCAAGTTCAGATCATAGTTCTCAAGTTCTAGCTTCTGCAATGGAGTTCTCTACACTTGCAAAGAGTCTAAATTTCAGTTTGCCGATAAAACTAAGCAAATCAAATTATCTTCTGTGGAAAACTCAGGTATTTCCTGTAATACAAGCTTTAGATCTTGAGGAACATTTACTTGGTCTGAATTTACCTATAAACAAATTTGTTAGTGTTGAAGTAGTGAATGAATCTGGTGAAAGATTGATTGAAAATCGTATAAGCAAAGAATTTAACATTTGGAGAAAAGTAGATAAGATTCTTATGAGTTGGATATTCTCTACTGTTAGTGAAAGTGTGATTAGTCAATTAGTTGGCTGTAATTCCTCATTTGAAGTCTGGAATAGACTTGAGAAAGTCTATTCACAACAGTCTATGTCAAAAAATTTGCAACTCAAAAATCAGTTGAATTCTGTGAAAAAGGGATCAGATACAGTAAGTGAGTTTGTATTCAAGATCAAGAGAATTGGAGATGAGTTGTTAGCTGCTGGTGAAGAAGTGAAGGATCGTGATTTGGTTATGACTTTGGTTAATGGAGTTGGACATGATTTTGACTCGATTGTTTAGGTGATCACTTCTCAACAGAGGTTCATTAGCTTTGATGATGCTCAATTTCTTTTAATGACTCATGAACAAAGACTTGAACATCTTGACTCACCGTCTCAGCTTGCTGTTGGACAAATCTCTACCAATTTTGTCACAAACAATTATCAAGATAGAAGAGGACAAAGAGATGGAGGATACTCTAATAACAGAGGAGGCTATGGAAACCGTGGCAGAGGTGGCAGGTATGGGAGATCTGGTGGAAGAGGTAGGTTACACTGCCAAGTTTGTAACAAGCCTGGTCATGGAGCATTCAAATGCTACCATCGATTCGATCAACATTTTCAGCAACCAACTCAAAATTTGCAGCAACCACAACAGAATTATCCAACCAACCAAGTTCATTTTAGCCAACAACAGCAAGGCTTCAATTCACATCAGAATTATCCAACCAACCAAGCTCATTCTAGCCAACAACAGCAAGGCTTCAATGGACAGCTGTTGTTTGACACTTCTACACATCAACCTTACACTTCTACACATCAACCTTACATGAACAATACCGTGACTGATCCACAAGTTAATTTTGGTCAGAATTCGGCTTACATAGCCACACCTGAATCTGTAATTGATCCAGCATGGTACATTGACAGAGGAGCTACCAATCACATTACTTCTGATCTTAATAACCTGTCTCTGCGAGCACCCTACCAAGGTAATGATAAACTTATAGTTGGAAATGGAGATCAACTAAAAATTGCTCATATTGGTGATTCTTCGGTCAAGTCACACACTCATCCACAGCAAATTTTGCATCTGAAAAGCATTCTACATGTTCCTCATATTACAAAAAATTTACTTAGCATTTCTAAGTTTACACTTGACAACAAAGCTTTTGTTGAATTTTATGATGATAAGTGTGTGATCAAGGACCTCAAGTCAAAGAAAGTTTTGCTTCAAGGAATACTTAGAGGTGGACTTTATTGCCTCCAGCTTGATGGATTACTAGCTTTTCGTTCACTAACACTACCACCAAGGATGTCAACATGCTTCTCTGCAGAGAATAAGACTAATTTTGGACAGTCACTGTCTTCCAAGTCACAACAAGCAAACTTAGCAACTGTAAATGCAAATGTTTGGCATGCCAAACTAGGGCATCCAGCTCCTTTAATCTTGCACAAGATGTTAGCTAAGATTCATTTTGATAATAAAGTTCACTTTCCAGATTTTTGTGATTCTTGCAAGCTTGGTAAACTTCATAGGTTACCATTTTCAAGGCTGGAAATCACAGCAAAAGTCCCTTTAGAAATTGTTTACTCTGATATCTGGGGTCCAGCCCCAATGCTCTCTATTGAAGGCCTCCGCTATTACATCTCGTTTGTTGACGCCTTCACACGTTTCACTTGGTTATTTCCATTGAAACTCAAGTCTGAAGCACTTGAGGTATTCAAAAGATTTCAGAAGAATGTTGAACTGCAATTTGAGAGAAAAATCAAGAGGTGCAAAGCCACTCCTCGCCTTTGCTCTCAAGTCACTCTCCATTATCTGTTCCTGCAGCCTCCATGCAGAGTGGTTCCACCACTCAAGGCATGCTGCCTACTGCCTCTCCTCTTGTGCCATCTAATACATTGTTGTCTGCTCCTGTTATCTCAACTCATCCTATGACAACTCGGTCAAAGAATGGTATCTACAAACCTAAGGTTTTTCAGTCAAATCTGGTTCCTTGCAGCTATCTTGCTGAAAGTGATCCTACATCAGCTAAGGTTGCATTGAAGGATCCTAGGTGGTGCAAGGCAATGCAAGATGAGTACAATGCCTTGCAATCAAACAATACGTGGGTTTTAGTCCCTTTTTCAGCTGATATGAATGTTGTTGGATGTAAATGGGTGTATCGTACTAAGTTCAACCAAGATGGTAGTCTTTTGAGGCACAAGGCTAGGTTGGTAGCCAAGGGATTTCATCAAACACCAGGCTTGGATTTTTCAGACACATACAACCCGGTTGTCAAGGCCTCAACAATAAGAGTAATCTTCTCAATAGCAGTCACCTATGGTTGGCAAATTGAGCAGGTAGACATTAACAATGCCTTCTTGAATGGAGACCTCAAAGAGTTGGTTTATATGACTCAGCCTGAAGGCTTTGTGGATTCTTCTCAGCCTACACATGTTTGCAAACTAATGAAGTCTTTATATGGCCTAAAACAGGCTCCCCGTAGTTGGTTCCACAAACTCCAAGCTGCTCTTCTCTCTTGGGGTTTCATCAACTTCAAATCAGACACATCCTTGCTTACCAAGTTCGTTGGTTCTCATTCTTTGTTTGTCCTTGTTTATGTTGATGATATACTCATCACTGGTGACAATTCTCAGCTGATTCACGATCTCATTTCCACTCTTAACTGTGCTTTTGCCTTGAAATATTTGGGTCATGTCAATTATTTTCTTGGTTTTGAGGCGTTTCGTGACAGGTCTGGCCTTTATCTTACTCAAGCTAAATACATCAAGGATCTGTTGAGCAGAACTGCTATGGCTGATTCGAATCCTTGCGAAACTCCTATTGCTGGTGGCACAAAGCTTTCTCAGTCTGATGATGTCCCATTTGAGGACCCTACTTTGTATAGAAGCACCATAGGAGCCCTCCAATATCTTACGAATACCAGACCAGACATTTCCTTCATCATCAACAAACTTAGTCAGTTTTTGGCCTCTCCAACTACTGCTCATTGGCAGGCTACAAAGAGGGTTCTTCGTTACCTAAAAGGTACCCCTCATCTTGGCTTATGTTTTCGGCCTGCATCCTCTCTGAAACTTGAAGCTTTCGCTGATGTGGATTGGGCGAGCTGTGTTGATGACAGACGTTCAACCAGTAGGTCTTGTGTCCTACTTGGTGGAAATTTGGTGTCCTGGAGCTCACACAAGCAGCGAGTTGTTGCGCGGTCCAGCACAGAGGCCGAATATCGTTCCTTAGCTCACGTCACTACTGATGTTCTATGGTTGCGTTCTCTGCTAACAGAGTTACATATTCCAACTTCAGCAAGTTCTGTGATCTGGTGTGACAACATTGGAGCTAATTCACTCTCCCAAAATCCTGTTTTTCATCAGCGCACTAAGCACATAGATGTTGACACTCACTTCATCAGAGAAAAGGTTGCTTCCGGGGAAATTGATACTCGTTATATCCCAACTGAACAACAAGTTGCGGACATTTTCACCAAGAGTTTTGCGAAGCCTCGTTTTCAGTTTTTGTGCTCCAAACTGCAGCTGGTGACATCTCCCCAGTTCAGTTTGCGGGGGAATGATAAGGAGTGCAATTCTAGTGGTTCAATTGCAGTACCAACAAGTATGTTGAGTGTTAAAACCATAGACAATGCTGGAACAAATTTCAAAACAGAACATCAGCTCATATCATCACAATACGTTGCTAGTACCTCAACAAGGAGTCATCTGATTACCATTTGATGATCAACAATCCTGGAACTAAATGGTAGAAGATGACGACTGTTAACTTGGTAGCTAGTGAAGTCAAGAATGTTAGTTGACTGTGGTATACAGCTGTCAACTTCTGTTAGTAACTAATTCAGGTGATGTGGCTCAATCAATGATTCTGATTGGTTAGTGTTTCCTTGAATCAAGGAAACACTTTCAGCATGGCTTTCTGAAAATGTATAAATGAGTCGTTGGCTCAGAAGTTGAATAACACAATAACATAAATAAATTCCTGAGAAAATATTCAGAGCAGATTTTCTTATCTCCCAAACATCTTCTTTTCTTCTCTTTACTTTTATCAATTTGTCTTCACAGATAAAATGTCAATTTTACACAAGTTTTCTTGCCTTGAGAAAAGAAGTTTCTCTCCATGTGTGCCCTTAACAAACATATTAAGAAAAGAATAATGGTAGATATCCAATACTTTTATCTATCATTTATATCCAACTTGATGTGGCAGCTGATATGACACTTCTTTGTCAGCTGCCACGTCACCACATCATCACACTTTATTTATTTTTTTTATTTTTATACTAGAGTACCAGATTTAAGGAATACAAATTTTTTTTTTTAATTCAACTCATTTGATGTGATGATGTGGCAGCTGACAAAGACGTGCCATGTCAGCTACCACATTAAGTTGGATGTAAATGATGGATAAAAGAGTTGGACATGTACCATTATCCATTAAAAAAAAAACCCATGAAATAAACGTCTTAATTGTCATAATCTGTTTTAGTATATTTTTTTAATCAATTTAAATTTAAAAATAAGAAATTGATTTTCATATTTTTAAAATTTGATCTAGTAACAACAAATGAAAACTCTGAAAAGTTATGTATATATTCAATGTAGGTGTGACAAAGTTATCCATGAAAATAGAAATTCATGAAGATCAACTCCATTTAAAAGGAGGATGAATACTATTGGATTAGGGAGGGGGCAGCCCCTTTTCTCAAAAAAAGTTTTACAATATATATAGAAATAGTTTTAAAATTTATGAAATTATCATTACATTTTTCATTTTGCTCCCTTTTTTTTTTTTTTTTTTTTTTGTATTTTATTTATGTATTTATTTATGACTACCACTAGGAACGGGGATATATACAATCCTAATATCCTTTCAACTCCATTATCAATTTTAATATTTTATAAATATAAAAATTTATTATGAAATTATTTAATCTAATTATATAAGTTATTATTATTATTATTTTATATATTTGCTTAGGGTGTATATTGATGAATTTTTTATTAAGTTGTTGGAGAATTTAAAGTTATAATAGTCTAAAAATTAGTTTGTAGTGTTGCTAGGATGGCGATTAAGTACTCTCCACCCCGACTTGGCTAGAAGAGATTAATTAAAGATCCCGAAATCGCGAAAGCCAAGTCCACCATGATCCTTATTTGTGTGGCAATATTTGCACCCCTAAAAATGGGTATATGTATCCATTTTCGTATATAAACCACATTTTTTTTTTTATTAATGTTATAACTCGTAAGTACACCCCAAATGTTACCAAATATACCCTTTCTATTAATTTTTGGAAAAAAATAATATAATTTAATTAGTCATTTTTTTTATAAAAAAAAAAAAAAAAAGAGAATTATTTAGAAGAAAAAACAGCTACAGAGAACTTGAGATATCACCCAAAACTAGACTCTTCACATTGAACGGACAGTCTTCTAGCCTTACAAACTCACCCACATGGGTTAGAGCAAGCTTAGCTAAACCATGATTGACGTTATTCGCCAACATAGGGACAAAATTAACCGAAACAACGTTAACCTGACTAAGAAACTAAAGAATATCATTCACAATTACTCCAACTTTCGTAAAGGGAGCCTCTTTCTTGCAAATTGCATGCACCACAGATAAAGCATTGAACTCCAGAGTAGCTGGTAAAAGACCGGCCGGTATTCCCAGCCAACCAAATACCCTCTAAGATAGCCATAGCCTTTGCAATTTGGGGCTGATAATATGACCATAAATTCTGACAAAATGAAGCCATCACTCACCCTTGACAATCCCGAATCACCACATCCAAACCTGTAATCTTATCATGGAAGTTCAAGGCAGCATCCGTGTTTATTTTTTAGACACCCACCGGCAGAGCTTGCCAACGAGGAGGAATCTGTCTCTCCTCAACCCGGTTGTTCACTTTCTCATTAGCAAAACTTAATCTTGAATTAAAGAACTCATCCAATCATTAACTTCAGAATCAGACAACAAAACCTGACAATGGAGCGCAATATTTCTATGATGCAAAATGTGCCACCACAAAACACAAATGGACTCAAAATCCTGGACTCCAACTCGATGACTACAAGACAACACAAAATCAAGGAAAGAACCTAAATCCAGCACAAAATATGGAGACGAAGGCCTTTGATGGCGATGATGTGGCTCTGCCGGTGGCCTCGTCGTCTTCGATTACAAAGAAGGCCATTGGTAGTGGCCTTCTTTGTTTTTTTGTTTTTTATTTATTTATTTTAATTTATGATTTTTTATTTTTATTTCAAAGACAAATTGATAAATTTAATATTTTAGTGATGATGGAATCCGGATTAGTGATGGCGGAATCTAGATTCCGACTTTAGGAATCCATTCCAGCCATTTTTAAGGAATCTGGATTCCTTAATTAGCAAAATAAACAAAGGAATTGAGATTGCCTTTTTCATTGCAACCTTAGTTCCACACTTCCACCAAACAAACATCACCCAAGTCTTGATTTAATTTGTGATAACATTATCAACTTAAAATCATCGGAAATCAAGTTACTTTGGACCTTTTGTCTCTCAGCCGCCTGTTGTTGGTTCCTGAATTGGCTAGGTCCGTCCTGATCCGAAGGAAATTAGATAAATAAACATTTTGAGGACCACCACTAATTGACATATATTATGCAATACTTGTATATGTAAATAACTGTTGTAAATAATTGAAATAACTGAATAAATAAAGAGAAATAGAGAGAGAGAGAGAGAGACTCAGAGAGAGATATATAGCAAATAAAGAAAGAGGAATGAGAGAGTTGAGAGAAACGAGAGAAATATCTCTGGACTGATTTTAAGAGTCACCAACCATTACAATAAAAAGCCTAGGCCATATATATATATAGACAAACAAATATAAGGGTCTTTATTGTAATTTCCCTTGCAACCTCACACCAAAGACTTGGCTATTAAGTTAGAAGCAAATCCTTGATTCTTCTCCACACATTCAAGTGGTGGAAATCCATTTAATATCACAACACTCCCTCTTGAATTTTCATTACTTGTATCTTAATTTGCTAAGAAAGAATCAGTATGACAAAACCTCGGCAAAATATATACAATGATTTTTTGGATTTTGTTGTGGTGGACGTTTTCAAAATTGTATCATTAAAGCCTTGTCAGGAAAACTCAATGGGACAAAAACTAATCAAAGGGAAAAAGAATACACTGCATATATGTCAAGAATTAATGTTTTCTTCAAAACATTTCTCATGTTTATACTTTACTAGGAAAAACCCAGTGGGATAAAAACCTCATCAAAGATATCCATTTATCTGTTGGATCAAAGTAATATTTATGATGATCTTCTAGATGAAGGTAATATATATATATGATGATTAGCAAGATCAAAGTAATATTTACAATGATCTTTTTGATCAAGACACATATACGATGATCTACTAGATCAATATAATATTTATGATGATCTTTATGGATCAAATGATTTTTGGGTGTATTTAGAGAATTGCCTCATTAGAAACCTTATCAGAAAAAAAACCATATGGGACAAAACCTAATTAAAGGAAAAAGAGTACAATGTACATATGCCCCAATAAAATTAACATATTTCTTTTGATATGCTTTCCCTGATGGGATGCTTCCCATGATAAAATTCTTTTGAAGCAATCTTCTAAATTGCTAAAATGACGCATTAGATGTTTATTTCATGAAATAAAATAACATCACAAATGATTTGGAGGGAGTATAAGTAAATACTTGTTTTATGAAGCATTATTTAAATTGTTCAGGACCAAATATCTTTTCACCATTTTCTATTGGTTAGAATAGATCTTTCCTAGGATCAAGAGTTCTAGCATCCATATGATTACTTAATAAATGAGTAATATCCATATGGAATCTTTTTATAATCTTTTCAACATATTCTGATTGATGGACAAGCATCCATTTGATTTATACTTGATCTTCAGGTCGATACAACATTTTCTTTCTCATGTCTATCATTTCAAATTCATTTATCAAATATTCAGTAGTTTTCAAGAACTCTTCGTAAGCTCCAATTAAACTCATTTCATCAACATATTATGTGAATATAGTAAATATAGATTCTGATTTCTTTAAGAAGACACATGGGAGTATAATATAATTATTATACCCTTATTTATCAGATATTCACTAAGACGGTTATACCACGTCCTTTTAGATTGTTTTTAATCAATATAAGGATTTTTATAGGTTCATCAAATACAGATTATGAGATCTCGATTTATATGCTTCTAGCATTTTAAATATTTTAGGGATTATAAATATCGGCATTGAGTGAACCATATCAATAAATGATGATTACGTCTAGAAGACATATTTCAAGCCTTTTAAAGGCAGCCAAATTTATCAAAAATTCAAAACGTAATTATATTCAACACTATTGAATAATAAATTTTTGTGAGAAAACTTGTACTATGAGTCATGCCTCATATTTCACGATCTCTTTTTTCTCATTACGTTTCCGTATAAATACCCTTTTGTATCCGACTAATTTGACATCTCCAGGTGTCTGGAGTATTATTGGTCTAAATACCTTTTGTTTGGCTTTATGAAGTCAATTCTTCTTGAATTGCTTCTTTTCATTTAGAGCAATCAAGCCTTTTGTCTACAATTATTGATATTATGAATATCATAATTATCATTTATAATTTCAGTAGCTACTATGTATAAAAATACATCATTAATTATTGTTTTCTTATGATTCCACATTTCTCTCATATGATTAATAAAAATTTTCTCAATTTCTATATTCTTGTATCTCTGTTGAGATTCCTTTTAATATTATGAATATCATAATTATCATTTATAATTTCAGTAGTTATTGTGTATAAAAATACATCATAAATTATTGTTTTCTTATGATTCCGCATTTCTCTCATATGATTAATAGAAATTTTCTCAATTTTTATATTCTTGTATCTCTGTTGAGATTCCTTCTATTTCAATCATTTATAATTTCAGTAGCTATTGTGCATAAAAATACATCATCAATTATTGTTTTCTTATGATTCCACATTTCTCTCATATGATTAATAGAAATTTTCTCAATTTTCTCAATTTTTATATTCTAGTATCTCTGTTGAGATTCCGTCTATTTCAATGGATTTAATCATTTCATGGATTTTTATGATTTATAGAAATTTTCTCAATTTCTATATTCTTGTATATCTGTTGAGATTTATTCCATTTCAATGGATTTAGTCATTTCATAGACTTGTGTCTATTTAGATATATCAGACTCTTATGGAGTTGATTTTGAAAAAGTGGATTTATTCATAACTCGAGTTTTGTTTACATTAGGATCCTGATAACAATATCTTAAAAATAAATAAATAAATAAATAAATAAAAAGGTTCACAAGCTTATGATATGCATAAGATGATTTATTTGTTGTCCTTTGCTCTAATCGTTCTTTAAGAATAATCACCTAGCCGGGGTTTATAAGATGACAACTTATAAAATCTTAATACCTTTAATATATCGGGTAACGGATTAATAATCATATGATGATCAATTATCTTTCGTATTTGAGTGATACGAAGATTGAAATGAGGCACATTTATATATATAGAGAATCGAACCGGTATCTATATTTTGTATAAGAGTAACTTTTCATTTACTCTTATCTTCTGGAGAAACTTTCCATTTGAAAATTAATCAATATAATAATATGAAGATTGTGCATAAAACTATAAACTATCAAAAGTTTAAATGATCTAATAGAAGATTAATCAAAATCAACGTTAATCTCAGAATGATATAGAAGTCTTATCTTAGATCATGCCGGAGATGCAATAAGGAGATATATAACACAATCAAATATCTTAAAAACTGAGCAAGTCAATGACCAATTACAAGTAACATGTAACGATCGTGCTGATAACATGTTGTAAATTTAATTGAAATAACTAAATAAATAGAGAGAGAGAGAGAGAGAGAGAGAGAGAGAGAGAGAGAGAAAGATAACAAATGAAGAAAGAGGAATGAGAGAGTTGAGAGAAGTGAGAGAATTATCTCTGTATTGATTTTAAGAGTCACCAACCATTACAATAGAAAGCCCATGCCATATATATAGGCAAACAAATATAGGGGTCTTTATTGTAATTTCCCTTACCACCTCACACCAAAGACTTGGCTATTAAGTAAGATGCTAATCCTTGATTCTTCTCCACACATTCAAGCGGTGAAATGTTGTTGGTCTTTCAAGTGGGCAAGTGGTGGAAATCCATTTAATATCACAACAATAACTACATATTGCAAGTGTTAGAGAGACTGATCTTGTCTATTGAGGGAGAAGGGAAAGGGAAAGGGAAAGGGAAAGGGAAAGAGAGAGATGCATTTTGTGCTGGTTCATGGAGCCTGTCATGGAGCTTGGTGTTGGTATAAGGTAGCAACTCTGCTCAAAATAGCTGGCCATAGAGTCACAACACTAGACATGGCTGCCTCCGGCACACACCCAAGTCAGCTTTATGACATTCCTTCCATGTCGGATTACTTCAAACCTTTGATGGAATTCATGGCATCTCTTCCAGCAGAGGAGAGAGTAGTTCTGATGGGTCACAGCATGGGTGGCTACTGCATATCTGCTACCATGGAAAGCTTCCCTCACAAAGTTTCTGTTTATGTTTTTTGCACTGCTTTTATGCTAAGCCCTGACCTCACTTTCACAAGTCACAACATTATCTGCAGAGGTACCTGGATCTTTTTTCCATCTTTATATTTACATATAGATGAAATAGGGGTTTTTAATCAAAAATTAAGAGCTCTTACTGTTTTTGTCCATTATTATTATTTTTACTGTTTTTGTCAACAATATGGCTGTAAGGACTTATATGCCCTTTATTTATTCCTTTTAATTATATTTCTCATAAAATTCCTTCTCTCTTATTTATTGCATTTATTACTTTTCCTTTTACTTTTTTTCCATCTCACCGTTCACTCTCTTCCCTCTCTGACGGTCACCATTTTTGATCTCTGAACATTTTTCTTCTCTTTAATTCTTCAAATGTCCTGTCTCCCATCTCCCATCTCCCATTTTCGTTTATCTTCAACCGCCAGTCTCCCATGCATAAATCTTCAGCCGCCGGTGACCCATTTCCGAAAAATATTGAGTTCAAAATTCTCTTTTCAATCTCTACCATTGTTGAAACTGCAAAGCCATTTTCGTTTCTTCAGAAACTGCAAAACCCGTATAAGAGATTCAGATTTTGCTTTGAATATCACGGATTCGGATTCTAATTTCAGAAATTTAGTTTCGACTTTGTTTTTTCAAAATGAATCAAGATGCTCCTGGTCCTTCCTTTAGAGGTATGGTTTATGTATTAGAAACCCTATTTTAATTTGTTTAATATGCAGATGTTATGATGAACTAAGGTTGAAGGAGATGGTTTAGTTTGGTGTGTTTAATTGGTTTGCTCTGGTGTGTTTAATTGGTTTGCCCTAATGTGTTTAATGTTATTTGGCCTGTTGTGTTTAATTGGTTTGCCCTGGTGTGTTTAATTTGGTTTGGCCTGGTGTGTTTAATTGGTTTGCCATGGTGTGTTTAAAGTGATGTGCCCTGATGTGTTTAATTTGGTTTGCCCTAGTGTGTTTAATTTGTTTGCCTTGGTATGTTTAATTGGTTTACCCTTGTGTGTGTAATTGATTTGCCTGGTGTGTTTAATTGGTTTACCCTGGGGTGTTTAATGTGGTTCGGTCTGGTGTGTTTAAAGTGATGTGCCCTGGTGTGTTTAATTTGGTTTGCCTTGTTATGTTCAAAGTGATGTGCCCTGGTGTGTTTAAAGTGATGTGCCCTGATATGTTTAATTTGGTTTGCCTGGTGTGTTTAAATTGTTTGCTCTGGTGTGTTTAAAATGATGTGCCCTGGTGTGTTTAATTTGGTTTGCCCTGATGTGTTTAATGTGGTTTGCCCTTGTGTGTTTAAAATGATGTGCCCTGGTGTGTTTAATTTGGTTTGCCCTGATGTGTTTAATGTGGTTTGCCCTTGTGTGTTTAAAGTGATGTGCCTTGGTGTGCTTAATTTGGTTTGCCTTGGTGTGTTTAATTGGTTTGGCCTGATATGTTTAATGTGATTTGGCCTGGTGTGTTTAATGGATTTGCCATTATGTGTTTAAAGTGGTTTACCTTGGTGTGTTTAATATGGTTTGTCCTAGTATGTTTAATTTGGTTTGCCCTGGTGTATTTAATTGGTTTGTCTGGTGTATTTAATTGGTTTGCCCTGGTGTGTTTAATATGGTTCGATCTGGTGTGTTTAAAGTGATGTGCCCTGGTGTATTTAATTTGGTTTGCATTGGTGTGTTTAATTGGTTCGGCCTGGTGTGTTTAATTGATTTGCCATGGTGTGTTTAAATGGTTTGCCCTAGTGTGTTTAAAGTGATGTGCCATGGTGTGTTTAATGTGGTTTGCCCTGATGTGTTTAATGTGATGTGTCTTGGTGTGTTTAATGTGATGTGCGTTGGTGTGTTTAATTGGTTTTGCCCTGGTGTGTTTAATGTGATAGCTTTGGTGTGTTTAATTGGTTTGCCCTGGTGTGTTTAATTTTTTTGCCCGAGTGTGTTTAATTTGATGTGCTTTGTTGTGTGTAATTATTTTACCGTGGTGTGTTTAACTGGTTTGCCTGGGTTTGGCCTGGTGTGTTGAATTTGGTTTTCCCATGGACATTTAATTGTTGTTTCCCTTGTATGTTTAATAAATTGAAATCTTAATGTCAGAGTTTCATTGGTTGAAATACAGGAATGGACTGAACGAAACTGGTAATCACGTATGGTGGCAAATGGGTGGGGAACTTTTACGGAGGGTGGTGAAATAGAGTTGAAAAAAGTTCATAGGAATTTGACATATGCTGAGTTGACTAGGTTGGTACAAGGCATTGCGAATATCGACGTAACAAGATTTACCATTGAGTTAAGAACTTTGGTTGATACCGGTGTTAGACTTAGGCCTACCTAACCGAAGATTAAAGATGATAGCGATGTGGAAATGTTGTTGTGCGATGATGGACATGTTCCAGAGGTGTATGTTAGTGTTGCTGAGAAAGTTAGTGTAGTTTCTGGTCATGTGGGTGATCATACCGATCAACCTATTTATCAAAGCTTTTTACAGCAATTAGCGGCACAATTTCAATCCGCCGGTGGAAGCAACAATGTTATGGGTTCTATACCAACAACAAACCATGGTATTGAAACCCCAAGTGTGAACCTTGTAATATCTGAGGGCCCAACCATTAGCGAAGTGATGCTAGAACCTTATGATAAGGATGAGAGATTGATCCCAGATTACGATCCCAGATTACAATCCCTATACTGAGTATGGATTAGATGATTTCGATGAAGATTACATTGGTCATGGTGGAAGTCGTGAGGGTGTGAATGATGAGCCAAGACATTATGATGGAATGGATTCGGATCCATCTGAGGGTGGTCGTAGCAGGTATCTTCCACCGGTATTTGGTGGTCCAAATCGAGATACATGTGAAGATGATGTCATTAATGTTGGTCATAGGTCCGAAACTATAGTCTCCCAACCTTGGATAATTCCTGGAGCTTCAAACAACTCTTTCGAAGTAGTTAGAACAGAGGAATCTAGTTCATATAACCGGTTATCAAAAGGTGGGTTGTTCCAAACCAAAAAAGGTGTGAAGTTAGCGTTGCAAAGTTACAGGCTAAAGGAGAATTTTGAAATCCGTGTCACAAGGTCAAGCCAAGTCAGATATGAAGTTGGTTGCAAGGATCCCGAGTGTAAATTTCAATTCCGTGCAGCTAGGATGGTGGAAGGTGGAAATTATTGGATAGTTCAGAAATTTGAGGAAGAACATAGTTGTACAATTGATGAGTTGCACAACCGTAACCGTCAAGCGAGCGCATGGCTTATTGGTGAAATACTTGCACCGAAACTTGCAGTTAGTGGTCGATCTTTCAAACCAAAAGAAATCATGTCTGATATGCAAGTGGAACATGGACTTGGTTTACTCTATTCAAAGGCATTGAGGGCAAAAGAACATGCCGAAGAAAATGTTTTTGGTCCTCCCGATCTTTCATATCAATTGTTGCCTGCATACTGCCACCAATTGAAGCTTGTGAATCCTGGTACTGTAACAGCAATTAAGACAAATGCTGCTGAACAATTCGAATATTTGTTTATTGCTCTCAGTGCTTCAATTGTTGGGTTTCATACTACCATACGACTTGCAATTTGTATAGATGCAACTCATTTGAAGGGTAAGTTTGGCGGTGTCATGTTTATTGCAGCGTGCCAAGATGAAAACAACCAAGTGTTTCCTCTAGCTTATGGTTGGGGTGATGTTGAATGCGAGGATTCATGGACTTGGTTTTTAAAGGAGTTGAAAAAGGCAATAGGATGTCCTATGAATTGTATCATCATTTCCGATCGCAGTCCTGCAATCAAGGTAGCAATAGGTAAAGAGTACCCTGAAATAACACATGACCTTTGTGGTTTTCTTATGAACATGAACCTGAAGAACAGATTCAAAAGCCACGTTGTATGCAAATTGTTCCATTAAGCTTCAAGGGCACATCGACAATCAGAGTTCTTGGAGAAGATGCAGGAACTGAGCCTCGTAAACAAACGAGCTTATGAATATCTAGTGAGAGTTGGGCTTCATAGATGGTCTCGTGCGTACTGTCCGGTTAGGCGTTATCGGGGGATGACTTCCAACATCGTTGAGTGCATGAACAATTATTTGCGGTATGCTCGTCAGTTGCCAATAACAACGTTGGTTGAGTACATTAGAGATATGATGTAAAAATGGTTTCATGAACGACGTGAAGCCGCATCGAAAAATACAACAGAACTATCCCGGGGGCTACCGAGAAATTAACGAAAAAGAATGAAAAATCACATAAGTACACGGTGCACCCAATAGATCATGTAAATTTCAATGTGAAAGACGGTGAGAAAGATGGCTTAGTAAACCTATTTGAGAAGACTTGTAGTTGTAGGGAATTTCAGAATGACCTATTGCCTTGTTGTCATGCATTAGCTGTTATAAGGTATATATTCTCATACATATTTATATGCATTTGTTTATAAGGATTAAACATAACGATATTTGTTTGACTGTCTTTGTAGGTACTGTAAAAAAAAATTTGTCGACTTCTGTTCTGATTTCTACAAAACAAGCACCTGGTTGGAAAGCTATTCTGGTGTCATCTTTCCCGTTGGACACCCAAGCGAATGGAATACTCCTGAGGAAGTACGTTCTGAAGTTGTTCTTCCACCAGAGTGGCGACCTCAAGCCGGTAGGCCGAGAAAGAAGAGGGTTCCAACTGCAGGGAGCATGGTCGTAGGACTAGGTACTGTACCGTATGCAAGAAATCTGGCCACAACAGATAAAATTGTCCAAACCCCCCGGCTGATCAGCTAACAAATGTTCTGGACCCACATATGAATCCACAACCATGCCGACGTCGCAAGTGCAAGTCATGTGGACAAGAGGGACACAACATAAGGACGTGTCCAACCTAGCCATATGATAACCCTACTGATCCAAACATTGATGTTGAATGAGGTATGCTCCCATATTAATTTCATATTTGAAAAGAATGTTTAATTTTCTGTTATTTAAAATAGTTCTCTGTTTACAGCAATGTTAAAGCGTGCAAATAAATCAAGGGCATTGGATGGACCCCAAAAGTTACGGAAGAAGCAGTTGGTGACATGATTATATTTTGTTTCTGAGGTTGTAATTGTTTGATGGAACATACCTGAAGTAAAGCAAGGACACCTTATGCACAATGAGCTCTTCAATTTTAGTTTATTTTTTTTAACTTATTTTTTGGTGTGGATGCAAAAGGGTACAAATACAATTTTGAAGCGTATAGTTCTCAAACATTTATAATTAAATGATAAGTAACACATTAAACTAGAAATAAACTAACAATAAAATCCAAAATATCAACTACAATAGCTAAAATATCCAAAATGTAAATTCGAATAGCTACAGTGGAGTGAAAATAATCAAAGATGTGATTATGCAGTAAAAATCAAGCAGATGAGGCTGGCCTCCTCCTATGATACGGTATGAGGCGTAATTCCTTCCTAATGTCAGCTGCATCATCCCTCTGATGTCACAACTCAGCCTCGAACAAGTCCATCCTCTTATGAAGCCTTTCGGTTTGCTCCTTAATTTCCTTCACCATAGATAAAACCTGATCCAGCTTGGAACCACCAGAAACACCCTCATAGTCCTCATCCTCATCATCAGAACCCAACTCAGCAGACTCAAAATCAAACTCCGCGTCTGTGTCCTCAGGACCGGACCCGGCGACACTGGACTGACCTCCGCTAGTCCTCTGTCTCTTCTTCCCCTTTGTCTTGATGGCAATGTCCTGCCAAGATCTCAAATTTAGGTCGCCCATTGTGTTTGACCTTATCTCATCGGTGTTAAGCTCTGGCACTCCTTCCTTTTTCAAAAGGGTAGTGATAAGACTGGGGAAAATAATAGGCTTCAACTTCGTATCTGGACGCACATTGATCCTTCCAGCATCAGTGATGGCATTTTGTATCACCTGCCCTATGTCTATCCTTGTATCTATCAAAAAATAGTAAAGTATGGAAGCCCGATGCTCACCTAAGGTGGTCCTGTGGAGTGTTGGCAGGAGGGAGAATGAGACGAAAATATTCCAAAAAGCTAACAATTGGGGTAGCTCTGATTGCTTCAACTCGTGCTTGCTGTCCCAATGGTCATCCTCTGTCCCGCGGAGCCCCGCGGCTAGTGCTGACTTCAACAAATCGTTACCAGTGTACCCCCTGTTGATATCAGCATAATTCAAAGTGTTGAAGTGGGCATTGATCATCTCTGCCGTAATCCTAACCTCCACGTTTCTCACCAAGACTAGCCCGTCTTTCTTCAGTTTTTCCGGGTCCATGCTTGCATAAAACTCCTTCACAAGAGTGGTATTTGATATCCCCGGGGATTTTACAAAATCTCCCCATCCTCTTTGTACCACAATCTCCATGACCTTTGTGTGCTTGCATTCATCCAAATAAATGCCCCTTTCAAAAATGATCTGAGCTGCATTAATCCTGGCCATCCTCCCGGTGTATTCGCGGTTTCTCACACACTCCCCCCGATTCTGCGATCCTGACCCAGCACTCCTTTTTGCAGTAGGAGTAGTTTTCTTTGCACGGGCTTTACCCATTTGCTCAACTGTGACGCTTCAAAAACACACGCTAGCCACACAAACCACAACCACCCTTAATAGTGTAATCGTATAAAACTATCAAGTAGTATACTTTTGTACTGAATTTAAATTTATACATACATACATGATCAAACTGCAGTTACAATGCATCAAAACTCACATACATTTCACTATATTCTACCTTACTTCCTACATAAATTGTATCCCTAATCAAGTAAACACAACGGCCCAACTTTAACATTTCTCATCCCACCTTATCGCAGTTCATCATTTTTGTTGATTTTTAGATCAATATTTTAAGTTTATATACGACATATATTACATTAAATTAGTTCCCTTAAGTTGGTACTGTGGATAATCTGTTGTTTTGATTTATTTATGATTTTTTTTTTTTTTTGAAGTATAAGTTTTGTGTTTTGATAAACGAGTAACATTATACATATTCTAAAGTGTTCTAATTTTTTTATATCAAATAATTTGGGAACTATTAACTAATTTATTACTGCTATATAGGTAATATGATATAGAAAAATGAAATTAATTACAAATTAAATGTCATGTTAAATTAGATGAGAAATTTAATATTAATTTTTTTTTTTAAGTATTCAATTTAATATTAACTTTGAGCAGTAGTGCAGTGTTGCTTGTATATATATATATATCAAATCTGGGGCATAAAAAAAAAAAAAAAAAAAAATCATGTTTACATTTTCAATACAGCTCAATTAGATCGAAGAGATGAGGAGGCCCAAGTTAGTAGGAGCCTAATAATCATATTCAACAAAGAAAACCAACCTAGCTATAATTAGCTATACTTCTAACTTCTAACCACAAAACAGTATTGTAATAGAAAGAGTTGAGTATATTTTGACCTTTGATGAGCCACCTAATTATTATCTTCAAAAAAAATATAATCAGAGAGAGATTATAGACCTCTCCTAACCAGCACTACTTAATTTGCAAACCTATATTCAACATTTCCATTAATTATCGGCTTCATGACATCATGTGCCAGTAATCCAGTGCGATGAGGACCTAATTAATCCTCTTAGATTTATTTATATGAGAGGTAGATGCTTAACACTATGGAAACACCATGGAAACAAAAAAGAAAACAAATTTGGGCTTGTTGAAGATTTACTTGATTTACTTTGTTTCCATAATATTATTAACACTATGGAAACAAAAAAGAAAACAAAGATAAGTTACCTTTCTCTTCCTTCCTCTTTTCTGACGTATTTTTTCCCTAGCACTTTTCTCTTCCTCTTTCTCAGCTTTCTGCAAGGCCGTCAAACTGAGGCAAAGCAATTGTTTCATACAATGGAAAATGAATTATGATATCGCAAGAAAACGGAAAATATGTCATAGAATATTACAGTGAAACACAAACACAATGCTGTAAGATAAATCAGATGAAGACATACCGTTTTCTTTCATTGTCTTCCTCAATTCGCTTTGCTTGTAGTGGTTCTTTGTCAATTCGAATTCTTTCCTAGTGAGGACAGAATTGACGTTATTATGTGATACAGAAAATATAAATACAAATTAACCCAGCATAAGATATTTAACATATAATGACCAATGTGACTAGGAAAATGAACATTATATGCTTCTTCAGGAATTGCAGTCACAGAGAAATTAAAGTTCTCTACCAAAAGAGTATTTATTGAAAAAAGAATGATACAAAAACTTCAAAACTAATACTCCCCATTATTAGTATCTTTATCCATCTGCCTAAATAAACACTGCACTTGTTGATGAATTAGAGGCATGGTATAAGGTTAATATAAGTATATAACTAATATAAAAACTAATCTCCATCAGAAAAATCTTCTCTTTTTTTTCTCAAGAGGAAGTGTGTTGGCCCTAGTCTTCGTAATCATACTATCAAAAAGCATTTTTTACACTCAGGATATGATGTGTATAATGATACCACACATACCACACATTTCACAAATTTCACATCTAAAACAAGAAGCTGTCAATTTCACAGAAACAGAGACATAGATAGAGAATCAGAGATGAAAAAACACCTTCAACTTAGCTTGCTTCAGTATAGGAGTACCACCGGTGGCTCTAAAATAAACAACAACTGCATAAGTTTAGATGAAAATTAAAGGAAGATCAAATGAAAATAAAAGAAAAGATCAAATGTTTTGATTAAGGTCGAGCAAAACTCCTAAAAACGAAACCCCCTAACCAATTTGATCAAGGTCGAGCAAAACCCCCAAAAATGAAACCCTAACAAGAATATTTCAACAAATGTATGCCCTAACGTCCTTCAATCACGAATTAATAGAGGCTAGGTATGGATTGGATGTCAAAAGAAGAGATTTGGGAGAGAAAACACTTACCAATCGAGTCTTCGAGGATTTCTTCAGAGAGAGATTTTTGAATTTTTAGAGAGAGGGAACTGAAGGGTCAGTCGCAAAACTGATCTCTTTATCGTCAGTTTTACTGATTTCACGGTACACTTCAATGAACGTACCGCAGCTTATGCTTTCGTGGCCAAAACGAGGTCGTTTAAATAACTTCAACCAGCTGCAACGAAACACGCCCTTTTATGCGGTTCGCATAAACGTGTACCGCGTTCATTGGCAGAGGAGTCCAGTTTGGTTTACCGCGGTACGATCGCGATTCAAGACGAAGAAACGTACAGCAAATTAAAGCAGCAGTTACATATTTCCTTGCTGCAATACACCCGCGGTACATATTACGCAGTACGCATCAACGGAAGCTTAGCCATTTTGATACATCAGTTCTATTGAAACACACCAGTGCAAAAGAATTAAACACACCAGTTCTATTGAATTAAACACACCAGTGTAAAAGAATTAAACACACCAGTTTTATTCAATTAAACACACCAGTTCTATTTAATTAAACACACCAGTTCTATTCAATTAAGCACACCAGTGCAAAAGAATTAAACACACTAGTTCTATTTAATTAAACACACCAGTTCTATTTAATTAAACACACCAGTTGTACTCAATTAAACACACCAGTTCTGTTGAATTAAACACACTAGTGCAAAAGAATTAAACACACCAGTTCTATTCAATTAAACACACCAGTGCAAAAGAATTAAACACCTCAATTCTATTCAATTAAACACACCAGTGCAAAAGAATTAAACACATCGGTTCTATTTAATTAAATACACTAGTTCTATTTAATTAAACACACCAGTTGTATTCAATTAAACACATCAGTTCTATTGAATTAAACACACCAGTGCAAAAGAATGAAACACACCAGTGCAAAAGAATTAAACACACCAGTTCTATTCAATTAAACACACCAGCTCTATTTAATTAAACACACCAGCTCTATTTAATTAAACACACCAATGCAAAATAATTAAACACACCAATGCAAAATAATTAAACACACCAGTTCTATTCAATTAAACACACCAGCTCTATTTAATTAAACACACCAGTTCTATTTAATTAAACACACCAATGCAAAAGAATTAAACACACCAGTTCTATTCAATTAAACACACCAGTTCTATTCAATTAAACACACCAGTGCAAAAGAATTAAACACACCAGTTCTATTCAATTAAACACACAAGTGCAAAAGAATTAAACACACCATCCCTATTGAACAATTAAACACACCAGTGGTAAACAATTAAACACAACAAATCCATATCCAAATATGTATTTCAATAACAAATTTCCACTGGAAAATAATGAACCATTCACATTTACTAAAAATATGGTTTCAAAAGATAGTCCCTTATCCTATCTCATTTTCCCACTGTAATTCATAAACATATAAAACATCATGATTCAAAACCATTAATCAAAACCATCATCCCAAAAATGGATAAAGGACTATATTCAAATCTACAAATCTATGGGAGACTTAAATGTAACACTATTATTATATATATTGAATGCAATTTCTTTTCGGAAGTTGGGCATATCCTTCTGTCCCCAGTTCCAATCAGCCAACTTCGTAATGGAGGTCTCTGCATACTTGCAAATAAAGACTCCACAGCATGCAATTGTCGACCTGTTGCGGCATAATTTGGCGAACATACTTCCTCGTGGTATTTCACTCCTATTTGAATAGAAACCACATTTGTTCATAATGCTAGGAAGCAGTCGCCTAAGGGGCATGACTTGTTTGAAACGCTCGCCATGATTGCTCTTTTTCTTTGCCCCAGTCGGATCACATATGGAAATGTGACGGTCAAGTAGATCGACCTTGCATAAAATCCAATGGCCATCGGGTTCCCCAACGCAACACGGAATCAACAACTGCATTGGAATTGTAAATCATCATTTTTATAATTAAAAATATATGTACACAGTCACATAGAGTAAAAATAATAATAATTACTAGTAGGAAATTGTCTGAACTCACTTGTGTATACAACCACCATGGTTGTCCCCAGCCCAGTCTGTCACCACAACCGTATTCAATCTAATTTGGCGGACATTCGTAACCAAGTGCATTGAATGGAGTTTCAGCTTCGTTATCCGCTTTAATTATCCTTTTCCATTCCACATTTAGTTTTGTCTGAAACAAACAACAATTGTGACTCAATGACAATTGAAATCATACATTAGCCAATAAAGTTAATTGTCAAACTTACACAAAGTTCAAAAGACAATAAAACAAAGCTATGTCTGAAGTTTTCCGGGTCTGATTCCCGCCATTTTGCCAATAAGCTCATGTATGCATCAATGTACTGTATCAAACAACAGATACACGATGACAAAAACAAAGATACACAAAGATAAAATTAGAATCAACAAGATGTATACTTACGTCAGTAGACAACAGTTCTTCGGATCTTCTAATTCCAAGAAAAATGACTGATCAACGGACTCCTCCGTTCCCACATTTCGCCTGAAATGAACATTGTCGTAGGTAAAATTCACCACAGATGACACGTCAGCAGACAGCGTGGATAGGGACAAACCATGAGCAAGGAAACTGGTCGGAATGAGAAAGGATTGCCTTAGACTGAGTCAGGAGATATAGCCAGAACGGAGAATAATCTGAGTATAGAAAATGCTCGACTGCATACATTCGGCACGGGGGAAGAGATCGCCTTTGGAAATCCATTTGCCACCTATACATAAATATAATTGATAAAGATCGTTCACAAATCTACAAATCTACTACTAAGAAGCAGAGTCCCGTAAGGAAACAAAAAGATTTCCTTGACAATTCACTAGAGTCCAATACAGATCCAGAATCCATAATAATAAAGGAGAGATCAACACAGAATAAGGAAAGAACCCCAAAGTAAACTCAACACTCCTCAACTTGTGTATCACGACACTAAACCCTAGTAGGACCCAAAAAACCCTAGGAGAATCGTGTATAAATACCCCTACAAAATATAAGTAAAGGGTATGGCGTAAAAGAGAGAAAGGAGAGCAGAGTGTGTAATTACAAAGATTATTATAGTGAATTTGGCTAAGTTGCTTAGGCAACCACCCGTGGATGTTTCTCCGATCACCGGAGTCTTACCACGTAATATTCGTTTGTTTTCTTTTTCTAGCACTTTATCATACATCTAAATCATATTTGCAAACCAAAAATCGTTGACCGGTCAATTGACAAAATCCACCGTTAACAAACAGAAACATGAGAAATCGTTTCAATTTTGTTCTTAATAAAGCTCAACATCTAAAAAAGGCAATATTTACAACAACATACCTAGCTACTTTTGTTTCCTCTTGAATGTCTCATATTTGTGCTTATTACCTTCACGTTTCACCTCAGATGCCCATGTTGGATCAATAAATGGAGACTTGCAATATGCGGATTGGAGCTTAACTTGGATTGATCAATCCTCCTCCGTAGCGTAGTTGTAACCGAACATCGTATCTCCACTTGCAAGCACTGAACCAGCCACCTCCTTCTTAACAGTGGGAGCCACATCCTTCGCCGCCGAGATACCCACCTCCTCAACATGCAACCTCTGATCTGTAACATCGGTCAAAGGTGCCTACAACACACAATAATGAAATTCACAGCTATTCTTTATTTCTATGTCACACCAATAATACATATAACAATATAACATATAACCATTAAACACAAGTTGAATACTTCTTTGTTGCTTTCACCATGGGTCGGCTGCTGCACCAGTGCTTTCACCTCTCGTTTTACAATGCATTCCTTCTCATTCGGAAGTGTCTTCACTGCCTCCAACAATTTAGTGATCCTATCACCACCCTTAAGCGGGGGAGGTTGCTTAAAGGATAACCGAGTCCGATGCGGTGGGGGAGGTGGGTGTAGCATGTCTTCAAGAGAGGTAGGTGTATACCCCGGTGTAAACTGGTCATGAGGTGTAGGTGGATAGCCTGCTGTAAAGTCTTTAACAGCAGGTGCATATCTTGTTGAATATGGAGAGTGGATTGGATCTTCTTCATCAAGACTAGTGATTGGGACTGATTTCCTATGCTTCTTCTTCACATATGTCTTTTTCTTCTTTTTTGGTGCCTTCTGCTTCACTACAGTTTTCCATGTTGGTGCTCCATCATCACCATCACCTCTATCATCACCATCACCTCCATCACCTCCATCACCTCCATCACCATCATCCCTATCATCCCTATCATCCCCATCATTATCATCATCGTTTTCCATTTCCATTGGAGGTATGAATTGCGAACCCACCGACATATCGAAGTCAACTCCGACCATGTAATCTTTTTGCAACTCATCATTTGTTGCCTCCAATACCTCCAACACTTGAGCGTGCAATAATGTCATAATAATAAATGTATAAGATATTGTAAACAATTTCATAAATATATATATATATATGTGTGTATGCAAATAACCCACCTTCCCACTTCGAATATTATCTTCGAGATTTGAAATCTTTTTCACAAAATTACGAGGCCTCTTATGCATTGTCCAACGCCTTATCCTAGGCAAAGTATGTTCTAATCTTAAGCCAAACTCATCAATCAAATTCTCTATAGCCTCCATCGCCCATACCTGAAAATGACAAGATAAGACAACTATAAAAGTTAATAACTTTTAAGCTACAACCCAAAAGCAAATAAAGAAATAAAGTAGTCGGAACTAACCTCAATAGCCTAGGGGAATCCGTATAACCGGTATCTGACATTGGCATTCCTTTTTTTTGGTGTTTTTCCATCGAAATCCATGCATAATGTAGTGGATTGTCATATTGAATACATAAGAGCCCCAAGCAAAAGAATTGAATGCATCCAGATCATCAACCAAATTAAAAAGCCAATTGCTGACTTTTTTATCATATGGCTGAGCAAACAAAACATTGTTTGCTATCACCATAAGTGCCATCTTCAACGCATCATCGAGCTCTTCAAAGTTGCGTGCTAAAAGCCTATCATACACTATGGACAATTTCAATTTGTGGCCTTCTTCTCCAGGCCAATACCTTTCCTGGATGTCGTTTGCATTTCCCACGTACGGCGTGTTTATAATGTCTGAGAATTCACAGAAACGTAGACCGGTAACCATGCAAAATTCTCTCTATCCAAATCTTGTCTTTTTCCTACCTACCGACATAAACAACTCGTTCTCTATTGCACCATCTACTGTAATTTGCCTCAATAGTAAATTGTGCACAATCTAAGCTGAAAACAACCAATTTGTAGGGAAGTTGCTGAATTGCTTGAAACAACTCGTCATGAATTGATTGTGCATCCCTTCCTCACGTAAGATACTCTCTATCGTAGCTAAGTTCTTCAACCTACAATCGACGTTGATTAATGCTCGTAGATTCCATTTATTCTTTTCTACCTTCAGAGAATTGTCATAATCGATGTTTTCCATCTGCACAATTCAAATAACTTGGGTTCAATTAAGAAACAACACCAGTAAATAAATATTAAACACACCAGTTCACAACAATTAAACACACCAGTCACGCCAAATTAAACACACCACTTCACAACAATTAAACACACCACTCATGCCCAATTAAACACACCAGTTCACAAAATTAAACACACCAGTTCACAACATTTAAACACACCACTCATGCCCAATTAAACACACCAATTGACAAAATTAAACACACCAGTTCAAAAAATTAAACACACCAGTTCAAAACAATTAAACACACCACTCACAAAATTAAACACACCACTCATGCCCATTTAAACACACCATTTCACAAAATTAAACACACCACTCATGCCTATTTAAACACATCACTCATGCCCATTTAAACACACCAATTCACAACAATTAAACACACCACTCATGCCCAATTAAACACACCAGTTCACAACAATTAAACACACTATTTCACAACAACTAAACACACCAACTCAGATCATTTAAACACACCCTCGATATAATTAAACACATCAGTTCACAACTATTAAACACACCAGTTCACATCAATTAAACACACCACTCATGACCAATTAAACACACCAGTAATGATCATTTAAACACACCACCTCAGATCATTTAAACACAACCTCAATTAAATTAAACACACCCTCAATTCAATTAAACCAATTAAACACACCAGTTCCCCTCAACTTCAAAACCCAACCAACAAACAATTTTCTAAGATCTGGGTCAATTCTCATATGCCAGCAAAACCAAAAGACCAAGAACCCTAACACACCCTTGCATCAAACACAACCAGGGAACCAAAAAAATTTTTTAAAAAAAAAACAACTCTATTTCAAATCAAAATCAAAATCATATTCGAAATCAAAATAAAAAACAACAACATATATTTAAATCGAAATCAACTCAAATCCAAATCTAAATCGAAATAAAATTCAAATTCGAAGTCGTAACCCAATTCAAATCTCAAATGCACAAATGCAACCAAAAATAGAAATAAAAAGGATAAACCCTAAAAAAAAATTGCACAAGTCCAAACCTTTTCGTTTCAATGCCGCCGTGGAATCAATGTCGGGGTCGAATCACTGTGGGGCAGAAATCAAACCGGGTGGGGCAGTCGTTCGTCTTGACCGTCGACGCCTTGCTCATCGTGGTCAGGTCTTCATTGTCTTAGTCATCACCAGAACTTGGTGCTCGCCGAAAATGGTCTCCCTTTTTACAGACACTTCTCTATTTAGGTTTAACTTTTTCTTTGCCTTTTCAACTATTCTTTTACTTTTGTTTTTTTGTTTCATTTGTTTTTTAATTTTGTTTTGTTTTTAAATTCGTTTTTACTGAAGGGTAATTCAGTCCGAAAAGTGGATATTTTGATAAAAACAATAAAAATAATAATTTTGGACAAAACAATAAACTCACTAATTTTTTGGCTATTTATGAAGTTCTCCCTTACATATATGTTATATACAATATATTCAACCACTACTGCACAATCTCTTTCTTTGTAACGTTATAAAGTGGTCTAGTTACTCTTCCAAAAGTAGCCATGTCACTATGTAACATTACAGACCGCTGGAGCCGACCTTGCACCTAAAACAACCACACTACAAGAAAATATGGATTTGTTGACAGGTTTTTGTTGACATTTTTTAACTGTCATAAATCCTTAACAGTTTTTGTATTTGTTGACAGTTTTTAATTGTCAAGCATTTATGACAGTTAAAAATTATCAACAAATAACTAATTTTTTTATATATAGTATTAATATATTAAATAATATATAATATATATTATTTAATATAATAATATAAAAAATGACTAACATTTTTTATATATATTATTAATATATTAAATAATAAATAATATATATTATTTCATATATTAATTATAATATATATAATATAATAAATATTATAAAATATAATATATATTATTTATTATATAATATAATATATATGTAATAATATATAATAATATATATATTATTATATATTATATTATATATGTTTATATATTATAATAATAATAAATATATTATATTATATATGTTTATATATCGTTTTAATTTTTCTTTTTCTGATAAAATGGTGATATTCTGGATCCAAAGCCGGCCACTTCTTTTATTTTTTCTTGCTCATTCTTTCTATCTTAACCATTTTCAAATCAATATTCTTATTGAGAATAACATCAATATTCTTAATTAGCTGAAGTAAATAGCAGTTTATATGATTTTGTTTCATTTCTTGTTTGGTTCCAATTCGACTTGTTAGCATGTGTTTCTAGAATTCTCTTAGCTTTCCAAGCTTGAATTTTGTTGGGTTTGAATTTTTCAACAGCTGGTTTTTATGCTTGAAGTTATATAACTGATGACGAAAAATAAAATGGAATAGTATATATTTATTTATGGATTATGTTAACGTGTAAGATTATGTAAGATTTATATAGCTATGTAATATTATATACATTAGCAATAATTTATTTATTAATAATTGTTCAAAGAAATAATTATAAGAAAAATAAAAAGAGTAATTTGGAATTGAACAGTATGTAGTGGGACATTATACAAAATTTATCCCTTTTTTCTCTCTTTCTTAATTTTTCTGTGAATTTTAATTAATTATTTATTTATTTATTTAATTTTTTGTTTATTTGTATATTACTTTTGATGTATAGTCCACTTTGAGCATCTTAATAGTCTAATAGATAACACATGGTGGCATGGCCGAATGAATCAAAGGCATTTTTTTTTCCCTTATTCTTTCTTTGAATTCTCACAATCTCCCGCCCAGTCAGATGCCGGTCACTCCTGGTTCTTCTTCTTATTATTATTTTCTCTTTCATTCTTTCTATCTTACCGATTTTCAAATCAACTATATGCGTACATATCTGATTTGGAGAGTATTTGTTTGGTAGTCAGTGGCAGGCCTTGTGACCAACATTGAACCGACATCAATATTCTTTAGCTGATGTAATAGTGATTTATGGATATGTTTCATTTCCTGCAGTTTAGTTCCATTCTACAGCAATTTGCATGTCATCTAATTTGACTTATTAGAATTTGCTTCGCTTTAATTTTTTGAGTTTCAATTCTCCAACAGTTGTTTTTTTTTTCTTCCTTTTATCTGCTTCTTTTGATTCTAGGTATGTTTATTATTATTATTATTATTATTATTATTATTAAGAATTGTTCACAGAATAATTGCAAGAGAAAAAGAAGATTAATTTTGAATTAAATGGTAGGTAACAATAAATTATACGAGGGTGTGGCCATACCAGCACTGTGTTGGGATTATTGTGTGAAGACTTCAAACAAACAACAAATTAATTAATGCAAATAAAGGTCTTTTTTGTCTCTAGTGAAATTAAAAGGCAAAGCATTAATTTGGGTTGGCAATTAATTGGTGCTGTGTAAAAGTCAACAAAAAACAAAGAAGCAAATTGAAATTGAAACGCTGTTGCAATGGCAGCGCATGAGGCAGCGCATGAGGCAACGGTCTGAATTTGTTGAACCGCTGCGTATTGCGCTGTGTATTTGGCAACGGCAAGGCAACGGTCAGGCATCAGTGAAGAGCGCTGCGAGAGCGTTGTGATTTTTCGGTAGCAGTTTGAGAGTTGTATTTGTCACAGAGGTTTACGCTGTGACAAGCACTGCGAGAGCGCTGTGACACCGATAGCAATTCGACATAAATCCGCGTGTGATGAAGACTTGCACAATAAAGAAAGAGGAAAGAGGAAAAAGGAAAAAGGAAAAAGGAAATAGATCTCAATTAGGATTTGACTAACCCTAGTGCTCCCATATAAATACCACCATTATTTAAACCTTAATGTGTGTGAGAAAATTGCTAGAGAGATAGAGAGCAAATTGTAGAGAGACTGAGAGAGAGACTGAGAGATTGTAATCAACTCTGATAGTAGTGGATTGAGTGCGGTGCACTCTGTGGACATAGGCAAATTGCTGAATCACGTAAAAATCTTTGGTGTCGTCTTTTTTGCTTTCATATTATCAGTGTGTTTAGAATTGTGTGTGCGATTTTTCTTACAATAATTGGTATCAGAGCCCTAGGTTGGGGTATGTTATTTTTCACACAAATCTAGGTTATCTCGAGGTCAACAATTTTATTGCAAAGATGGGATCTGAGAAAGATTCTCATAAGATTGAGAAATTCGACGGGACGAAATTCAGTTTCTGGAAGATGCAGATGAAGGATTATCTATACCAGAAGGACCTGTATTGGCCGATAAAAGAAAAGCTGGCAACCATGACCGATGCAGATTGGTCAAAAAAGTGGATGCCAAAGAACATGGATGAAGAGGAGTTCGAACTGTTGGACAGGAAAGCATTGGGAGCAATTCGTCTCAGTTTGACGAAGCATGTCGCTTTTAACGTAAAGGATCAGCTAACTGCCAGAGATCTGATGAAGACTTTATCAAACCTATATGAACAACCTTCTGCAGTAAGGAAGGTCCATCTTGTCAAGAAGCTATCAAATTTAAAGATGACGAAAGGTCAGGGTTTTAGAGAGTATCTAAACCAGTTCAATGAAGTGAATGATGGGTTAACTTCTGTGTCTATGGGTTACGATGAAGAATTCTTGGCGGTGTTTATGCTCACCCAATTGCCAGAAAGTTAGAAGATGACATGTCATTCAATTGCCAACTCGTTCGGAAAAGAGAAATTGGATTTCTCATAGGTTGTGAACATGATCATGACCGAAGAGATTAGGATGCGTGAAGAGGGATTTGGAGCGTCTACGTCTTCAGCATTGAATATGGAAAGTAGAGAAGGCAGAAACAGAAATTGGAACACGAATTAACGAGGAAGATCAAAGTCCAGAGGTAAGTCTAAATCCAGGTATCAGGTCAATTATTCGAGAAATCAGCAACGAAACAAGAAAGATGTAGAATGCTGGAACTGTGGTAAGAAAGGTCATTTCTCTTATGAGTGTAGATCTGAAAAGAAAGATAAGGGCAAGGGCAAGGGCAAGGGCAGTGCAAACTGTGTATCAGAGGAGTCAGATGACTGCCTCATCTGCTCGTTGGAAAGTAAGAAGGAGTCTTGGGTTCTGGATTCAGAAGCGTCTTTCCATGCCACACCTCATAGGGAGTTATTTGAGAATTATGTCTCCGAAAATTTAGGTAAGGTGTATCTTGATGACGATCAAGCATGCAATATTACCGGGAAGGGAGATGTGAAGATTCAGCTGAAAGGGTCAGTTTGGAAACTCAATAACGTGAGGCACATACCGGATTTAAGGAAGAATTTGATCTCCATTGGGCAACTGGCGTCAGAGGGTTACATGACAACTTTCACAAATGATATGTGGAAGATTTCGAAGGGTATTATGACAATCGCCTGAGGAAATAAGAATGGGTCACTTTACACAATAACGAATGGTTGTCGTTCAATCGTTATGGTGGAAGGTAAAGATAATCCAAACTTGTGGCACCAGAGGTTTGGGCACATGAGTAGTCAGGGGCTGAAGTGTCTACATTCGAAAGGTAAGTTGCCAGATTTGAAGAGTGTTGAGGTTGATTTATATAAGAGCTGCGTATTGGGAAAACAGAAGCGAGTAAGCTTCAAGAAGACCGGAAGGGTACCGGTAAAGAAGAAGCTGGAACCAGTGCACACCGATGTTTGGGATCCAACTTCAGTCTCATCAACTAGAGGTAAACAGTATTTTATCACATTTATTGACGACCACTCCATGAAGGTATGGGTTTATTTTCTGAAACACAACTCTGATGTGTTTGATGCTTTCAAGAGATGAAAATCTAGGGTTGAGAATGAGACAGAGTTAAAGATCAAAAAGCTGCATTTAGACAATGGTGGAGAATATGAAGACAGTGAGTTCAATAGGTTTTGCTATCAGAGTGGGATTAAGCTTAGTAGAACGGTTCCTGGAACCCCACAGCATAATGGAATAGCAGAACGGATGAACAGAACATTAACTGAGAGAGCCAGAAGCATGAGGTTACATTCAGGGTTGCCAAAACAGTTCTGAACAGAGACAGTCAATACAGCAGCATATTTGATCAACATAGGACCATCAAAGCCTTTGGACCTCGCTATACCACAAGAGATCTGGACCGGGAAAGAGGTAAAACTTTCTCATCTTAAAGTGTTTAGTGTGTTTCTTATGTATATATAGATGATCATGCGAGGAATAAGTTAGACGCCAAGTTAGTGAAGTGCACTTTGGTGGGCTATGGAGAAGATGAATTTGGTTACAAGCTGTGGGATGACCAAAACCTCAAGATGATCAGAAGTAGAGATGTTGTTTTCAATGAAAAGGTTATGTACAAAGACAGAAACACACAAATATCTGAGCCAAAAGAGTTAGAGTATTTTGGAACGAATGATGTGTTAGAGAACAGGGTCATGGAACCAGTTATTCAGAATAATGAAGAACAAGGTGTGCCGCTTCAGGTTACAGATCCTATTCCACATAGAGATGTTCTAACGACACAGGCTCAGAGTGTAGTGAGAAGATCAACTCGAACTCCTATATCAAATAGGAAGTACTTACAATACATGTTGTTGACAGATGCAGGGGAACTTGAGTGCTATGATGAAGAATATCAAGGAGAAGATGCAAGCAAGTGGGAGTTTGCAATGAAGGATGAGATGAAGTCATTGATTTCAAATCAAACTTGGGAGTTAGTTAAGTTGCCTGAAGGAAAGAAATCTCTACATAATAAGTGGGTATTTTGGATCAAAGAAGAACATGATGGTTCCAAGAGATACAAGGCACGACTAGTGGTCAAAGGCTTCCAACAAATAGAAGGTATTGACTACTTTGAAATTTTTTCTCCTGTTGTTAAACTAACTACGATCTGATTAGTGTTAAGTATTGTTGCAGCAAAGAGATTATATCTTGAGCAGTTAGATGTGAAGACTGCCTTTCTTCATGGAGATTTGGAGGAAGTGATATACATGCAGCAACTAGAAAGGTTTGCAAAAGATGGCAAGGAAGAGTTGGTGTGTAAGTTGACAAAGAGCTTGTATGGTTTAAAATAAGCTCCCCGACAGTGGTACAAAAAGTTTGATGGGTTTATGCAAGGCAATGGATATTTGAGATGCAATGTTGACCACTGCTGTTACTTCAAAAAGGTTAAGTCAAGTTTTATTATTTTGCTACTTTATGTTGATGACATGTTAGTAGCTGGTGCAGATTTAGAAGAGATTAACAATTTGAAGAAGCAACTCTCGAGTGAGTTCGAGATAAAGGATTTAGGTGCAGCAAAACAGATTCTTGGAATGAGAATTAGCAGAAACGAACAGGAAGGTACATTGAAGCTTTCACAAGCAGAGTACGTTCGGAAGGTGTTGTAGAGATTCAGCATGGGTGATGCAAAATCGGTAAGAACACCTTTGGCTAGTCATTTCAAGTTATCTAAGGACCAGAGTTCGAAGACGGAAGAAGAGAAGGACTTCATGGCTAAAGTTCCTTATGCTTCAGCCATTGAAAGCCTAATGTATGTCATGACTTGCACAAGACTAGATATTTCCTATGCAGTGGGAGTTGTGAGCCGTTATATGTCCAATCCAGGTAAGCCTCACAAGGAGGTCATGAAGTGGATCCTAAGATACATGCAGGGTACGACAGAGTGATGTCTAACCTTTAGAAGAGATGAACTCAAGTTGGAAGGTTATGTGGATTCAGATTTTGCTAGGGAGGTGGATCATAAAAGGAGTACCACTGGATATGTGTTTACAATGGCTGGTACTGCAATTAGTTGGATGTCCCAGTTGCAGAAGATAGTGACAATCTCTACAACTAAAGCAGAGTATGTGGCTGTAACAAAATCAAGCAAGGAGCTGATATGGTTACAAAGTTTGTTAACTGAGTTGAGATTCGATCAAGTGATGAATGTGTTGCATAGTGACAACACAGTGCAATACACTTGGCCAAGAATTTGGCGTTCCATTCTAGGACCAAACATATAGATCTTCGCTACCATTTCATTCGTTCATTAATCGAATAAGGTGTGTTAAAGCTTGTGAAGATAGCAGGTAGCAAGAATCTAGCCGACATATTAACAAAGCCAGTCACTACTGAGAAACTAGAGCTGTGGTCTTCAAGAGTGAAGATGTGGGTGATGAGCGCACCGTTATTTATCCATTAAGTTATTAAGGAAGGATGGAGAACGTCTATTGAGTTTCAGTCTTCAAGTGGGAGATTGTTGGGATTATTGTGTGAAGACTTCAAACAAACAACAAATTAATTAATGCAAATAAAGGTCTTTTTTGTCTCTAGTGAAATTAAAAGGCAAAGCATTAATTTGGGTGGGCAATTAATTGATGCTGTGCAAAAGTGAACAAAAAACAAAGATGCAAATTGAAATCGAAACGCTATTACAATGGCAGCGGATGAGGCAGCGCATGAGGCAGCGGTCAGAATTTGTTGAACCACTGTGCATTGCACTACGTATTTGGCATCGGCAAGGCAGCGGTCAGGAATCAGTGAAAAGCGTTGTGATTTTTCGGCAATGATTTAAGAGCGGTATTTGTCACAGAGGTTTACACTGTGAGAAGCGCTGCGAGAGCGCTGTGACACCAGCAGTGGTTCGACATAAATCCGCGTGTGATGAAGACTTGCACAATAAAGAAAGAGGAAAAATGAAATAGATCTCAATTAGGATTTGACCAACCCTAGTGCTCCCATATAAATACCAACATTATGTAAATCTTAATGTGTGTAAAAAAAATTGTTTGAGAGATAGAGAGCAAATTGTAGAGAGACTGAGAGAGAGACTGAGAGATTGTAATCAACTCTGATAGTAGTGGATTGAGTGTGGTGCGCTCTGTGGACATAGGCAAATTGCTGAACCACGTAAAAATCTTTGGTGTCGTCTTTTTTGCTTTCATATTATCAGTGTGTTTAGATTTGTGTGTGCGATTTTTCTTACAACTCACTGATACACCGGATCCCATCAGAACTCCGAAGTTAAATGTATTTAGATGAAAGTAGTACTAGGATGGGTGACATCCTACCCCTTCTTTGCTCGATTCACATTCGTTATTCGATAATTTTTGCTCAGAAAAGCATCATCTTGTTGTTTATTTTTAAGTCATTGAGTACAGTTTGGTGGTAATTGTTTCCTTGCAAAGGAAATAAGTTGGTGGTTCGAATCCTAATGTCTTTAAACCCAAAAACAATACATTATACGAGACAAGATAAAGTTAGCATATTGTATAGTTCAAAAAAGAAAAATACATTATACCAATTTTTATTTAGTAGAGTGTATTTAAAACACTAATGTTAGTCAACCTAAAAATTGAACCCAAAAACCAACTCAAATGATGTGGTAGGCAGGGGCGAAACCAGAAGTTTTTTTCTGGGTGGGTTGTGGACAATTTCATATAGATAAAAAATTATGCTATATAATAAAAAAAAAATCATTTTGATAGCGAATATCAACAGTACGAGAGAATTTTTATTAGTTAAAATAAAAATATATATAACTAGTCAGAGGACATAACAAATCTTACCCTCAAATACATATTTTAACCCAGAAAAAACATAAGAAAATAAAAAGAAAATATGCATGCGATATAAATAAAATAAGATCCTACTTAAATTTTGACTTTTGAGGTTTCAAAGAGACAAAATCATCTATTACTGAATCCGAATTAATTGTAAAAATAAGTTCTTTTTCAATATAAACAATCATACAATTCTCAATAAACTTGCCATCCATCTTGTTGTGCAACGTTTTGACAAGTTTCATAATCGAAAATAAAACTTAATTTTAGATTAATTTTACAACATAAACTTTAAAATAAAAATAAAACTTACAGTTTTCTCATACCGACGTTTGTATACCTCCACAAATCCAAAAGCTATGGAAACTCATAAAATTTAAATTCTTAGAGACTTGAAGATTAATTTATATGATAAATCTACTACTTTTGGTGTGTTATTAAGGGGTTAAAATTTCCCAATTTGATTTTTGAGTTAGTAAAGGGTTAACATTTATCAATTTAATCGTTCACTTGGTTAAAAAAATACAATAGGCTTAATGAGCTTAATACATATTTTTAAATTATTGGGTTGTTATTAAGATAAATATATATATATATATATCATAAGTTAAGTCAGAATCAAAATTGGACCAAGATATATTTTGAATAAATTAAGGTGTATTTAAAACTATTAATTTTTTTTTTTTTTTTCAAAAAGCTAGGGTGGGCTGTAGCCCACCCTAGCCAGCCCTATTTCCGCCCCTGGTGGTAGGTGATTTGTCCTTGTTATATCATTCAACATATCACCTTATAATTTGTGTAGTGATGAAAAATCATCTTTCATATAATTTGGGTTAATCTTTTTGGGTTGTACATTATTACTATATTTAAAATGAGTAATGCTAGACTTCCCAAATTTTGTTCCAAAAAACTTTCCAAATTATGTGGCACAGTAAGTTGTCAACATCTTGTAAATCATAAGTTGATGTGGTAATGGATGTGATATTGACAACTCACAATGCAACATAATTTGAAAAGTTTTTTAGGAAAAAATTTGAAATTCCTAGCATTACTCATTTAAAATGGGTGTTACAAGATAAAATTGGTTTGTCAATGGAATTACTGAAAAAAGAAAGGCAGCGACTATGTAATTTTTTTTTTAAAATGAAATATTAAATTTATTAATTTCCAAAATAATTATTCTCTTATCAACTTTTTCATTTTCTGGATTAAAATAACCTTAATGAATTTACAGATCTCTATTGTCGGAAGTCTGTGGCATGTCGGAGGTCTGTGCCAAATGGAGATATGCTGCATGCAACATAATCAATTTTACATGGCAGTTTTGTTTTAGCTTTTGTTTTCAGTGTCTGGTCTTTTGGGGTTTTGATGATATATATTTTTTTATAAGTTTTCTTTTAGTTTTATATTTGTATATTGTTCAACAAAAAAAAAATGTATAGATTTTGAATTAAATTAAATGAATAATTCCCATCCTGTAGTCCTCATTTTGTGATGAAAATGCAAATTGACACCCATGGCAAGTTCTGGTTCTTTATCTGTACTCTATAGCTCCTGAAACCCTAACAGCACCACCATTTCCTTCAAGAACAGAAACTGTGAGAAGCGCCTATTCTAAGAAAAACTCAACACAGACAACATCCATTTCCACCTGATTCATTATTTCCATCAAATACCGCCATAACCAGATGACAAATCCTAAACAGAAAAGTGGAAAAAAAAAAAAACACTTACCAACAACGTTGAGTCTGGCATGGCTGTTACAGAAAACTTTGTATGTATGGCGTGAAGCTCTGGACATGAGAGATCAATCGAGCTCCTCCAAAAACGATAAAGGAGTTTGCACTCCATGGCGACATTGGAGATCATACGATCTCTATGAAGGAGACCGTATGATCTTCTCCATCAAATTAAAGAACTCTAATCTGATGGAGGCTTTCTCCATCAGACGTGATATGATAAAGGTGTTCTCCATCAGTTAAGCATCAGATCTTATCTTCTTCTTCTTTTTCTTTTTTTCTTTTTTTGAAAAAGGCATCAGATCTTATCTGATGTAGAATCACATCTAATCTTTGTTTTTAAAAAATATAAATATTTTTTTAAATATCTGAAATATTATGAATTTTTTTAAAATATATAAAAATAATTTTTAAAATTATTTATTTTAGGGGCTATATAATAATAATAAATTTATCAGTTATGGGTATTTTAGTCATTTTACACAATAAAGCTGGTCAACTATTAGAATGGATGGAAGTCAACTAATGGTAGGATACGTCAATGTAATTTTGAACAGTAGGGTACGTTAATGTAATTTTGAACAATAGTTGAATATATATGCAATTATGCTTAAAGTCGGGGGACAATATACACTTAAAGCAATTAGCTTGACAAAGACATTGCATATATATATATATATATTGAACAGCAAAGGCAGATTTTATTGAAGAAGGGGACATACCCAGGACCCAAAGAAGAAATCAAAACAGGACAGTTGCATAGATTGTTAAGTGCACATTGTGATGGAATATCAATTGTTTAATTGTCTTTCTATTTTTAATAGCCGTGTGGTCCATAAATTTCGTAAATATATCAATTTGGTCCTTATAACAAAAATTTTAAATGCAAAACATTAGAAAAAAGAAAAAAAGAAAAAAAAAAAGAGGAAGAATGACAATAAACCCTTCACTTTAATTGAATGTGTTAAAAAAATTGATAACCATAGTCTAACTAATATCCAATAAGAGTTAATTTGACATGAGTAACCAATTTTATTTTATTTAAAAATAAAACTTAAAATAATAGAATAAAAAAATGTAAAAAAAAAAATAAAAAATTGAAAGATAACAAAAGAAAAATTTTGGGCAAGTTTAAGGAACTGACTCATCGAAAAACTTTGTCACCAACATAATTGAAGGTAAAAAGAGTATAATGGAGGTATCTCCAAAATTGGGATGATAAAATGGACTGGGTCCAAAGGGTCTGACCCTTATCTGTATGATGTGGTCCGAGTTTAAACCTGAACCACATCATTAAAAAGCCTATTTAAACCCTTTATTATAAGCCCACCCTGATTAGGGCCGTTTACGGGTTTAAACCAGGTTAGAGCAGTTGGCACGCACACTGTTGATTCTAGGAAATTCTGAAAAATGTCAGTATAGGCTATGTAGCCTAGCTGTACTTGTGACTGTGAGTGGTCCAAATTGATGGTACAATAGTTTGGTTGTGTCTATTTGAGAGTAGTAGTGGATCATATCATTCTTCAATCTTCACTGCACTGGCCCACGCTCCACTCATCTTCTGAGATGTGATTAGAACCTGGATCTTGATTTTGGTGTTAGTGTTCTATTCGTTTGTAAAAATTATTTTATTTGGATTGAGTTGTAAAAATTGTTCTATTTGAACTGAGATTAAAAATTGTTATATTTGGATTAATTGTTTTAATAGAATTTTTAATTAATTTAGTTTGTAAAAATTGTGACCCAATGAATCCAGATAAAAAAAATATGTAAAAAATTTGGGTCAAAATCCGAGTAAAAAAATGTGTTGAAAATCCAGGTCAAAAAATGTGTTAAAACTTTGGTTTAAAAAATATGGGTCAAAATTCGCATCTAAATCCTGGTAAAAATTCTGATCCAAATCTGGCAAAAATGATGTGTTAAAAATTCGGATAAAAAAATGTGTTAAAACTTTGGTTAAAAAATATATGGGTCAAAATTCGGATCTAATCTGGGTCAAAATTCTAATCTAAATCCAGGCAAAAAATGTGTTAAAAATTTGGATAAAAAAATATGGGTCAAAATTCGGATCCAAATCCGGGTCACAAATTCACAATATGGTAACAATGCGGGTTTAAGGGTGGGTTTGGCTAAATCCCTGTTTTTTGTGGGCGGAGTTCTTGCCCTACCCACATGCATAAATGCATAATATTCTTATGTGGGCTAGGTTTAAACCCTTTAAAATTATGAGAGCTTTTTGAGGGCTTAGGTCCAGTGCGGGCTTGGGCCTTTAAATTGCCAACCCTTACTACTACTCCAAAATTAATGTTTTCTTCATAACTCTCGTTTCCCGGATTAAACGTTCTCTATTGTTTCATAATATGTAATAATACCATATGATTATAAGATGTACTTGCAAAGAGAACCCAAGTTTTCAACGGATTTGGTTTGAAACTGAATCCATCGAAACCATAGAAACGGACAAATATAAGTATAGTTGACATGTTTTTATTTGATGGCTTTTTTTACTTATATTTACATAAAAATTGTTATCTTAGTATAATTTATACTCATTTTTTATACTTAAATTATGAGAACAAGAGTTTCGGCGTTTCGACGGATTCCGTGTTTGAAACCGAATCCATCTAAACTGTCATAATGGTTACTTATATGCTAGTATTGTATAATTTTGTCCACTTATTTCTTATATTTACATTAAATTGTGTTTTTAATATACTTTATACTCATTTTTTCATGTTTACCTATGAGAACCTAAGTTTTGGACATATTTGGTTTGAAACCGACTCTGTCGAAATCACCAAAACAAGGAAATACAAGTATTGTTGACATGTTTTCATTTGATTATTTTTGTTACTTATATTTACATTAAGCTTATTATCTTAGTCCAATTTATAGTCCTTTTTTATACTTAAACTATGAGAACTAGAGTATCGGCGTTTTGATGAATTTGGTTTGAAACCGAGTCCGTCTAACTGTCCAAATATGTACTTAATTGCGAGTATTGAATCACTTGTTTCATTTGATCGAAATATTTCTTATATTTGCATTAATATTATGTTTTTAGTATATTTTATACATATTTTTTCAATCTTACCTATGATAATCCAAGTTTTTGACGAATTCGGTTTGAAACCGAAACCATTGAAACTACCAAAACGGGCAAATACAAGTATTGTTGACATGTTTTCATTTGATTATTTTATTACTTATATTTACATTAAACTTGTTATCTTAGTTCAATTTATATTCATTTTTTATACTTAAACTAAGAGAATCAGAGTTTTGGTGTTTCTATCTATTCGGTTTGAAATAAATTGTCATAATGGGTACTTATGTGGGAGTATTGCATCATTTGTTTCATTTGATTGACTTTTTTCTTATATTTACATTAAAATTATGTTTTTAGTATAATTTATACTCATTTTTTTCAAGTTTAGCTATGAGAACCCAAGTTTTCGATAGATTCGGTTTGAACCCGAATTCGTCGAAACCACAAAAACAGGCAAATGCAAGTAATATTATTGACATGTTTTCATTTGATGGTTTTTTTTTTTAACTACATTACACTTGTTATCTTAGTCCAATTTATACTCATTTTTTGTACTTAAACTATAGAACCGGAGTTCGGCGTTTTGACGCATTTAGTTTGAAATTGAAAACATCTAAATAGTTCTAATTAGTACATATATGTAAGTATTGTATCACTTGTTTCATTTGATCGACTTATTTCTTTTATTTACATTAAAATTATGGTTTTAGAATATTTTATACTATTGTTTTCAAGCTTACCTTTGAGAACCCAAGTAAGCACTAGAACGGGAAAATGCAAGTATTGTTATCATGTTTTCATTTAATTATTTTTGTTACTTATATTTACATTAAACCTGTTATCTTAGTCCTATTTATACTCATTTTTTGTACTTAAACTATGAGAACCAAAGTTTATATGTTTTAACTACCGAATCCATATAAACTGTCATAATATATATATATATATATATAAAGCAAAGCCTAAGTGGTCAGAAGACCAACAAAGGAAAATATAATAAAAACAGAGAAAAAGGCTTATTTCTTATATTTATTTGAAAATTGTGTTTTTATAATAGTTATACTCATCTTTTCATGCATACCCTTGAGAACCCAAGTTTTATACAGATTCAGTTTGAAACAAGTTAGTAGATGACATATAGCTGAATGGCCGCATGATCAATGACCTTATGATAAGGCATGACTTTGTCTGTTTGCAAAAATTTGTCTAACATCATGCATCCTTTGCGTTCGGCCGTGATTTAATTTAAAGAAAATAAGCGCTAGACACCATTAATTGGTGGGTGGAGTATCAAAAAAGTCATTCACTATTTAAATTGTTCTAAAATCACCATTTCAATAAAACATTGTTCATAGACAGCCATCATGTCAAAATCTAGCAGAAAGCTACTGTTATCTATTACATAACATTTTGGGACTCCACCCACCAATTGATGGTGTCTGTACTATAATAATAATAATAATAATAATTTGATTATTTAATTATATATATAAAGTAATGATTCGATTAATTTATTATTTTTTGTTTTAAATGAATTATAGAAGGTAATAATTACTTTCACATGGTTATCTTATTTTTCTCTGAAACTTGCTATTCTTTTAAATTAAATATTAAAATCAAGATAAATTAAATATAAGAACTTCCGGAATCCTGGCGAACTTTGATTTTACAGCCAACCCGTGACAAGTACGACGTAATCTTCCTTCATCACACTATGACAAAGTCAAATTAATTACATTTACAAGACTTTAATTTCCTCCCATATCATACTATAAATTTAAGTCTGCACTGGAATGTTTTTAGTATCTTAGTGTATGAGTATACTTAGTTTCTCTGTTATAAATATTCTGTTTAATTTCTTGCTGTGAATTGAACTCAGGAGAGATTAGAAATGGAAACAAAAACAAGTTTGCTGGGTAGCTCTCTGGCTGTGGCAGTGCCTTTTGTTCAGGAGTTGGCAAAGAAGCCACTGATCAATATTCCACCACGTTATGTGCGTCCTGATCAAGATCCAGCTCTCAATTCATCTTCTTCATCACAAATTCCTGTCATTGACATGCAAAAATTACTCTCTCATGATTTCATGGACTCAGAGCTCCAAAACTTGCACCATGCATGCAAAGAATGGGGTTTTTTCCAGGTAAGGGTGTGCAATGCATGAATTATGATCCAATTTTTTATTTATTTTTTTTTCAATGATATCCATTTGAACAATTTAGAGTGTGTTACGTATGACTTTTCTTTTGATCAAAAGAGGGTTTTTAATATTAAAAGCTTTTTTGAGGTTTTTTTGGTTATTTGGCAAATCCCTAAAAGAGATTTTTTAGTATTAGATAAGCTATTTTATGTTTACCTAAAGAAGATCATAATGTTTCATCATGTACCCCTTTTATTACAAAACTTAAATACTTTGCCTATTCCATTTTTAGTAATTTATGATAATCAAAAGCTCTTTTGAGATTTATCGTCAAACAATCTATTTAATTAAAACATACTTTTTAAATTGAATACCAAATAGCATATAATTTTTTTTTGTTAAAAGCTCTACTTGAAAAGCCACATATACCAAACAAACACCGAATCTACACAGATGCACTATTTTGTAAACACGATTGAGTGACTTACCACTAAACCACCTTAATGATCATATATTCAAATATCATTTTTTTTTCATCAATTTGTTAAAATATATATTTATTGGATCATATTCAGTGTTCTAGTATGCGGTCTAGGCGGCCGACTAGTTGGCCAACTAGGAAATAGGCCGGAAGGCGGCTGGCCGACTGATCGCCGTTTAGATCCGACTAATCAGCTGACTAGTTGGAGGCCAGTCGGCCTAGGTGTTTGTTTTACCAAAAAAAAAAAAAAAAAACCTTGACCCAAAACAGAGCCTTGTCGTCGCCTCACCACTGCAACTGGAGCCGCCATCGTCACCATCGCCCGGTCATCCTCACCAATCGCTCCGACAACTGTCTAGGATTAGTTTTCTTAGTTTAGAAACAAGAAAATAATAATAAGAAACAAAAACCAAAAGCTGAAAAAATAAAAATTAAGAAGATTAAGAAGAATAAGAAGAAGGAGAAGTCGTGAAGATGAGTTGCAGAGAGATGAGTTTGAAGAGAGAGTCTGTTGGATTTGAGAAGAAATAAATGTAAAAATTTAAAAATCAAAACCCACGTCTGAAAAGTGATAAGACCAAGAAAAAATTTAATATAAAAACAAAAGTTAGATGTCAAGTCAACCACAAATAGGGTTGCACATCGGAGAAATGAGGATGGATATAGGTCCCCATCCCCATCCCCACTTCTCAAACCCAAATGGGGAAAATGGGGATTGGGGAGTTTTGGGGGGAGGTCCCCCCATCACCATCCTCATTTCTCAATTTTCCCCGTTTTTTCCTGTTTATCCCATTCCCTCATTTCCCCATTTGACTGAAAATTACAAATTAAACTTAAAAAAAAAATAATAATAAATAAATAAATAAATAAATAAACATTCCATTACAAATACAAAAGAAAATACATTACAAAAATAATGTCACATATATATATACACATTACAAAATAATGTTGAAGAAAATATATATAAATATATATATATATATAATTATTTTTAAAATATTTAGGGGGAAATGGGGAAATGGTACCCCCATCCCTATCCCCATCCCCATCCTCATCCCCATTTCACTATATTAGTGGGGAAAATGGGGAAATGAGGATGGGGGGAGGTCTCCCCATCCCCATTTCAATTTGGGAATGATTTTCATTCCCCACCCCCCCTCCCCCAATTTCCCCATTTTTCTCCAAATTTTTTTCCCTAAATAGGGATAGGGAAGCAGGAAACGAGGATCCGGGGGAAAATGTACAACCCTCCACAAAGAGATATTGGTGAGATGATGGTTCTATGCACCACCAAAACCAAATATATATATATATATATATAAGAGAAAAGAAATGCACATAACCATTGAAAAACCGGAAGAGAAAAAAAAAATTATATTTTATGCCTAGTGCGCCTAATATCTACTAGAACAGTGATCTTATTTAACTTGTAGTTGGTCAAATCAGATTGAATTTTGCGTTAGGACTTATTGAGCAATCAATTTTGCACATGATTGAATCGGATTGAATGTGCTGCATCAGTTGATAAATAATGAAGTGAGCAGTTGGTTGGTGGAGAAATTCAAATCAGAGATTGAAGATTTCTTCAAACTGCCGTTAGAAGAGAAGAACAAGTACAGTCAACTTCCAGGAGATATTGAAGGATATGGCCATAACTTTGCTGTGTCTGAGGAGCAGAAACTTGATTGGGGAGACATGTTCCATTTGACAACTCTCCCAACTCATTTGAGGAAACCACACCTCCTTCCCAATCTCCCTCTCTCATTCAGGTTTTCTCTCTCTCTCTCTCTCTCAATTAATTTTAATTTCTATTATATATATAGCACATGCGATGGCAGCGACTCGAATTTGGAATATCTCCCGACTGAATGATCTTTTTTCACCATCAAATCATGTTGAGCTCTATTGTTTTTTCTATGATGATATTATTGATATATACTTTAGAATGAATCAAAATTCTCCCATGTCCTATTTTTGTCCATAGATTTTCGGTAGATGTTTACACATAAACATAAAACAAAATACATATATGGTCAACGGTAATGAGAGGATCCTACCTCCTTTAGAATATGGATGCCAGCAGTTCACAGAGGGCAGTACCCCAATCCTCCCCCACCCATAAATTTTTATCTTATATAATAGGGAAATTGCACAAAACTCCTTAAGGTCTGGGAAAATTACACTTAGTTGTAAATGTTTTGTTATTATACACTAACACCCCCAAGACTTAAATTTGACTTTGAAAATACCTAAAATGACCCTGGTTATATTATTTTATACCTTTTTTTTTTAACCTTTTAACCAAAAACTTTATAAACTTTAATAAAATAAAATAAAATAAAATAAAAGATATAATTCATTAAATAAATTAACGGTTTACAAATATATATATATATATTAAAAATAAATAAATAGTTTAAAATAAATAAATGAATAAATACTTTTTAAAAAATGAAATAAATATATAGTTTTTAAAAATTAAATAAATAAATAGTTTTAAAAAAATTAAATAAATAAATAAAGGGTTTAAATAAATAAATAAAATTAAAAAAATTAATTTTTTTTTTAAGAATATCCATTAATAAGGACAAAAAAAACTCTAAATATCAAAACTTTTACAGTAAGGATGATAGTGAGAGAAGCTTTAAGATTCCCAACACTGGGAGTCTTCTTACCTTCTTCAACCACTTCCTTTAGTGTTGGGAACCTTGAACCTTCTCTCACCATCACCATTACCGTAAAAGTTTGGATATTTAGAGTTTTTCTTGTCCTTATTAATGGATATCCTTAAAAAAAAAAAATTTAATGTTTTCAATTTTTTCATTTATTTATTTATTTAAACTATTTATTTATTTGATTTTTTAAAACTATTTATTTCTCTAATTTTTTGAAACTATTCATTTATTTAATTTTTTAAAACTATTTATTTATTTAATGAATTATATATTTTATTTAATTTTTTTAATTTTATTAAAGTTTATAAAGTTTTTGATTAAAAGGCAAAAAAATATAAAGTATAAAATAATATAACTAAGGGCATTTTAGGCATTTTCAAAATCAAATTTAAGACTTGGGGATGTTAGTATATAATAACAAAACTTTTCTAGCTAAGTGTAACTTGTCCAAACCTCAAGGGGTTCAATGCAATTTGCCCTATATAATAAGATATAGTAGAAAATTAGAATAAAAAATAAGTTTAATTAATGTAAAAATTAAAATTATTAAATTATTAGTAAATATCCAATTGTAGTAATATTTTCGTGTTAATATTTGATTTTGTCTATACGTCTGCAGAGAGACATTGGAAGCTTACTCAGCTGAACTGAAAATTCTGTCGATGAAAATCCTGAAGCTGATGGCAAAAGGTCTAAGAACTGAAGAAAATGAAATGGCAGTATTAGTTGAAGAAGAATGGCAATCAATGAGAATGAACTACTATCCGCCATGTCCACAACCTGAACTAGTGATCGGACTCTGTCCTCATTCCGATGGCTCCGGCATCACCATCCTCCTTCAGGTCAGTGAAGTTGACGGTCTTCAGATAAGAAAAGATGGCATGTGGATTTCTGTCAAACCCCTCCCAAATGCTTTTATCATCAACGTCGGGGACTCTCTCGAGATATTGAGTAACGGAACATACCGCAGCGTTGAGCATCGAGCAACAGTTAACTCGTTAAAAGAGAGGCTTTCTGTTGCCACATTTTGCAGCCCCAGACTGGATGGAGAAATCGGCCCAGCACCAAGCCTTGTTACCCCAGAAACTCCAGCAATGTTCAGAAGAATTAAGGTTGAAGAGTTCTACAAGGGACGATTTTCACGTAAACTTGATAGAAAATCATACCTTGATACCATAAGGATTCAGAATGAAGAAGGAGGAATAAAACTGTAATTGAGTACAGCATGTTAATGATAATAATCTAAGTGTGTCCTGCCATAAATAAATGTCATAAAGCCCCCATCTGCTGGTAGTATTGCAGAAGTTTATGTATTGTCCAAATTAGTGGTTTGATATATAACAGATCAGTTTGAGATGCTAGGACACTTAATATACAGAATAATAGTTTGTAATCAAAGATAGTAATAAGAACTATCTTGTTGGTCATTCATAGACTATAGATGTTGCCAAATAATGTTCTGTAAATTAAATAAAGAGTAAATTACACAAGCATACCCAACTTTAGGCATAATTGCATGTATATTCAACTTTCGCTTAAAATTACATTGACATACCCTACCATCACTTGTGTACTGTTAAGAGTTAACGGTGCAAGGGTAAGTCGTCTTTTTGAACCACTAATAAATAAACTAATTATTTAATTATATAAAAAAAATTATTTTATTAAAAATAAATTAATAAATATGATAAATAAATATTTAAAATGTCATTAATAATTAAAACAATTACTCTAATCACACAAAATCATCGAATAGATCTAAAGTTCACTTCAAAATCAATGATTTAGAGTGTTCCATAACATCCCAATTCATCACTTAATCAACAAAAGCTAAACAATTTGTATATTGTTCAACAAAAAAAAAATATATATATTGTATAGAATTTGAATTAAATTAAACGAATAATCCCTATTCTGTAGTCCTCATTCTGTGATGAAAATGCAAATTAACACCCATGGCAAGTTCTGATTCTTTATCTGGACTCTATAACTCTTGAAACCCTAACAACAACACCATTTCCTTCAAGAACAGGAAGTTTGAGAAGCGCCTATTCCAAGAAAAATTCAACACAAACAACATCCATCTCCACTTGATTCATTATTTCCATCAAATACCACCATAACCAGATGACAAATCCTAAACAGAAATGAGGAAAAAAAACACTTACCAACAAGGTCGAGTCTGGCGCGGCTGCGACAGAAAACTTTGTATGTATGGTGTGAAGCTCTGAACATGAGAGATGATTCGAGCTCCTCCAAAAACGATAGAGGAGTTCGCACTCTATGACGACATTGGAGATCATACAATCTCTATGAAGGAGACCATATGATCTCCTCTATTAGATGAAAGAACTCTGATCTAATGAAGGCTTTCTCCATCAGACCTGATATGATAAAGGTGTTTTCCATCAGTTAAGCATCATCAGATCTTTTTTTTTTTTCTTTTTTTTTTTTTTTTTTGAAAAAGGCATAAGATCTTATCTAATGTAGAATCACATCTAATATTTATTTTTTAAAAAATATAAATAAATTTTTAAATATCTGAAATATTATGAATTTTTTTAAAATATATATAAATAATTTTTTAAAATATTTATTTTAGGGGCTATATAATAATAAATTTATCAGTTAGGGGTATTTTAGTCATTTTACACAATAAAGCTGGTCAACTGTTAGAATGGATGGAAGTCGACTGACGATAGGGTATGTCAATGTAATTTTGAACGGTAGGACACGTTAATGTAATTTTGAACAAAAGTTGAATATATATGCAATTATGCTTATAGTCGGGAGACAGTTTACCCTTAAAGCAATTAGCTTGACAAAGACATTGCATATATATATATATTGAACAAAAAAGGCAGATTTTATTGAAGAAGGGGACAAACCCAGGAAAACAACCTAGAAACTAATGGCAAGAAAAAAACCAGACCTAACCACACAACAATCGAGAAGAAACAACAGGACCCAAAGAAGAAATCAAAATAGGACAATTGCATAGATTGTTAAGTGCACATTGTGATGGAATATCAATTGTTTAATTGTCTTTCTATTTTTAATAGCCGTGTGGTCCATAAATTTCGTAAATATATTAATTTGGTGAGAAAATAGGGGTTTTTAATCAAAAATTATGGGGACTTATTGTTTTTGTCAACAATTATCATTTTTATTGTTTTTGTAATTAAATGGCCTGTGAGGACATTATTGCCCTTATTTTTTTTTCTTAATCTCTTCTCCCTCATTTCTCACTCATTTCACGCCTCCCTCTTCTCTCTCCTTTCTCTCTCCATTCACATCTCCTTCTTCTTCTTCTTCTTTCTCTCCTCTCTCCTCCTCTTTCCTTCTTCTTTCACGCCTTCTTCTTCTTCTTCTTCTTCTTCTTCTTCTTCTCTTTCTCTTTTTTTTTTTCCAGATTTTAAAAAATATTTCAGATTTAAAAAAAAAAAAAAATTCAGATGGGACGACCGATCGACGATCGGACGTCTGATCTTCCCTCATTCTTCTTCTTTTCTTTCTCTCCTCTCTTCTCTTTCTATTTCACGTTTTTTCCAGATTTTTTTTAAAAAATTTCAGTTTTTTTTTTATTTTATTATTATTTTGAAAAAAAATTCAGATTTTTAAGTTTGGGTTGTGGTTGTGGTTGATTTAAGGGATTGTTTAAAAAAATTTCAGGTTTTTTTTTTAAAACAAAAATTTTCAGATCTGAAAATTTATCCAGATTTTTTTAAAAAATTTTAGTTTTTTTTTTTTTTTTTGTTGAAAAATTTCCAAATTTAAAAAAGGTTTGGATTTGAGTTGTGGTTGTGCTTAAAAAAAATTGGATTTGTGGTTGTATTTAAGTTTGGGTTGTAGTTGGTTTTATGAATGGTGGGATTGTGTTTGGGTTTGGGTTTTGTTGAAAAAAAATTATGATTTTTTCGGATTTAATCTTTTTCAAACTAATTTTTCATATTTCATTTTGTTTAAACACACTAGACCACAGATTAAACACACCAGGCAAACGAATTAAACACACCAGGAAAAAACAATTAAACACACCAGGCAACGAATTAAACACACCAGGCCAAATGAATTAAACACATCAGACCAAACGAATTAAACACACTAGGGCAAAACGAATTAAACACACCAGGCAAACGAATTAAACACACCAAGGCAAATGAATTAAACACACCAGGCAAAACGAATTAGACACACAAAACCATCAATTAAACATACTTGGTCACCAGTTAAACACACTAGGCAAAACCCATTAAAAACACCAAGGAAAAAACAATTAAACACACCAGGGCAAAACGAATTAAACACACCAGGCTATCAATTAAACACACCGTGTGTTTAATTCGTTTTGCTTGGTGTGTTTAATTCATTTTTGCCTTGGTGTGTTTAATTGTTTTTGCCTTGGTGTGTTTAATTGTTTTTGCCTTGGTGTGTTTAATTCGTTTTGTCTTGTGTGTTTAATTGGTGGCCTAGTGTGTTTAATTGATTGTCTGGTGTGTTTAATTCATTTTGCCTAGTGTGTTTAATTCGTTTTACACTGGTGTGTTTAATTCGTTTTGTCTGGTGTGTTTAATTCATTTGCCCTAGTGTGTTTAATTCGTTTGCCTGGTGTGTTTAATTTGTTTTACCCTGGTGTGCTTAATTCATTTGGCCTGGTGTGTTTAATCCATGGCTTAGTGTGTTTAAACAAAATAAAATTTGAAAATTTTTCTTTGATAGAAATCAAATCTGAAAAAATTTGAAATTTTTTTTTCAACAAAACCCAAACTCAAACACAACTCCCACCATTTATAAAAACAACCACAACCCAAACTTAAACAGAACCACAAATTTGAAATTTTTCAAAATAAAAATCTGAATTTTTTCAAATCTGAAAAAAAAAAAAAAGTGAAAGAGAAAGAGAAGAGGAAGAAGGAGAGAAGGCGTGAGAGAGAAAAGGAAAAGAGTGGAAGGTGTGAAAAAGAAAGAGAAGAGAGGAGAAAGAAGAAGAAGATGAACGTGAGAGAGAAGGACAGAGAGAGAGAGAAAGAAAAAAAAGATTCTGTGGAAAGGAAAGAGAAGAAGAAAAAGAAAAAAGAAAAGAGAATTTTTTTTTTATAAACAAGGGCAATCTTGTCCAAAAAGTGGATATGTTGACAAAAACACTAAAAATGATAATTTTGGACAAAAACAATAAACCCACTAATTTTTTGGCTAGTTTCAAAATTCTCCCTAATTTGGTCCTTATAACAAAAATTTTAATTGCAAAACATTAGAAAAAAAGAAAAGAAAAAGGGATTTAATCATTCCCCCCCCCCCCCCCCCCCCCCACACACACACACACACACACAGAGTTTACTATATTAAAAAGGTGAGGACAGGGTTTCTCAACTTTAGAAAGGTGACCCCCTCAGAACATACTTATTTAACAAACACCCCCTTCTGTCAAAAAAATCATCAACAGTGAGTGTTGACCGTTACTGTTGGGGGGCAATTTCGTAAACTCCCCATGTGAACAGGAATCAAATTTGGACTGTTAATGAAGGAGGGCATTTTCGTAATTTCACCGATGGGGACAGTCAGAATAATTAGGGTTGAAAGTTAAAAATGTAAATTGATATTTATAATAAATAATATATTAAATAAAAAATCAAATAAGTGGAGGAGATGTTGCCAATTCACCCCTCCACTTATCAGATATTTCTACTTCTTCTTCTCCAAAAATTCACGACCACCATCTTCATTTGTGAAGCCAAACCCATAAATGAACAAATCACTCACCCAGTGAATCAAACTCAGAAATGAACAAAACCCTTTGAATCGCAAAATTCAAATCGCAAATCACCCAACTCAAATCACAAAAAATCCATTGAATGGTGGTGGTGGTGGTATCACCAACAAAAATAAACCCACCACCCATATCAAACCCACCAAACACTCCCAACTCATTCGTTGCCTCTCATCTTCATTTTCAATCTTCATTCCAGCCCTCTTCTTTTTTCTTCTCTTCTCGTCTCTGTTTTGGCATTTGGGTTTGTGAGATTTTGTTGATTTTGTAGGTGGGTATTGGTTTATAGGCTTGAGTACTTCGTGGGTTGTTTACAAGATTCAATTTTGGTACCTCGATTTGTGATTTTGTTGTGTATAAGGGTTTTGGTTGTTTTGGAGTCTAGAGGGTTTGGTTCATGGGATTTTTTTAGATGGAGAAGATGAACTGAATCAATCCACACATATATATATATATATATTTGGTTTTTAAAAACAAAAACTGAATCGGTTGGGAGGAGATCGATCAACTGGGTTTGGTGGTTTTAGTGGTGGTGGAGGCTAGGGTTTGGTGTGAGTTGTTGTTGATTAGGTTAGGGTTTAGGTGTTGGGAATGATTTGGAAAATGAAGATTATGAATGATTTGATTTTGTTGAATGGTTTTCTGGGTTGGAGGGGTGATGAAGGTTGAAGATGAATGGGTTTTGAATGATAGTGGATCTGAATTAAAATTAATTAAAATATTATTATTAAATATGATTATTAAATGTGCATATTAGTATTAAAAAATTGTTTTTAAATGTGTATATTATTATTAAAAAAATTGTTTTTATATTTTGTTTTATTTTTAATTTATGTTTTTAAAATTAAATAAAAAATAATAAAAGAGATCTTCACTGTCCATCTTTGAGATGGACGTTGGAGATCTATAATTTTTTTTTTCAATTATGTTTTTTTATTTTTTATTTTTATTTTCTTTTTCTTAAAGGCAATAGAGGGTAAAATCGTCTTTTAACCTATTGTATTAGCTTTTCCGTTGAAAAAGTTAACATAAGGGGGTGTTTAAACATTATTTTCATTTCAAGGGGGAGACCGGCAATTTTCGAGAAACCATGTCCTCACTTTAATGATAGGGTAAAGGTTAGGGGGGAAAACGATCTTTTCCCAACAAAAAAAAAAAAAAATGAGGAAGAATGACAATAAACCCTTCACTTTAATTGAATGGGTTAAAAAAAAAAGAAAAATTGACAACCGTATTCTAACTAATATCCAATAAGAGTTAATTTGACATGTGTAACCAATTTTATTTTATTTAAAAAAAAAACTTAAAATAATAGAATAAAAAAAATGTAAAAAAAAAAAAAAAAAACATTGAAATATAACAAAAGAAAATTTTTGGGCAAGCTTAAGGAGCTGACTCATCGATAAACTTTGTCACGAACATAGTTGAAGGTAAAAAGAGTACGATGGACATATGTCTAAATTAGAGATGTGATCAGACGATTTATATACCTATTTGAGGTCGCCATTTCCTATCATTTGTTCTCGTTTTCGAGCACGTTTTTGTGTATAATGTGTTTTGTGAGCCATGTGTAGGTACATATCCCCTACAACAAGGTTTTGAGCTTAAAGTCAAGTTTGGGAGGCGAAACCGAGCAAACAATGAGAATTGGAAGCCATTCAGAGTTGTCGCGGCCTCGCCGTTGACCCAAACCGCGGCGTGATTCATGGTCAACCATGGCAAGCAAAACCATGTTTCCGTGGTGGATCCACCGTTGAGCTAGAACGTGACACTGAGACCGCGGCACTGATCAACTCTGTTTTCCAAAGGTTGATGGGCTGAAATTGTAAAATGTCCATGCAGAACATCCAACTTTCAGGGGCTATATCTCCCTCCTCGGATTGAACTAGGCTTCCTCCCATATATTTTCAGAAACCCCCGGAAGTCTACTTTCCGGCAGTTTTTACGGATCTCGATTCCGAGCTTTCTGGAGGGAGATATGCACGTTTCCGTAACGGTGCGCGAGGCTGGAAACAGAACCGCAGCAGAGGACTTTGTGCAGAACACCCAATTTTCGGGGGCCATAACTTCCTCCTCGGATCGAACCACAATGAGATCCACATATATTTAGAAAGCCCCGGATGTCTAGATTTCAGAACATTTGACGGATTGTAATTCCGGGCTTTCTAGAGGAAGTTATGCATGTTTGAGTGACTGGTGTGCGAAGCTGAAAATTCCACCAGTGTTCATAGCGAGTAACCATGGCGATTGAACTTACTCACCTCACCCACTCGCCTCAACCTCTGCCCAAACTTCAAAAAAGCCATGGAAACTGATCATGGCGAGTGAACCACTCGCCTCAGCCACTCGCCATGACCCTGGAACGGGCAAACTTGTCTTTTCAAGCCCAAATTCGTTCCCAAACTTACCCTAACTATAAATACACCTCTTTGCCTCTTCTTTCACCAGATCCCCACGAAATTCTTCACCTTTCTTCACTCCATCTTCATCTTCTTCCCCAAACTAAGAGAGAGAGAGAAGCTTCCAAAGCTCCCATGGAGGTTCTCCTCCATGGGAAGCTCACCACCACCACTTTCTACACATCCTCCACCACAATTGGGAGTAGATTGCAAGGAGAAAGGAGAGGTCTTGGACCAATTTCAAGCTAGGGATTCATGGAGAACTTGGAGGGATTTCTTCAAGGGTTGTCTCCTTTAAACTCTTCTCTTTGTATTTCTTGTTTTCTCTTATGTGTAATCCCCACTTGGGAAATATTGTAAACCTTATTTGTGCTCAATATATGTTGGTTGTTTTTATATTCATTTGGGTTTTGATTTATTCTGGTTATTATTGCATAATCTCTTATCTTGATATGCATGTGTGTGGAGATTGAAAATTGATATATGTTCATGGATGGGATTAGGAGTAGATTAACTTAGATTTAGGAGTAGTTGTAATCAAATATCTCATTTATGTATATATGTCTTTGGAAGGTCGAAATGCCTTGTTTTGATGGGTTTGAGTGTATGTGGGTTAGGATTGTACCTCCATGGATGACCTTCTGGGTATAGTCTTAATCACTTAGCTCTAAAGAATGGATGAAACTTGTTTTATGCATGACCATGCTAGAATAGGTTTTGGCTTATGTTCATATGCTTAATGGTAGGGACTTGAGGCACAATTGCTCTAGCCATGACCTTTGGGGAGTGATTCGTGTCTCGAATCCCTTAGTTGAGATTACAAGCACAATTGCTCTAGCCATGACCTTTGGGGAGTGATTTGTGTTTGTGAATCTCTTAATTGAGAGAATAGGCCCATAACTTGAATTGGATGAACTTAATGTCTAACAATCAACTAGGTGTGCACTTGTATTTGGTGAACTAATAAGTACCTTGTGTGATCATTATCATGCATCTCTCCAAACCACCCTTTCATTTGTCATTTTAAACACCATTCTCACCCCTCCATATTCCTTTTATTTTATTAGCATTCCTTTCATTTACATTTCCACACACACCACACCGCAATATGCATATACCACACACACACACCATTCTCACCACATCTGCATTCTATTTACATTGCTTTAAACAAACACTAGAACTCATTACGGTTGACGGATGACACCTCCCTGTGGACGATACCCTTGCTTGTTGCTATACTAGTCGCTAGTCACTTGCACTAACAAGGTGAACTTTAAATATAAATGTTTTGACATGCAAAACGACGCTTGTCAAGATGACAAAATGGATTGGGTCCAGAGGATCTAGCCCTTACCCGTATGATGTGGTCCAAGTTTAAACCCGGACTGTATCATTACAAAGCCCATTTAAAACCCTTTATTTTAAGCCCACACTGATTAGGGCCATTTGTGGGTTTAAATCAGTTTAATTTTAAACCCACAAAAAACCCATATCAGTTAGAACTTGTGACTGTGAGTGGTTCAAATCGATGGTGCAATATTTTGGTTATGTCTATTTGAGAGTAGTAGTGGATCATATCATTCTTCAATCTTTACTGCACTGGCCCACGCTCCACTCATCTTCTGAGATGTGATTAGAACCTGGATCTTGATTTTGGTGTTAGTGTTCTGTTCGTTTGTAAAAATTATTCTATTTGGATTGAGTCGTAAATTTATTTTATTTGGACTAATTTTTTTAATAGAATTTTTAATTAATTTAGTTTGTTAAAATTGTGACCCAATGAATCTAGGTAAAAAAATGTGTAAACAATTTGGGTCAAAATTCGAGTAAAAAAAAAAGGTGTTAAAAATCCAGGTCAAAAAATGTGTTAAAACTTTGGTTCAAAAAATGAGTCAAAGTCAGATCCAAATCCAGGCAAAAAAAATGTGTTAAAAATTCGGATAAAAAAATGTGTTAAAACTTTGGTTCAAAAAATATGGGTCAAAATTCGGATCTAAATACGGGTCAAAATTTAGATCAAAATCCGGGTCACAAACTCACAATATGGTAACAATACGGGTTAAAGGGTGGGTTTGGGTAAAGCCCTGTTTTTTGTGGGCCGGGTTCCTGCCCTACCCACATGCATAAATGCATTATATTCTTATGTGGGCTGAGTTTAAACCCTTTAAAATTATGAGAGCTTTTTACAGGCTTTGGTCCAGTGCGGGCTTGGGTCCTCAAATTGCCAACCCTAGACTACTACTACTCCAAAATTAATATTTTCGTCATAACTCTTGTTCCCCGGATTAAACGTTCTCTATTGTTTCATAATATGTTATAATACCATATGATTATAAGATGTACTTGCAAAGAGAACCCAAGTTTAATTTCGACGGATTTGGGTTGAAACCAAATCCATCGAAACCATAGAAACGGACAAATATAAGTATTGTTGACATATTTTTATTTGATGGCTTTTTTTATTTATATTTACATTAAGCTTGTTATCTTAGTCTAATTTATACTCAATTTTTTGTGCTTAAATTATGAGAACAAGAGTTTCGGGGATTCGACGGATTCGGTTTGAAACCAAATCCATCTAAACTGTCATAATGGTTACTTATATGCTACAATTGTATAATTTTATCCACTTATTTCTTATTTACATTAAAATTGTGTTTTTAATATACTTTATGCTCATTGTTTCAAGCTTACCTATGAGAACCTAAGTTTTGGACATATTTGGTTTGAAACCGACTCTATCGAAATCACCAAAACAAGGAAATACAAGTATTGTTGACATGTTTTCATTTGATTATTTTTGTTACTAATATTTACATTAAGCTTATTATCTTAGTCCAATTTATACTCCTTTTTTATACTTAAACTATGAGAACTAGAGTATCGACGTTTCGATGGATTCGGTTTGAAACCGAATCCGTCTAACTGTCCAAATATGTACTTAATTGCGAGTATTGTATCACTTGTTTCTTTTGATCAAAATATATATTTGCATTAAAATTATGTTTTTAGTATATTTTATACATATTTTTTTCAATCTTACCTATGATAATCCAAGTTTTTGACGGATTCAGTTTGAAACTGAAACCGTTGAAACTACCAAAATGGGCAAATACAGTATTGTTGACATGTTTTCATTTAATTATTTTATTACTTATATTTACATTAAACTTGTTATCTTAGTTCAATTTATATTCATTTTTTATACTTAAACTAAGAGAATCAGAGTTTCAGTGTTTCTATATATTCGGTTTGAAACGGAATCTGTGTAAACTGTCATAATAGGTACTTATATGGGAGTATTGCATCATTTGTTTCATTTGATTGACTTTTTTCTTATATTTACATTAAAATTATGTTTTTAGTAAATTTTATACTCATTTTTTCAAGTTTAGCTATAAGAAACCAAGTTTTCGATAGATTCGGTTTGAACCCGAATCCGTCGAAACCACCAAAACGGGCAAATGCAATATGATTGACATGCTTTCATTTGATGATTTTTTTTAACTACATTATACTTGTTATCTTAGTCCAATTTATACTCATTTTTTTGTACTTAAACTATAGAACCGGAGTTTGGCGTTTTGACGAATTCGGTTTGAAACCGAAAACGTCTAAATAGTTCTAATTAGTACTTATATGTGAGTATTGTATCACTTGTTTCATTTGATCGACTTATTTCTTTTATTTACATTAAAATTATGGTTTTAGAATATTTTATACTATTGTTTTCAAGCTTACCTTTGAGAACCCAAGTAAGCACTAGAACGGGAAAATGCAAGTATTGTTATCATGTTTTCATTTAATTATTTTTGTTACTTATATTTAAATTAAACCTGTTATCTTAGTCCTATTTCTACTCATTTTTTATACTTAAACTATGAGAACCAAAGTTTTTGCGTTTTAACCACCGAATCCATATAAACTGTCCTAATATATATATATATATATAAAGCAAAGCCTAAGTGGCCAGAAGACCAACAAAGTAAAATATAATAAAAATCGAGAAAAAGGCTTATTTCTTATATTTATTTGAAAATTGTGTTTTTAGAATATTTATACTCATCTTTTCAAGCTTACCTTTGAGAACCCAAGTTTTCAACGGATTCAGTTTAAAACCGAATCCGTTGAAACCACCAAAATGGGCAAATGCAAGTATTGTTGACATGTTTTCATTTGATGGTTTTTTTTTTTTTTTTTTTTTAAAAAATTATTTATTTATTTATTTTTACTTATATTTACATTAAATTTGTTATCTTAATCCAATTTATACCCATTTTTTGTACTTAAACTACGAGAACGAGAGTTTAAGCGTTTCAACTATTCGGTTTGAAACCGAATCCGTCTGTTATTGTATCATATGATGGACTAATTTCTTATATTTACATTTATATTTTGTTTTTAGTATAATTTATAATCATTTTTTCAAGCTTATGAGAACCCAAGTTTTGGACGGATTCTGTTTGAAACTAAATCCGTCTAAAGCACTAGAATGGGAAAATGCAAGTATTGTTATCCTGTTTTCATTTATTTTTTTTTTTTTTTTTTGGTTACTTATATTTACATTAAACCTGTTATCTTAGTCCAATTTATAGTCATTTTTTGTACTTAAACTATGAGAACCAAAGTTTTTGAGTTTTGATGATTGAATCCATATAAACTATCCTAATATGTATATATATATATATTAAGCAAAGCCTGAAAAGACCAACAAAGGAAAATATAATAAAAACAGAGAAAAAGATAGACTTATTTCTTATATTTATTTGAAAATTGTGTTTTTAGAATATTTATACTCATCTTTTCATGCATACCTTTGAGAACCCAAGTTTTCAACGGATTCAGTTTGAAACCGAATTCGTCGAAACCACCAGAACATGCAAATGTAAGTATTGTTTACATGTTTTCATTTGATTATTTTTGTTATTTATATTTACATTAAATAGGTTATCTTTGTCCAATTTATAATCATTTTGTTTTTATCTAAACTATAAGAACAAGAGTTTTGACATTTCGATGGATTCGGTTTGAAATTGAATCTGCCTAATTTGTCATAATCGGTACTTATATGCTATTATTGTATCATTTGATTGACTTATTTTTACATTAACATTCAATTTTTATTTTATTTTTTATTATTTTATTTTATTTTTTGTATATTTTATACTCATTTTTTCAAGTTTACCCATGACAACCCAAGTTCTCATCGGATTTAGTTTGAAACCGAATCCTTCGAAACCATCAAAACGAGGAAATGCATGCAAGTATTCGAACGTATTCCTAAACAAAATGCAGCTATTTTGAAGAGACAATTATCGCGCTTGCAGACATATTTGGGTGGGATTAAATATATGACGAGAGTGCCTGATATTGTGATCATCGTTGATCAGCAAGAAGAATATACTGCTCTTCGAGAGTGTATCACTTTGGGGATTCCAACGATTTGTTTAATCGATATGAATTGTGACCCTGATCTTGCAGATATTTCGATTCCAGGAAACGATGATGCTATAGCTTCGATCCGATTGGTTCTTAACAAATTAGTACATGCGATTACTGAGGGTCGTGCTAGCACTAGCTAAATGCACAAACAGGGTGTATTTATTCCTTTGTGTTTTTAAAATACAGTCTTGTAATTTTGGAAAAACTGATGCTGTTGATGTAGTGAATCTTGTATTGTCCATGGCTACTCCATTATCTGAAATTGGTTTGGTTATCTGAATTTTGTTTTGCTGGTAGAGGCAGTAACAGAGCAGCCCATGGTCTGATGACAATTGTGCACATAAAGGTTGTAACTCTAAATCCCGAATGATTGTAATATCTTTAAAACAAGTTGTAACTTCAAAAAAAAAAGTATTGTCGACATGTTTTCATTTGATGGTTTTTATTTTTATTTTTATTTTTATTTACATTAAACTTAATATCTTAATCCAATTTATACTCATTTTTTGTACTTAAACTATGAGAATAAGAGTTTCTGCATTTTGACGAATGACAGATTCGGTTTGAAATCAAATATTTCTAAACTGTCCTAATGGTTACTCATATGCTATTATTGTATCATTTGATGGACTTATTTCCTATATTTACATTAAAATTGTGTTCTTAGTATACTTAATACTCATTTTTTCAAGTTTAGCTATCAGAACCCAAGTTTTGGATGGATTCAGTTTGAAATTGAATCCGTCTAAAGCACCCGGGAAAATGCAAGTATTGTTACCATGTTTTCATTTAATTATTTTTGATACTTATATTTACATTTAACCTGTTATCTTAATCTAATTTATATTCATTTTTTGTTCTTAAATTATGAAAATTAGAGTTTCGGCATTTCGACAGATTCGGTTTGAAACCGAATCCTTCTAAATTGTTCTAATGGGTACGTATTTGTGAGTATTGTATCACTTGTTTCATTTGATCAATTTATTTCTTATATTTACATTAAATTTGTGTTCTTAGAATATTTATACTCGTTTTTTATGCATACCTTTAGAACCAAAGTTTTAGATGGATTCGGTTTGAAACCGAATTTTTTGAAACCACCAAAACGTGCAAATGCAAGTATTGTTGTCATATATATGTATATATATATATATTACATTAAAATTATTATCTTAGTCTAATTTATACTTGTTTTTAATACCAAAACTTTAAGAACAAGAGTTTCAGTGTATCGACGGATTCGGTTTGAAATCGAATCCATCTAATTCGTCATAATGGGTACTTATATGCTAGTATTGTATCATTTGATCAACTGATTTCGTATATTTACATTAAAATTGAGTTTTTAGTATATTTTATATTCATTTTTTCAAGCTTACCTATGAGAACCCAAGTTTCGATGGGTTCGATTTCTAACCAAATTAGTTGAAACCATCAAATTGCAAAAATGCAAGTATTATTGACATGTTTTTATTTGATGGTTTTTGTTACTTTTATTTACATTAAACTTATATCCTAGTCCAATTTATACTAATTTTTTGTACTTAAACCATGAGAACCAGAGTTTCAGTGTTTTGACAGATTCGGTTTAGACCTGAATCTGTCTAAACTGTCCAAATGGGTACTTTGTTTATATGGAGTATTTTATCATTTCATCAACTTATTTCTTATAATCATATATATAGGAATGGAATTCTTATAGGAAATGAATCTATTTCCTAAATGGGTTACTTTATTTTGTTGTCATATGGAATCCATACTGTTTTGACCAGAATGCCCCTTATATCTTTTATGTATTAAATATATATTTTAAAGTAATATTAAAATATTATTTAAAAAATATTTTTAAATTTTAATTATTTATTATTAGATTAGAATAATATCTGTTAGAAAAAAGAAGAAGTTTTTTTAAGACTAATAAGAAATTTAAAAAATTTCACTGGTGGCCATGGTGGCCACTGGAGACAATATTGCCGGATGAGGCAACATCGGTCACCTTCTATTGCCTCCTTTAGCAAGGAGACCTTCTCTATAGACGGAAGACTCCATCCTCTGTCAATGGAGGTGAACAAGTCCTCCATTGCAAATCGCGATGGAGGATCTGTCCTCCATTTCAATTTGCAATGGAGGCCGCAAAGTAGGAGGCATTAGCCTCCTTTAGCGATGGAGGAGGATCGAATGAGTACTCCTCCGGCGAAGGAGGAGGCGCAAGCCTACTCTATATATGGAGGCTCACAACCTCCTTTCACCTTGCAAACAGATGAGGCCCTCGCCTCCTCCAACGATAGAGGTGAAGGCCTCCGACGGCGACGACGCGCGTGGCTTTGCTGGTGGCCTCGTCGTCTTCGATTACAAAGAAGGCTATTGGCACCGGCCTTCTTTGTTTTTGTTTTTTAATTTTAATTTTTGAATTTTTTTAATTTCTAAGAAAAATTGATAAATTTAATCTTTTAGAGATAATGGAATCCGAATTAGTGATGGTGAAATCCGGATTCCGACCTCAGGAATCTATTCAAGTCATTTTTAAGGAATCTAGATTCCTTAATTAGCAGAATAAACAAAGGAATTGAGATTCCCTTTTTCATTGCAACCTCAATTCCACCAAACAAACATCACCCAAGTACTGATTTAATTTGTGATTACATTATCACCTTAAAATCATCGGAAATCAAGTTACTTTAATTTGGACCTTTTGTCTCTCAGCCGCCTGTTGTTGGTTCCTGACTTGCTGGGTCCGTCCTGATTCGAAGCAAATTAGGTAAATAAACATTTTGGGGACCACCACTAATTGACAGATATACAATACTTATATATATATATATATTTATATATTTATATATAACTACATATTGCAAGTGTTAGAGAGACTGATCTTATCTATTGTGGGAGATGGGAGGGGGAAAGAGAGAGATGCATTTTGTGCTGGTTCATGGAGCCTGTCATGGAGCTTGGTGTTGGTATAAGGTGGCAACTCTGCTCAAAACAGCTGGTCATAGAGTCACAGCACTAGACATGGCTGCCTCCGGAACACACCCAAGTCAGCTTCATGACATTCCTTCCATGTCGGATTACTTCAAACCTTTGATGGAATTCATGGCGTCTCTTCCACCAGAGGAGAGAGTAATTCTGGTGGGTCACAGCATGGGTGGCTACTGCATATCTGCTGCCATGGAAAGCTTCCCTCACAAAGTTTCTGTTGCTGTTTTTTGCACTGCTTTTATGCCAAGCCCAGACCTCACTTTCACAACATTATCTACAGAGGTACCTGAATCTTTTTTTCCATCTTTATATTTACATATATGTTATATACGATATATTCAACCACTCCTGCACAGTCTTTTTCTCTGTAACGTTATAGAGCGGTCTGGTCACTCTGTAATATTACAGGCAGCTGGAGTCGACCCTCCACCTAAAACAACAATCACTACATTAAAAATTTTATGGAATGGTCATGAGACTTTCTTGTTAGTGTAGAGACCAAATCAGGGACATTGAATCTGTAGTTTTAGACACGTTTGTGTTGTTGCTGCTCAAATTCAATTATTTGATGATTCAAGGCTTCTTCAAGTGATATATTAATTGGTTTAGGTTGAATGAATATTAACTTGACATGATGTCATTTCAGAATAATCGAAGACTTGATTCGCTTATGGACACAGTGGTTACATTTGCAAATGGGCCCAACAACCAGCCCACCTCCTTTCTATTTGGGCCTGACTGCATGTTATCCAAGTTGTACCAGCTATCCCCACCTGAGGTAAGAGTATGGCTAGTCCTCTTTCAATTGTCAGTAATTTTGATTAGAACAAGTTACACAATAACACAACACACAAAACAATTGGTTCAAAAATAATTTTCATAATTATTGTGGAGCAAAATATAGAGAAGTGGTTTTGGTATGATAATTAACAATCGAATAAATTGTCAAAATTAACTTTATGGAATTTTGATTTTAGTCAAATGTAATAGTTTTCATGTTTTTAATCAAACTTTCAAGTTTCATTTAACCTCATAGCCAAACAATTACAAAATATATATATATATATACACCCACCAATCCACCATCTACCTCGAAGTTTTATCTTCTCTCTTCTCTCACTCTTTCCACCATCATCTACCACATTCATTCTCCTAAATTTCTCAATATTTCTCAACGAACACTAACATAATAAGATTTAGGCACAAAGAAATATTGAAAAGGAAGTGGAAGAGATTTTTAAATTTTGACCCAAAAGTGTGTAAAACTCTTAATTTAATTGACTCTTTTTCTTTGTAACACCATTTATTTGACGGGTTTTGATTGTATATTGCATTAGTTGAAGATTTAGTGCAACAAAAATTGAAAAACCGCCCCGGACTGCTCATCATGCAGTATTTTAAGTTGCAAAAGCCTCTATTTTTTAAAAATCATAAATAAAATAATAAATAATAATAAATAAATAAATAAATATTTCTCTCTTCTTTTTCCTCTTTAAAGATATCTCTTTTCGTTGGCGTTGGCTTGCTGGCGCCTTCTCTCTCTCTTTCGCTCTCTAGAAACCAATTGAGGCATTTTTTTCAGGGACTTGTCCTCACCATCAATATGGAAAGTGAAATATGGAAAATGAGTTCTGCACGCGTTCTTAAAAAAGCAAAAACAGTTTTTGCCATTTATAGCGTGGAAAGCTGCACTCAAAGGCGGAGCCAGGATTTTGGCTTTAGGGGGAAATACAAAAACTAATATTTAAAGTTATGAAAAATATATTAATATTCAAAAATTAAGTTATTAAAAACATACCATTTAATCTTAAAGATAAATGAGAAATGTAACTCGTGGCTTTTTCATATCTCAAAAATCATCTATAATCAAATCTATCTAATTTTCTCAGTGATTTCCATTTCAATTACATGATCAAAAAGTTTGTGAGAAAATCATATTTCATCTTATTGCAAAACCTATGTCAGGTCTAATTAATAATATGCATAGTTAAAAATGATATTTTAATAATTCTCAACTAGTACAATTTATAAATTTTAATGGGGAGTGATCGGGGGACACAATTTTTGACACAAGATTTGACACGATTTTTCAACTATTAGATTTATGAGATTTGGATGGCTTAGATTTATTACATTGATTTTTATTTTATTTCCTTCTCATTTATCTTTTCATTAATTTATTTTCTTTCTCTCTCCTCCATCCTCTTTTATAGATTCATTTTCCTAAACATGAAGCCTGAACTTATTCATTTGTAAAGATAAAAGGGCAAAGTGAACTACAAATTCCACCAATGCGTCCATAAACAATCACAGCAAGAGGAGAAGAAAAAGAAAATGTTTACAAATGAATAAGTTCAGGCTTCATGATCAGGAATTCTCAAGAGGAGAAGAAAAAGAAAATGTTTACAAATGAATAAGTTTAGGCTTCATGATCAGGAATTCTGAAATGTTTGTGTTTTCAAAAAAAAAAAAAAAAAGAGAGAGAGAGAAAAGAAAAGAATTTAATGAATAGAAAATGAGAAGGAAATAAAATAAAAATCAATGATAAGGGACTTACTATTTAGCCACCCCAATTTTTTTGTAAGTCTTTCTTAGAATAGAATTGTTATTTGAGCTTGAACTTTCCTTTGAATTGACATTTCTTTTATGAATATTTTTCTTTTAAGAGATATTAATATTCTACTAATGTACTGCCAAATACCGGCAAAAACAAACCACTAGTCACTAACTACCAAAGAAAAAGAAAATGCATGTAATTTATAGACACATATTGCCTCCTCAGAAAATAAAAAGATTTACACCCTTTTAAGTTAACAAAAAACACGTCCCTTCAATTTTTGTAAATGCATGCAATGGAGTTGGTAAATTTAATTACTAGCTTTCATATAATGATATATGAGTTCTTTCTTGTAGTTTTTGTGTATATATATTTTTAGTTTAATTGCTTAACATAAGAAAATTTGTGGTTCTGGTCATGACTTAAATTTCAATAACAAAATTTTCGTTCATTCAAAAAATTGTAGATATGGGTACTTTTCTTTTCACATGATGCTTTCTACAATCCAATTTGAATATGTCTAAAAAACAAAAGCCGATTTTGATTAATTGTCTGTTTAATTAACCTATATTACAAGAGAGGAAAAATAAAATGAATAATAGATGTGTAGTTGACAAAAGAATAGTCTCTCTTTGCAGGCAAGTTTTGTCCACAACAAAATAGGCTTCTACGGACTATGTACGTATTACGTAGCAAAATTGGATTATACAAGGGAGGTCCATGATCATGAATGGTTGCATGAATAAGTAATTGTGGTCCATGTGTTTATGTGAAAGAAGAGATTCAATCCACCATCGGTCATTGTCTAATGTAATTTAGTGTTTAGTGGTGGAGGCATTCATAAAAAAATAATGTCTTTATTTCAACATAAATTATAGAACCAGTTTAAAGTACACTAAAGAAATCATATGCAAGTTATATATCATGATTCATGAGGGAGGAGAAAATTAATACGCAATATAGAGGGAGAGGAAAATCACTACAAGAAAATACCCCTTTTATTGACAGTTTTTAAAGGCTGATAATATTTGCTTAAAAACTGTCAACTTTAATTTAAATAATAGTTTTTATATTTTACAAACCACCTCACCTATGGTCACAGTCCGACCACCCACTCCATCGCCGGCCGGCCACCCACCGGACCTCCACCGGACCAGACCACCGCCGGACGGACCTCCATGCCGCCGCCTGACCACCAGTGCCCTGCCACCAATTAATAATTATTAATTGGCATTGCTAAGGCTTGAACCTAAGATCTCAGGCCAATAGTTGCAAGCCTTTACCATTTGACTACAACGTTTAATATGTTAATAATTGAACAATATTTATATATAACCTATATGAGTTGTTAGAAATAATAATATAAAAAAAAAACCTTATTAAATAAATTTAAATTTATTCAACTAATCAAAATTTTAATTTCAACGGTAGATATATAATAAAAAATATTTATTGAAACTTTTAATAAAATTATATTTTTCAAAATATATATAGTTGAGTTATTGGTCAATTCTCTATGGTTACGTTTGGTTACATGGTGTAATGGTAATCAGAATGAGAATGAGAAATGAAAGGAAAATTAAGCTTTTCGTTTGGTTGGAATTTTAGAATTAGACTTTGAATCAATATTATTTTGTTTAGTTAGCAACGGAATGGAATGGAATTAACTGTATTTTGACCAAAATACCCTTAATTATAAAACATTCATAATAACATGATATATTTTGGATAATAATAATAAAATATAAACGTATATAATATATATATAATACATATATATATATATAAATATATATATATAATATATATAATAGATTATAATACATGTATTATATTATATAATATATAATAATATATTTATATAATATAAATATATATATTATATAATACATATAATAATATATTTATATAATATAATATATATATATTATATAATATATTATAATATATTATAATATATGTAATAATATATATTATGTTATATAATATAATGTATATAATATATATAATAGTATAATATATAATATAATATATAGTTAATATAAATAAAATATATATTTATATATCATTAATATAATATATAATAATAATATATTATTTTTTAAAAGGAGAGTATTTTTGGAATGGAATTGGGGCACATAAGGGTATTTCTGGAATATAAATTTTAGTTTGGAATGGAAGGGCATTCCATTGGTTTTTTGATGGAGTTGGGGCATATAAAGGTATTTTTGGAATATAACTAAAGTGCCCATAGTTGACTTCCGTTAACTCTAACCGTTGACCACAATTTTAACCAACAATTTTACCTATTTTATTATTTAAATTAATAATTAAAAAACAAAACAGAAAAAACAAAGAAAACAAAATCAATTATATATTATTTTATATATATTAAATAATATATATTATATATTTATTAAATAATATATATTTATAATATTTATAATATTTAATTATATATATTATATTATTATATTATTATATTATATATATTTATAATATTTATATAATATATAATATAATATATATATAGGAAATCGCATCTAATAATATAATAATATATATTATATATATTATATTGTATTATATATTTTAAAACATTCATTATATATAATTTTTTTTTATCTGTAATAATTTTTTAAAACTTTTAATTCCTATTTTCAATACTAAACAAAATCCCGATATGGATTTATTTTACAGTAAGATATCGGTTTTTGGGCAAACCGATATTGGATAAGTAAAATTTTAAATTTAATAAATTTACTTTTAAAACATTCAAAAAATAATAATTTTTTAAAAAAATATTTATTTTGCACCCTCTTTTTTCATACCAAGAGACACGTTAACAATGCAATTAGCCATATAAATTAGTAATCTGAGTCTTACATTTGTTCATTAAATTGCAAGATGTATGCTAAGAAATATCTCCCCTATAATGAGAGTTGTATTCCAAATCATGCTTATTACAATTGATGTCACGAGTCTGCTATATGTCATGTTTTGTTAGATGGAATGGAATGGAATGGAAAAAATGTCATTTCATTCGTTTGGTTTGTTAAAATGCAATGAAATAGTGATTCCATTGGAATAGGGATTTGACCATTTTGGTTGAATGGGCATTCCATCCGAAAACAAATGGAATGCCCTTCCATTCCAAACTAAAATTTGTATTCCATAAATACCCTCATATGCCTCAACACCATTCCAAAAATAATATATATATATATATGTGTGTATTATATATTATATTATTATATATATTATATATATATTATTATAATATATAAACATATAAAATATAATATATAAACAATATTATAATAATATAATATATAACAATAATATATATAATATATATAATATATATAATAATATAATACATATATATATTATAATTATATAATATAATATATATAATATATAATATATAATATTATATTGTATATTAATATATTAAATCATATATATTATATATTTATATTTTATATTATTTAATATATTAATAATATATATAAAAAAATGTTAGTTATTTGTTGACAGTTTTTAACTGTCAACAATCCTTGACAGTTAAAAACTGTCAACAAAGTTAATAACTGTCAAGAATTGTTGACAGTTAAAAACTGTCAACAAATAACTGTCAACAAAACTCTATTTTCTTGTAGTGAATATAAATTGGAAGAGAAAATATAAATAAGATTTTAATTAGGAAAGTAAATCTATGAGAGAAGAGAGAGAAAAGAAAAGAAATTAATAATAGATAAAGTAGATGAAAATAAAAAAGAAACCAATTAATTAAATCTAAGCCATCCAAATCTCATAAATCCAATGGCTTAAAAATCATGTCAAATCTTGTGTTAAAAATTGTGTTTTCCGATCGCTCCCAAATTTAATAGCTTAATTATAACCTTAGAAAAGATTCATAATAAATATTCAAGCCAATTTAAATGACTAGAGAACACAAAGCAAATGTATTTATCAGAAGAAAAAAAATTAAAAAAAAATTATATCATTAATATATTTAAATCATAATCATTTACATACTTTTAATTTAATTTTATAATATTTATATGAAACCAAATTAACTGATAATAATTTTGAACAAATTGAAATAAATAAAGATTTTAATAACAAATTAGTACAATAAATTAATCAAAATCATAGTAGTAATCTAAGAATAATAATAAATATATAATAACACAAACTTCAAAAAAGGAAAAATAAAAAATTTATTATTTTACAATCCCAAACCTAAAATCTTGGAGAATGATAAAGATTATCTGAAATAATTACTAATAAACAAAATATTTAAAGTAAAATTCAAAGAATTGTGTCAACATAAGGAAATTAATGAAATTCAAATAAAATGAGTATTTAATGAAATTATTATTATTATTATTATTATATTGAAAATTAAAATCATGAAAAGAAAATAGATTGATTTTGCTTCCTACTTTCATTTACAATAAAATAGGAAAGATATTTATTAATTTAAATATCATAATTAATGCACAATGTATATTTGTTGTATTTTTATTGGTTGAGGGGCCATAGCCCCTATGGGCCCCTGGCTGCACTCATTGCAAACAATAATAAATTGTTTTCTTCTTTTTATTTTTGTTTTTGCAGGTCCACTACTTAAATGGTTATTAATTTATTATCAATTTTTTGAAAGGCAAAATATTTCTTTAAAAAAAAAAAAAAAACACAGTTAGTTTATTTTATTTAATTGTGGCAGAGTTAGGCCCTATTTGATTTTTCCACTTAACACTAAATGGTACTTAATGTATTTCATTCGGTTATTTTGTTTGATTTTTTAAATGTTAAAATCACTTAATAAACTAATAAAACAACTTTTTTTTTTAAAAGTGAAAAATTTTCACTTTTCACTTAACACAAATCCAATGGAATTTAATACAAAGTTTTACTTTCAAAACTATCCTCACTAATTTAATCTATTTCCAAAACTAACTACTTGATCTATAATTTTTTTTTTTTTAACATGAAATCTATAAATTATATAATTATCCAAGTTTATTCCAAATCAATTAAAGAATAAATTATACACATGAAGTAGATTGCTAATAAGAACATATTGATGAACTTCATTTCGTCTATAATATACATATAAAGTAACCTATTAGTTTTATAATGTTACTAGCTAAGAGCTTAGTAATTATTAGATTTTATACAATAATATAAATCTGAAATATTATTAATAACTAAATAAATTTATTTTAGAATTAATTTATATACTAGAGTTGTCCGTAATATATTAAAATGTAAATATATAACAAATAATAGTTAGAAAGGCATAGATGTAAAAATATTTATTTTCAGATATTTATAACTTAAAAAAAACAAACAACTTATCACTTATATTCAGTTTTCAGTGAAAAAAAAACAAACATGTTTTTCAGTTTTCAGTTTCAGTCAATTCAGTCTTCAGTAATATTCAGCACTGTTCAGTTTTCAGACAAAAAATCAAACGGGGTCTTAGTTATTGGTTAATTGTTTTGTTTTTCTATTATATAAACATAGAATTTAAATTTTATCTATTAAAAAAATAATAGAAATCTTTTTTTTTTTTTCATTTACCCACTAACATTTTACCATATGGAAAAATAACAACAATAATATTAAATAAATAAATTAGGTATAGAGTAATGCTAGACATCATATCCACAATCTCATCTTTTCAAACTCAACCCATGTGGTAGTTGATGTGTCAATTGGAGAGTTGATACATGAGTAAATGATGATTCATTATTAATGTATATCCATTCATCAAGTGAGATGCCAACTGCCACATGGGTTGAGATTAAAAAGTGGAATTGTGGGTGTAAAGGTTTTGTATTTCTAATAAGTAATTGTGTTACATTACAAAGCTATTTATACAGTATAAGAGAAAGTCCTAGAAACCCTACTAGAGATAATTATCAAATGAACAAAGATAATACCATATACAAGAATGTAGGAGACTACAAACTATAATTTAGGATGACTGATGCAGTATCGTAACAGCGGGTATGATGTCTAGCATTACTCGTAGGTATATAGTTGATTGTTATATATATATATATGTATATATATATATATTATATTTTGTTTCTTAAAACAATAGGTGCGGATATTGTCACACATAAATATAATAAACACACCTATATTTATAAGTACACCTATATCTAAATTTTAAAATTAAATCATTACTATAAGCACCCATCCTAATACCAATAGTACATTTATTTAAATGAATGTATTCATTTTAATACATTTTATTTATAAACCTTATTGAATTATTAACGCACCTTATTTCACAAATGATAAATTTTTACTGGACTCGAAAACACAGTCATAGTATGTTCCTTGCTATCAACAACTGTTTCCATCTTGGTGCATTCACTTATTATACAAAGTTTCAACCAATTAAAATTACTGACTCCAAAGTTTGACCGACTGCAGATGTCAAGGTGATGATCTAAATAGAAAGCAGTACTATGAGCTAATACTTTAAGAACCACATCATATATCTTTTCACCATTTACAAATCTCAAGCATAGGAGATTTTTTTTTGGCTATCTTTTTTTTTATTATTATTTATAAAAAATTATGGGTGTGCTTATCATATTTGGATATTTTAGTAATTATTATTTTTTTAATAAAATATGGGTGTGCTTATCATATTTATGGGTGACAATATCGGCATCCAAAAACAATTTCAATAAATATATATTATATATATAATTTTTTTTTTCAAAATACAGTTTTCAATTATTTTTACCAAACACATTTTCAGCATTTTTCATTTTCAGAATACTATTTTCAATTATTTCTACCAGACGTATTTTTAGTATTTTCAGCTTCTAAAAACATTAAAATCAATTTCTTATTTCTAAATGAAATTATATAACATAAAATGAAAAATGAAAAACATTACCGAACTGCTCTTTACTTTTCCTTTGTTATGAAATGAAAACAGGATCTTACACTAGCATTGCTGTTAGCGAGAACTCACCCTATGTACAGTGATGAAGCAATGTTGAATAAGGCAATGGCCCTCACAAAGGACAAGTACGAATCAGTTCATCGAGTTTACATTGTGTGCGATCAAGACAATATATTACAAGAAGATTTTCAGAGATGGATGATCGAAAACAATCCAACGGACGACATGAAGTTGATTTCTGGTTCTGATCACATGACCATGTTTTCCAAACCCAAGGAGCTGTGCTTTTGCCTCCAAGAGATTGCAGAGAAATACCCATAAATGGGATCTTGTACTCTTAGCAAAACTTTTAAATAATAATTGAAAATAATACGTATTGATGTTAAAAACTCATTTGATACATTTTGAAAAAAATATTATACAGGTAATGCCACGGTAAAGGTTATCTTCACTATTTTACCTGGAAACTGTCTTGGAAGGTTTCTCTTTGATAGTTTCCTAGACTCTCTTATGGGTTATGACACATGTCACATGTACTAAATTCGGAACTTCAAATTCTAGTAAGTTGATAAAGTTGCGCCAATTTAAATTTCAATAACAGTAAATAAATAAATTGCATAATAATAAATAAATCCAGAATTTCAAGTTTTAGTTGGTCGACCTAAATTTAGAGCTCACAATAAATAAATTTAAATTGCATAACAATAAATAAATAATAATAAATAAATCTAGATTTTCAGGTTGAAACTTAGAGCTTCAATTCTATTTATTTTACTTTTGCAATCTTCAGGTTACAATAAATAAAATACTGAGCAGTAAGTAAATCACTATGTCGTAGAAAAAGAACACATAAACACGCAAATCTCAACGTAGATAACAACAAAATCAATAAAAGAAAAATAAACATGAGAATTTTACGTGGTCCAATGTAAGCCTATATCCACGGAGTATACCTGCACTCAATCCACTATTAGAGTTTTGATGACAATCTCTCTGTTACTCTCTTTCAATCTTTTTCTCTCACTTGCTCTCTCTCTCTCTCTCGCTTTTATTTGTACACCAATAACATATATAGGGTTACAAAATTATTTATATCAGAGCATTATGGTAGGTCAAATCCCATAAGGAAAGGATTTCTTTCCGCACAAGAAACCTGATTTGACGAGGCACACGACTTTTAAGCAGGGGCAAAGCCAGAATGTTTTAGTAGGGTGGACTTAAAACAATTAGGTGAACCTTAACTATGCATGAAGATTTTATTAATTTATTGTGTTCTTGATTGAGTATTGAAAATAAATATAAACGAGTCTTAATATAATCTGGGGGGGTGGTGAATAGGTTTTAATCCCTTTTTATCAATTTTTGATGTTAATCAAGATTACAAAAATAACCACAACTAGTCAACAAACAAAATCAAGTGTAGAGAATGCGGAAAGTAAATAACACATGATTTTTACGTGGAAACCCACATGGAGAAAAAACCACGGGCTGTTTTGTGCGCCACACTAGAACCTCAATCCACTACTTGCAAATACGATTACAATCTAGGTTGACCGCATCAACCCTAAGATTACTAATCCGTCTTTGCTACCCACAGGCCCTTAGAAGTGAATCTAGCTCATGCTTGTAAACTACCAAAAGGTAAATACAAGACTTGACTCTAAATGAAGAGATAAAACAACCTAATGTGAATATGTGCAATATTCAAGATGTTCAAAATGCAAGGTTAGACATTTTAGCTTATCTAGGCATGGATGAACATGTTAGACATTCCTAGATATCATCTTACTAAGTGGCATGCATAAAACATAACAAAATAGACAAACAAAGTCCTATATGCAATATCTACCACAATACAACTCACAAAACACAATAACACAATCTTGAACCTAAGTTAAGTCATAAAGGAGCAATCTTGAACCTAGTAAAGTAATAAATGAGCAATCTTGTATAGAGAGAACATGTGAAAAGATGCAAGTGATATTCTAACTACAAGTCATGTGAGCAAGTATGAAAACCCTATGAAAATCAAACTAGAACATGCTAGATGATGAATGAAGCATACAAGAATGATGGGTTTTGATGTTTGGAGTAATAAAAAAGTGTTCTTGATACCTTGGCTTTGAAGACACTTAGAAGCTCTCAAAAAGATGTAATTTTTTGCTCTCTAATTGTTTTAGAAGACAAAGCAACATATATAAAGAGATGCAATCAAAATGATGTCATTTTATGGACAAACATTTGCAGTCGCCATTTGCGGTCGCCATTTGTCAAATGGCGACCTCGTGGCGACACCAGCTTTTCTTCTAGGTCGCCATTTGTCAAATGACGACCTCTGACGCAACACAAAAAAACCTTCTTTGTCGCCATTTGTCTCAGGGCGACCTTTCATGGCGACCTCACACCTGATTGATTTTTCAACAAAAAATCATTATGTCACCATGGTGACACCATCAAATGGCGACACCACACAAATGGCGACAATGCCATATTTTCTACTATGTGTACAATGTGCAAGTGAAATGTGACATGTGAAGAAAATACACACAAAGACAAAGCATACATATGCAACCATTTGAAGTGAGTGTGTGCAACCTAAATCTCTTCAAATTAAGAAGTCAAGATCAAGTAGCTACCTTCCATGAAGCTCTTGAAATCCACAATGAGGTCCTTAAGCATTTGAGAAGAAAATCTTCAATCCTAAGCTACCCTTACAAGATTGAACCCCATTGTGATTTTGTCAAACGAAATAAGCCAATTAAAAAGTGAGGCACTTACAAGTATATTTGTTTTACATCACAACCTACAATAGCAATTGGATTGAATTGTCAATAAATGAAAATACATATTTACACGTGAACTAACTGCTACTAAAATTAACTAGCTCCTACTAAGATTCAATAAAACGTACAAAATTATCCACTTGTCAATCAAGATGATTTATTTACTTTTTATTTTTATTTTTTTAGCAATCAATAATACAAATTTAATATGTTCCGTTAAATTGTGCATCAAAGATTGAAATTGTGTTTCAACATTTCTAATTTTTTTTGTATAATATGTTTTAATTTGTGTCTGGAGCATTTTATTTTAGTAAATAAAATTGTAATATAATGTTATTTCAGTAAAAGAGAAACAATGAGGATAATATGTATTCCCAAGTGAACCAAACATATTCAATTGATACGAAAGTGGTCCAACGGATTCAGATGATTGTGATTCAAGTGGCGTTGGAAAGAAGAGTTCGATACAAAGCCAACGGTGAAAATGCATGGCGTAGAAATCCAGTCTCAGATGTGCCCGTACGCGCCACCAGAAGATTGTTGTGTAGCATTTGTGTGTTTTTGCAGGTCGAAAGTATTGGGGTGCGTGAGGCACTTTTTTGGAGCCCGATTTGATGAGTGGAACTCTAGAAGTCATGGCAAAACATGTGGGGAGTTGCTTTTCTTATTGGGAAAGGTTTTGGTTTCGGGATTTCTTGTTTAATAAAGACTTGTTTGGTGGTTTCCAACTGCTTTATGAGAGTTTGATTCCTTAGAGACCAATAATAGTGATCATATAAATAATGAGGCTTATTCTTTGGTTGATAACACTTAGAGAGGCACATGAAACATCGAGGAGTGAGACAAGGGGAGATCTGGGGGAGACCCCAAGTGATATATGGGGTGGGATACCTAAGAGATATTTGGGGGAGATCCATGTGAATATCTAGGAAGGGATTCAGGGAATATCTGGGATCAAGGGAGAGATCTATAGGTGATATTCAAGGGGTTAATTGCATAAACATACCCTCTATTTATTTAATAAAGAAAATTTTCAAACAAATTCCATATTCAAACACAAACATCCCAATTGGAATGTGCTTGGGGTTTGAAAAGCCAATAGTGCCATTGGATAAAAGGGAGAGGTTATTTTGGTAGGTAAATTTCACAAACAACCCTGAATTTAGGTGTAATTGTATAAATATTCATTTTTTTTCTAATAATTACATAAATATACCCTACCGTCATTTGACTTTTGTTAATTTTAACCTTTAACCACATTTGTATCATGAAATGACTAAACTACCCTTGAAAACTTATTTATCTTTTCTTTTATTATTTAAAAATATTTACTTAAAAAATTGAAAAAATCTGTACAATTTTTTTTCTTGCTTTTATTTTCTTTTTCTTTCTATCAATTTTTTATTATTTATTTATTTATTTATTACATTTTCCATGTCCCCAAACACTAAATTTTCATATTTCAAAAACAACTTTATCACCAAAACATTCAATTTCATACTCATTAACCACAAACAATTTCATTTTATCAATACAATCAAAACCCACCAACAATTACTTTTAATCAACAAAATCAAAACCTACAAAACTTGCTAAACACAATCAAAACCCACTAAACACAGCCGTTTTTCCAGTTTTGTGGCTTCTGATTGTGTTAAAAAAAATGATAGAAAGAAAACAACAAAAAAATTGTACTGATTTTTTTAATTTTTTCAGTAAATATTTTTTAATATATTTAAATAATAAAAGAAAAGATAAATAAGTTTTTAAGGGTAGTTTAGTCATTTCAGAATACAAATGTGGTTAAAAGTTAAAGTTAACAATATATATATATATAAAACATGAGAGAGAAAGGTAGAGAGAGGGGCTCTGAGGGTTTCGGTCTGAGGGGTCAAGGAAGGTATGAAGATTTCAGAAGCAAGCTATTTTCGGTTCACATTGACAACCTTAATCTAGTTATAGATCAAACTAGACTGTGGAGCATCTTCAAGCCTTTGGAAGGGTTAGAGATGTATATCTCTCGGCAAGGAATAGCTCAAGAAGAAGTTTGTTTGCTTTCATCCGTTTTGAAACCATGGAAGAAGCAGCCAAGGTTGCAAGACTAACAAACGGCATGCATGTGTACGGATGGCCGATTGTGGCAAAGGTTGCGGTATTTGGATGGAGCAAAAGAAGATCTACTGAGGGATACAGACAGCAGTCAGAATCCAAAGATTGGAACAATGGTTCGAAGGAAGAAATACCAGTGAAGCCATACAAGAGCAAAAAATCTTTTGCGGAAGTCTTAAAAGATGACAGAGGTATGATGGAAGATCAAAACAGAACTAGTGAAGTCCATAACAGGTTTGAACAAGGCAACATGAAGGAAATGTCAATGTTCTGGAGCTGTCACCAGGGAGATGAAAACTGGTTGAGAAGAAGTGCGATGGGAGTCCTAAAATCCGTCACAAATGTGGAGAGTGTTAATAAAAGATTAGCAAGCAGAGACTTTCGATTTTCAGCTCACTTTATGGGGAGCAAGAGTGTTCTATGGAGATTTGAAACAGAGCTTGATAAGGAAGGCTTCATGAACAATAGATTCTTTTGGGAAGATTGCTTTGTGTCAATGCGGAATTGGTCTGAAACTCCGGTTTCAAATGTGCGTATGGTGTGGATTAATTGTTTGGGGATACCATTAAGCTACTGGAGTACCGAGTTTTTTCTAAAGTTAGGATGGGTTATAGGTGAGCTATTATTGGTGGATGAAGAAACAACCATCAAGAGAAGGCTTGATAAAGGGCGTATTCTAGTCCTGGTAGGACAAGAAGAGAAGGTGTCTGCAAAGGTAAAAGTTGATGTGGGGAATGGATCATTTACAGTCACAGTTTAAGAAGAAATGATAGAGGTTGATGGTCCATGGGTAGAAAAGTTTCTGGGCTTGCAGAAGGTTGCCATGGCTGTTTCTTAGACTCAAGTGAAAGATTGGCGTGAGGAGGAAGATAGGGGGACAGTAGGCAGGAAGGGAAGTTAGACTAGGTAGTATAGGGAAGAGAGTGGAGAAGATCGAGATACGGCAGGGGGTAGGATGAAAAGGTGTCAAGATAGAGGATGGAAAGTTGTTGGCAGGAAGAAAAAGGGGGCTGACCATTCTTTTTAGATCTATCAGAGGAGAAGGTGAGTTTTTCAAATATTACTAGGAAGAAGAATAAGGAAAAAGGCAAAAAGAAATGGGTCCCTAAGCCTAGGCAACCTATCCGAAAGAGAGGGTGTGGAAAGTTGATTATTGGTGAAAATCAAGATCTTATGGGAAAGGACAGGGGATTGAATGACACGTCAACTTCAGAAGAGGAGGTGTTGATTTCTGATTTTAATAATTGGAGGGGTGAGAAGGGTGAATGTTCTAGGCCAAATGTCCAGAGGAAAAAGAGGGAAGCATTAGAAGATGGGCTTACCTCTAGTGAACCAAAATGTGGGCTTCAGAAAGTCCTAAAGAGCCAACAAATGGAGGGGACATTAAAAGATGTGGAGAAGGAAGTTGGGATGGATGCAAGAAATGATTTTCATGGGTTTCATATCATCTCAAGAAGCCAATCTTTAGATGGGCATTTAAAAGAGTATCTGGAGGAATTGGAAAAGGCCTTTATAAGAACCAAATTGAGGAGGAATCAGCCCTCTTTGATTGAGGAGGTGCAGCCTATGATATCGAAAGAAGTCCATAATTGTGCAAGGTCAATTGAGGAGATCAACTTAGACAAATCGGTTTCTAAGGTTAGTGAAACTAGAGACTCAAATGAGTTTATCTCGTCAAAGGAAACTTAGGAATCAATGGAGGATGAAGAAGGGAATCCAAGTTCCTATAAAGTTAAAAAGTTGCAGAGGAAGAAAATTAAAAAATCTGAAAACAGGGGAGGTGAGGTTACTAGAAAGGAAGACGGGAATGAGGAGGAAGAAGTGGAAAAAATCATGGAAATTGGTATTCAACTAGGAATCGATTTCAGAGGGAAAGAACACGAGGTGGTTAAATTTATTAAAAGAAGGGAAATGGAGGATGCGGCTTGGTGTGGTCAAAAGGATGGACAGTAGGTGTTGTTCGTTAGTGTGTTTCTCGGGCTTGTTTTCTTTTGATGTTAGTGGTATCTTGGAATATCAGGGGTTTATGGAGGAAGGATAAGAGAAGGGTGGTGAGGAACTTGGTGTTGAAAATTAAACCTTCAGTGCTTTTTCTTCAAGAAACCAAGCTAGACTGTTTTGACAGGAGTGTTGTGAGTTCTTTAGGTGGGGGGTGGCTTTAGAGAGGAATTGGCATGGAGTCTCAGGGGTCTACTGGAGGTGTGATTACGTTATGGAATGAAGACCATTTTTCAGTTTTAGGTAGCATCAATAACCCAAGATGCATTATTATTGCCGGGCTCCTTGTGAAGATGAAAAAATGCATGGTGTTTTGCAATTTTTATGCAGCCAATTCTGAAAAGGATCGCAAGGAGCTATGGAATTTCATCCTTCAAGCTCAAAATTCCCTTCCTTTTTCGTGGTGTATCGGTGGGGATTTTAACACTATTTTAAATCCCTCGGAAAGGAGAGGCAGTACTTGCAATATGGGATCAATTAGGCATTTTAACGCTTTTATTCTCCAGGCAGAAGTAGTTGACATACCTATTCGTTGTTCATGCTTTACTTGGTCGAACAACAGGGAGGAGGCTTCTTGAGCGCGCCTTGACAGGTTTTTATTATATCCTGAAATTTTTTCTTGGTTCCCTAATATATTACAATCTGCTATTCTTAGAACTGTGTCAGACCATTGTACGATAACTCTAGGAGAACTTAGAGAGGATTGGGGTCCGAGTCCGTTCATAATTTATAATAACTGGTTGGAGGATGAGGAATTAATGACTCAAGCTAAGGAAGGGTGGAAGGGATGCACGGTTAAAGGGTTCTCTGGTTTGGTGTTGGCGTCCAGAATTAGAGCTGTCAAAGGGGTGATAAAAAGGTTTCTACCAAACCAAAGAAAAGACTCTTTCTCTCTTAAGGAGTTTAAAGTCAAGCTGTCAGAGGTGGACATGAGAGCTGTCCTGGAAGGTTGGATGGATGGTTTGAGACATGAAAGGTTGATTATTATGGGCGAGATGTGGAAAGGAGTGAGGAGGGATGAGCAGATGTGGTGTCAAAAATCTAGAATCTAGTGGCTCAAGGAGGGTGATAAAAACACAAAGTTCTTTCATTGCTTGGCAAACGGGAGAAGGAGAACGAACTTTATAGGGGGAGCTAGATATTGGTGGGAGAAAGGTCTCTAGGCTGGATGAGGTTAAAGAGGGAATAGTGGACTTTTTAAAACATCATTATAGTAAAAATTCTAATTTTCGTTCAGCCATTCACTGTTTGGAGCTGAAAAGATTGTCGGTTTGTGAGAAAGAGATGCTAGAAAAACCGTTTTACAAGAAGGAAATTTGGGATGTCATTAGGAGTTGTGACGGTAACAAAGCTCCTAGACCGGATGGTATGAATCTCAATTTTATTAAAGCTAATTGGGAGGTGATCCAGGAGGATTTTGGGAAGTTCATAAAAGAGTTTTATTAGGATGGCTCAAGTGTCAAAGAATTAAACAACACGTTTATCTCTCTCATTCTTAAATGTGGGAACCTGGAATCTTTAAAAGACTTCAGACCTATAAGTCTGGTGGGTGCTTTGTATAAAGTTTTATCCAAGATCCTTGCCAATAGATTGAAATTAGTCATGGATATTGTCATTGGAGAAACCCAAATGGCGTTTGTTTCAAACTGTCAAATTGAGGATAGTTTTGTCATAGCGGATGAGGTAATTCACTCTTGGAGAGGCGATTCAGAGGGTGGTCTTATAATCAAGCTTGATTTTGAAAAAGCTTATGATAGAGTGGATCATGAGTTCTTAGATTCTATGATGAAATTGATGGGGTTTGAGAAAGGTGGAGAATGTGGATGAGATGTTGTATTACCACACCGAAACTTTCAGTCTTGGTTAACGGAAGCCCTACGGCTCAGTTTAATATTGAAAGGGGTCTTAGGCAAGGAGAGCCCTTGTCCCCTTTCCTATTTAATATTGTTAGTGAAGGCTTAAGTAGCTTAATTCGAAAAGCTAGGGAATTGGGTTTGATAAGATGTGCGGTTTTGGGAGAAAATGAAGTTCACTTGACTCATTTGCAATTTGCCGATGACACAATCTTGTTTCTTAAACCTTGTTTGGATTATATCCATAACACTAGAAGGATCCTTAGATGCTTCGAGATGGCCTCAAGACTCCAAATAAACTTTCACAAGTCTTGTGTTATAAAAGTAGGGAAAAAGAGTTCCACGACCATGGATTGGGCGGTGGCTTTCAAGTGTAAGAGTGCTAACCTTCCAATCACGTATCTTGGCTTCCCTTTAGGTGCTAGACCTCGCCTCAAATCCTTTTGGGACAGCCTAATGCACAGGGTGGAAAGTAGGCTAGCGCCCTGGAAGAAAAAGTTCCTAAGCAAAGGGGGTCACTTAGTCTTTATCAAAGCTGTCCTATCTAGCATACCAAATTATTTTCTGTCTGTCTTCAGGTTACCTTTCGGTGTGGTTAAGAGCTTGGAGAAAATTCAAAGGTCATTTTTTTGGAGGGATGAGTTAACTAAAAAGAAAATTCATATGGTAGATTGGGATTCGATGTGTAGAAGTAAGAAGAAAGGGGGGTTGGGAATTGGTAGGATGAAGGATAGAAACAATAGTTTGCTGGCCAAATGGGTATGGAGATTTGGGAATGAGGAAAATAGTCTATAGAGGAGGGTGATGTGTGCCAAATATGGTATTCGAAGAGAAGCTTTGGTGTGGAAATGGGGCTGTTCTAGTGCGGCTAAGGCTTCCATTTTTGTGCAAGCTGTCAACAGCCTTTTTTCTTCTGGAACTGATTCGGTTAGACTTCTTAAGGAGGGCTTGAAGTTTGTTCTAGGGGATGGGAAGAGGATTGATTTTTGGAGAGAGTTGGGTAGCGAGGAAATGCCTCTCATGAATGCTTTTCCTAGAATTTTTGCTTTGTCCTTTAAAAGGCATGGTCCAGTGGAGGATTTTGGTAATTGGCAGGGTCAAGATTGGGAGTGGAAGGTCCCTTTGAGAAGGGCTTGTTTCAACTGGGAGATTGATAATTGGAATACTTTTGTTTGTAGGATTGAACAATTCAAACCTCGTAAACTTTTTCAGGATTCGTTAGCTTGGTCTCTCAGTTCTAAAGGTATGTTTACGGTTAGTTCGTTTCGTAAAAACCTGGAGGTTTTGAGGTTGAAGGCTGATGTGATGGACTCTTCTCTTATATGGCAAGGGATTTGCCCTCTCAAGATCGAAATTTTTACATGGCAGTTGCTTAAGAACAGAATTTTGGTAAGACAGGTGCTGAATAAATTTGGCATGACTTCGAATTTGTCCCACGAGTGCCCTATGTGTAAGAGCATGGAAGAATCTGCTGATCACTTATTTCTGCATTGTAATTGGGCGTTTGATGTCTGGAGGCAGTGTATGGGGTGGTGGGGTGTGCACTGGTGCTGTAGCAAAACTCTTGTTGAGTGGGCTTTAGGGTGGGTTGGGGTGGGTTGTGTCCGAAACAGAGTCAGGGGAGAGCGTGGAATACTCTCTTTTTCGCCACCGTTTGGACCATTTGGGAGTGTAAGAATCAAGTGATTTTCAGGAATGCTGAACAAGGGGTCGCCCAAGCTGTTGATATGATTAAAATCAGAGTTGTGTGGTGGTTCAAGCACTTTGCGGAAGGGTGCAAGGAGCCGATCACTGTCATGCTTCAAAACATAGCTGACAGGAGCTTTGTTTTGAAGCCAAAGAAGGCCGTTAGTCAAGGTGACTGGACTCCCCCTTCTTTTGGCGCTCTGAAGTTTAACGTGGATGGGTCGGCAAGGGGCAATCCAGGTGCCGCAGGTATCGGTGGTGTCTTGAGGGATCATTGTGGTAAGGTTCTAGGATCTTTTTCTAGGAGTATAGGCACTGCGGATGCCAATACGGCTGAAATTTTGGCAATTCATCAGGCTTGCGGGTTGTGTGTTACCTCTCGGGGCTTGATTGGCAAAATGATTACCACAATTAGTGATTCCAAGGTGGATGTCTCTTGGGTGAATGACACTGGTTATGGGAGCCTGAATCATGTTAATTATATTTATGACATCAGGTCTAGTCTGAATTTTTTGGGCAGAGCTGAGGTAATCTTCAATCCAAGGTCGACTAATTGTTTTGCTGATTGCCTTGCGAAGAAAGGCTCGAATTTGGAGGGGGACTTCGTTTGCTGGGTGGTGGCCTAGTTCTTGCTTTCTGTTGGTTTTTTGGGTTTTTGGTTTTGCCTTTCTCTGGCTGTTTTTTCCGTTTGTCTCTGTTTCTCTGTTTCTTGCTTGTGGCTGCTGTTGGCTGCTTGTGGCCTGTTTTTCTGTTTTACTGGCTTTTGTGGGTGAGGGTTTGTTGAGGCTTTGGGTTCTGGCTGTTCCCCTGTTGGGGGTTGCTCTTTTGGCTCCTTTGCCTAATAATAATGCAGTTCAAAAAAAAAAAAAAAAGTTAAAGTTAACAAAAGTCAACTGACGATAAGTTATATTTATGTAATTATTAGAAAAAAAATGAATAGTTATACAATTACACCTAAATTTAGGGTTGTTGCGAAATTTACCCACCAAAATAACCTCTCCCTTTTACCCAAAGATACTATTGACTTTCCATACCCCAAGCATATTCCAATTGGGATGTTTGTGTTTGAATATGGTATTTGTTTGAAAATTTGCTTTATTAGATAAATAAAGGGTATGTTTGTGCAATTAACCTGATATTCAGGCGGTGCAATCGGGGAGGATCTGGTGAGCGCTATGAGGTGAGAGCTAGGATGTAAGCTCGATTGTGAGCCTGGGCTCGGTAAGGCTCGGTTGTAATTAGGATTTAGGGTTATAGAAAATATATTGGAATTGTGTAGTTATAACAATTTTCTATATAATGATATTTTTCTTTTATCGTCTTGACGGTCATGGGTTTTTCCTTATTTTGGATTTCCACATAAATATTGTGTTTGTGTGATTAGATTCTTTTATCTTATTTTTTTTATTAATAGACATTATTTATTATAGGGTAAATATCATGCTTGCATTTCTGCGTAGACTTTTCTCAACAAAGACAACAAAAAGTAAGAAGAGAAAATGTGGCACTTGGTAGTTGTTATGAAATCCACTTGTTTTTTTCACATGCGTAGAACTTGAGAATTTGGTGGAAAGTCATGATCATAGGATTTGTTATTTTTATATAAAATTTGTGATAAGATCATAAGAAAGAACAAAGAGCAGTCTGACCTAGAGAGAGTTTAAAAGAACAGAAGAAAAAAAATTAGGTCAGTTGTGATGATACAAGTTCATTTATTTTTTGTCTTGTCCTTTAGTGAACCTCTGTAACTATACAATTTGTATCCTAAAAAAAGCTTGTAAGAAAATTAATTATGGTACTGATTTTATAATAGTAGTAGGCGCCGAGAAGAAGAAGAAGACGACTGATTAGAAAACTATAATTTTGTAGATATTAATTAGATAAGCAGATGGCAAAAAATTATTTGGAAAATAAAGAAAAAAGATCGAGATTTTTAAAAAGTAATTTTTTGATAGGAAAATAAGAAAAATTAATTTCTAAGAATATAATTAATAATTAATTAATTAATTATAATATAAATAATAGATAAAATTTAATACGATCATTAAATGGTGGGACCTTAGACAAGATGAGTCATGAGGGACCAACCGGCCGCCCCATCAGAAGAAAATGAAATATATCATTGCGTCTCCCTGGTGTTGGTGTGCCGTGCCGGTCTCTTATTGTTTGGGGAAGTTTTCAGTTTGTATCTAGTCTGTTGGTCTGAATTTTATTAATAAAATTGCTGTTTCAAAAAAAATATATCATACAGTCAAAGTGGCGACTGGTAACACAGTTACACAGATATAATTTTGTTGTATGAACACAAGAGAACAAAGATGAGGGAAGATTGAGAAAGAAAAGCAACTGATTATTCTCATCAGATCAAATTAATGGAAACAAAAGCAATTTCGTTTGGTGGATCTCTGCCTGTGCCTTGTGTTCAGGAGTTGGCAAACAGGCCACTGACAAGTGTTCCACCACGTTATGTGCATCATGATCAAGACCCTTCCATCCTATCTCTCAACTCTTCTTCACCACAAGTCCCCGTAATTGACATGCAAAGATTACTCTCTGAAGATTTCAAGGACTCAGAGCTCCACAAGTTAGATTATGCATGCAAAGAATGGGGTTTCTTTCAGGTTTGTGATTTTATAATTAATTTGGGAGATCATATTCATATTATTATTAAATTTCGTTGTAATCAACTGATAAGAATAATAAGACGAAAATGATGTGATATGACGCAGTTGATAAATCATGAAGTGAGCAGTTGCTTGGTGGAGAAATTCAAATCAGAGATCGGAGATTTCTTCAAGATGCCAATAGAAGAGAAGAACAAGTACAAGCAACAAGAAGGAGATGTTGAGGGATATGGGAACGCTTTTGTGGTGTCTGAAGAGCAGAAACTTGATTGGGGTGACATGTTGCTTTTTACAACTCACCCAATTCATTTGAGGAGACCACATCTCCTTCCCAACCTCCCTTTCTCATTCAGGTTCTCTCCCTCAATATATATTTTTTCTTTGATATTTAGTCTAAAAGCTTAGGGTTATTATTAAAAGCCCCCTCTAGTTTGAGATAATAGCCATTCTTCACCTTCTAGTTTCCAAAATGGTAATTTTCCACCTTACAATTACAATTAATTGTCATTATCCACTCTTCCGTTAGAAATTAGGAATATTCCCTTAGGTTGGTAGAGGTATAATGGTAAATAAAGGGGTGAAATGAAATTAATAAATATTATTAAATTAAGTAATAAAAAGGTAAAAAAAGTTAAATTACTATGACCCATATTTAAGGAACTGATATATAACGAACTGACAGGAGAATGGCTAAATATGTATGTGTGTATGTATGTTAAAATACTAACAGAGGATGAAAAAATGATGATTTATGAAACTGGAGGGGGGTTGTAGCTGACATGCTTTTACTTATAATATGTATAATAATTACAAGTCACATAATATTTGTTGTAAACACGTGTGGTTTAATTTCCACCCTTGTCAGTTGTCACCAACCTTATACACAAATGTGAGTGACATCACACATGCCAAAGGTAAAGTATTGAAGTATTTAAGCCCGTAACATGACACTCACATTGTCACAAGTTAATTTGTGGGGCCATTATACTAAAACAACAAAAAATTAGAGGACATGTGTGATGCCAAACAATATAAAATTGACACATTGCCCCGTTTGTAGCAATGTGTGAATCGTGTGATGCCAAACATTCACGGAGAGCAATTCATGAGGCTGTGATAGCCACACAATTGAGTAATTGACGTCGTGTGTTGCCACTCACATTCTCCTGTGTTAAGCTTTGTGGCAAGCAAGCTTGCTGCAACAAATATATAATTATGGACAAATTTTGAACTAAATATTTTGTGCTAAATAAAATTTTTAAAATTTCAAGAATATTTTATCCTTTTATTATTAATTTATATTCATATATATCACCTCTTTTTTTTGAACTGCTAATTTTATTAAAGCACAGCTAGCAAAGGAGACACCAAAACAAAGACAACACACCCCACCAGCAAACAGACCACCACAACACACCAACACCAAACAAGGAAAAAACAGGGGAAGAGAACAATTGAAACAAACACAGACTCGATGATCATTACCATATTACGATTAGTTTGGTTTGACTAAAGCATTTGAAAGTCTTGAATGAATAACTGGCTGTCAAGAAAATCATGCATGAAAAAATCTTTAATTCTTTTTATCCTTTACCTGCAGAGATATTTTGGAAGCTTACTCTGCTGAATTGAAAAGTCTTAGCTTGAAAATTCTGAGACTAATGGCACAAAGTCTAAGGATGGAAGAAAATGATATGGCAGTATTGTTTGAAGAAGGATGGCAATCAATGAGGATGAACTACTATCCGCCATGTCCACAACCTGAACTGGCCGTTGGCCTCTGTCCGCATTCTGATGCTTCTGCCATCACCATCCTCCTACAGATCAGTGAAGTAGAAGGCCTCCAGATACGGAAAGATGGGATGTGGATTCCTGTTAAACCTCTTCCTAGTGCTTTTATAATCAACATTGGGGACGCTCTCGAGGTATGCATACCTACACAGCTATACTACGTTCTCCTTTTCAATTTATCTTAATAAATAAGAAATTACATCGATAAATTGTCACATCCCACATCGTAAACAAGTGATATACTAAACTGGTAAATAGATATAAGCCTCAAATTTTCTGTGTTTATAACATGTCAAAGGTTGTCGCAATACCTTAATTAATTTGGTAGGATCATTACAAGCAGAATTGAAACAAGGATTTAACTATAGACAGTAATTGATTATTTTGCAGATAGTGAGCAATGGAGCGTACCGCAGCATCGAGCATCGAGCAACAGTTAACTCTATCAAAGAGAGGCTTTCTGTTGCCACATTTTACAGCCCCAAACTGGATGGAGAAATCGGTCCAGCACCAAGCCTTTTAACCCCAGAAACTCCAGTAATGTTTAGAAGAACAGGGGTTAAAGACTACTACAAGGGACGATTTTCGCGTAAACTTGATGGAAAATCATACCTTGATGTCATGAGGATTCAAAATGAATAAGGCCCCAGCAATTGATTAAAATCAATTACCTAAATTATAACATAATAAACGTGTAACCTTTGGACACATACAAGAGAGACTAACGTTGTAATAGTTGATAAAATGTAAGTTTTACACAAGCTTTCTTGCCTTGAGAAAAGAAGTTTCTCTTGATGTGTGCCCTTAAGAAACATATTAAAAAAAACCAATGAAAAAAATGTCTTAATTGTCATAATCTGTTTTAGTATTTTTTTTAATCAATTTAAATTTAAAAATAAGAAATTGATTTTCATATTTTTAAAATTTGATCCAGTAACAACAAATGAAAACTCTGAAAAGTTATGTATATATTCGATGTAGGTGTGACAAAGTTATCATGGATGAATACTATTTAAAAGGAGGATGAATACTATTGCCTATTGGATTAGGGAGGGGGCAGGGGGCCATGGTCCCCCTTTTCTCAAAAAAAGTTTTACAATATATATAGAAATTAGTTTTAAAAATAATGAAATTGTCATTACATTTTTCATTTTGCTCCCAATTATTATTATTATTATTTGTATTTATGACTACCACTAGGAGCGGGGATATATACAATCCTAATATCCTTTCGACTCCATTATCAATTTTAATATTTTATAAATATAAAAAATTTATTATGTAATTATTTAATCTAATTATATAAGTTATTATTATTATTATTTTATATATTTGCTTAGGGTGTATATTGATGAATTTTTTATTAAGTTGTTGGAGAATTTAAAGTTATAGTCTAAAAATTAGTTTGTAGTGTATCTAGGATGGCGATTAAGTCTTCACCCCGGCTTGGCAAGAAGAGATTAATTAAAGATCCCGAAGGCAAGAAGAGATTAATTAAAGATCCCGAAATCACGAAAGCCAAGTCCACCATGATCTTTATTTGAGTGGCGATATTTGCACCCCTAAAAAACTGTATATATATATATATATATCCATTTTCGTATATAAAGCCCATTAATTTTTTTTTTTTTAATGTTATAGACACGAGAGAAATATCTCTGAATTGATTTTAAGAGTCACCAACCATTACAATAAAAAGCCCAGGCCATTTATAGGCAAACAAATATAGGGGACTTTATTGTAATTTCTCTTGCTATCTCACCCCAAAGACTTGGCTATTAAGTTAGAAGCAGATCCATGATTCTTCTCCACACATTCAAGCTGTGAAATATTGTTGGTTTCAAGTGGGCAAGTGGTGGAAATCCATTTAATATCACAACAATAACTACATATTGCAAGTGTTAGAGAGACTGATCTTGTCTATTGGGGGAGAAGGGAAAGGGAAAGGGAAAGAGAGAGATGCATTTTGTGTTGGTTCATGGAGACTGTCATGGAGCTTGGTGTTGGTATAAGGTGGCAACTATGCTCAAAACAGCTGGTCATAGAGTCATAGCACTAGACATGGCTGCCTCCGGCACACACCCAAGTCAGCTTCATGACATTCCTTCCATGTCGGATTACTTCAAACCTTTGATGGAATTCATTGCGTCTCTTCCACCAGAGGAGAGAGTAATTCTGGTGGGTCATAACATGGATGGCTACTGCATATCTGTTGCCATGGAAAGCTTCCCTGACAAAGTTTCTGTTGCTGTTTTTTGCACTGGTTTTATGCCAAGCCCTGACCTCACTTTCACAACATTATCTGCAGAGGTACTTGATTCTTTTTTTCCATCTTTATATTTACATATATGTTATATAGGATATATTCAGCCACTACTGTATGGTCTCTTTCTTTGTAACGTTATAGAGTGGTCTGGTCACTCTCTCAAAAGTGACCATGTCACTATGTAACATTATAGACTGCCGGAGTCGACCTTGCACCTAAAACAACCATCACTACATGACAAATTTTATGGTATGGTCATAGGGCTTTATTGTTAGTGTAGAGACCAGATTAGGGACATTGAATCTGTAGTTTCACAGACATGTTTGTGTTGTTGCCGTTCAAATTCAATCATTTGATGTTTCAAGGCTTCTTCAAGCGATATATATATTGATTGGTTTATATTGAATGAATGTTAACTTGACATAATGTTATTACAGCATAATCGAAGACTTGATTCACATATGGACACGGTGATTACATTTGCAAATGGACCCAACAACCAGCCCACTCCTTTCTATATGGGCCTGAGTGCATGTCATCCAAGTTGTACCAGCTATCCCCACCTGAGGTAAGAGTATGACTAGTCCTCTTTCAATTTACAGTAATTTTGATTAGCACAAGGTACACAACACAAAACAATTGGTTGAAAAATAATTTTCGTAAGTGATTTGTCATAATTAGAAAATATTATTAGAATTTCAAAATGAAGAAAATGAAAGTTTTGATAAAGAATGTAGAAAGAACTTTGATGTAGTTAAACTGTTTGATGAAAAGCTTAAGAGAAAACTAAAACTATCAAAGAAGAAAACAGAGGATATTTTGCAGAGCTCTCATTTCTATTTTGTGTAAATCACATTAATGAACTTTTACATTGTACATTCGTATTTATAGTATCTGATTGCTAGATATTTTGCTAAAGGGATTTGATTGCCATCTGGCAACTTTCAGTAGGAGAAAAACTGATGTAACAAACATATAACAAACTTTTGGCGGGAAACCATTTTGGCGGGAAAGTTTGTTAGAGTGTTGATTTGGATGATCATGATGCTGGATGCTGTAGTGATCATGATGATGATCATAGCATGATGCTCATCCTTCACGCAACCATTCTTCCATTCTGGTAACAATACATAATCTGATGTGATGCACATTTTGCATCAATTTGTCCTCTGTTGTAGTTGGTCATTATCAACACTCCCAATAATCTTTTGATCATCAATACTATACTTAACATCCCCCCGCAAGCTGAAGCTTGGTGAAACAACCAAATTCAGCTTGTTCCTGAGATAATCAAACTGAGAGATAGGCAAAGCCTTAGTAAGAATGTCAGCACACTAGTGAGTTATGGGAACAAACTGCACCTGAAGAGCACCTGATGAGATCTTGTCCCAAATGAAGTGGACATCAATTTCCACATGCTTAGTACGAGCATGAAATACTGGATTTCGAGCTAAAGCAATCACACTTTGGTTGTCACACCAGATAATCGGGCACGGAGAGAAAGATATCCCAAGTTCAAAAAACATTGAAGATAGCCATATTACCTTAGTTGTAGACTGAGAAAGAGCCCGATATTCTGCTTCGCAGCTCGATCTAGCCGCCACACTCTACTTCTTAGAGCTCCAGCCAATAAGGTTGCCACTAAGGTACACACAACAACCACTAGTGGAGCGACGATCATCCAAATTAGAAGCCTAGTCAGCATCGCTGAAAACTTCCACATTCAAGGACTGAGATGGTTTGAAATGCAGTCCCATATTAGCAGTTCCTTTAAGATAACAAAGTAGACGTTTGCAAGCTGACCAATGATCATCGGTAGGAGAAGCCAAAAACTGGCTTAGCTTATTCACACTGTATGAAATGTCTAGGCGAGTGTAGGTCAAGTACTGCAAAGCTCCAACTGTGCTCCTGTAAAGAGAAATGTAAGGATTCCTATTATTGATTGGCTTATTTCGTGGACAAACCATAAGTTGGGGTTTGAATTGTAAGGGTAGTTTAGGTGATTGAAGACCAACATCAAATGCCATTTTCAAAACCTCAAGGTGACAAGCACTCCAAAGGTATATTTCTAGTGCTTAGTTTTCTTTGAAGAGATTTAGAAGCACACACACACTTAGCATACTTACATATGTGTGCATATTCTTCACATGTCACATTACACACTAGCACTTTGATTGATTATATCTTGTTGTGTGTTTATGTGTCTTGTAATTCGTTTCCCGAATATGTTTGGAAACGTCCATGCTTGCACGACAATGTGCTTGGTTTTGTGCGAAGACCGCTCACGAAGAATGCCCTTGGCTTCTCCTTGGTTTCACTTCTTTTGGTGAATCGACGGTCAGGCCGTCGAATCGAAATCGCCGATCAGACCTGATGCATTTAATATTTCGGGTCTGATTCTACGATTAGATCGGTGGTTACGAAACCGTCGAATGAAACCGCTGTTGCTCCCCTGTTCTCTCGGGATCAATTCTGCGATTGTGATCTGCGGCTTGGCCGCCGAATGAAACCGCCGATCGTACATTTTCAGGGGCAAAATTGTCTTTTCACATGCCCTGTTCTTGATGTCTATAAATATCACACTTTCTCAATTCTCTGACCAAGTTCTTTGACTCTAAGAACCCTAAACTTTAAAGAGAGAAACTTGAGAGAAAATCAATCAAGAACTCATTGTAAGGATTCCCATTTGTTGATTAGCTTGTTTCGTGGACAAACCACATGTTGGGGTTGATGTAAGGGTAGCCTAGGAATTGGTGATCATCCAATGGCCCTCTCAAGACCTCAAGAGAAGAAGCACAAAAGGTATATTCTAGTGCTTACTTGCTTTGAAGAGATCTAGTTACACACACACACAGCTCATGCATATCTCTTATTCTTGTATGTTGTGTGTTTTATATGTGTGCATTCTTAATTGTTGAATATCTCTTCATGCTTGATTATTAAATTGCATCTATCTCATTAAAATGTCATGATATGTTTAGGCATTAGGATGCAAAGTCATGAATTTTATTCATGCTTATTTGAATTGATTGCATCTTGTTCTATGATAATGCCATGACATGATAGGCATTAGGATGCATTCAATTCCCACACTTGCACTTCATGTTTGTTAGCTTTAAGTGTGATGTAATTCGTTTCCGTTTGAGTGATCGGAAATGTCCGTGCTTGCACGATGGTGTGCATGTCTTAGCACGATGGTTGACCACTTGAGAAGGTCTCATTCTTCTCTTGGATAAGTGGTAGATTCGGTTTGGTTATTTGGAGTAAAGTGTCTAGGTTCAAAATATTGGATTTCAATGATTTAAATGTTTTTCAAAACTGACATTTGTATGGTCTTGTGACCATAACTTTTTACACAAAGTTTCAAATTGAGTTTTGTAAAATTCTGGACAAACTAGACACACATACCTTTCCAACAGTATATTATTCGTAATATTTTATGACCGTTTGGATTGCTTTTGAAATCTCCAAAGTGACCGCTAAAACAGGGCATCACAGCTGTTATCCGTATCTGACCTTTGGTCACTCAAATGACCATAAAGTTTTCTACAGACATCAAAATGTCCTTCTGTAAAAACTAGTAGAAACTAGACATCCATACCTTTCCAACGATATATTATACAAAAGGTTTCGATATCGTTTGGTCATGTTTCGGAGCGCTCGAATCTTGAGATCCTGCACTGTTCTTCCAAAACGACATAGTTTCACTTGGGCACTATAAATACATATCTTTCTCATCATTTTGAGTGTAGAGCCACAAAATGAAACCCTAGAGAGAGAGGCTCCATATTCTTGAGAGAGTTGCTTCTTTAACTCTCTAAACCCCTCAATATCATTTGAGCATGGGTCTTCTTCAACACACATGGTATGATTTTTTAAACACTAATCTCATCTAATTTTAGTGTTTCTACTTATCAATTTTACCTCATTTATTACTTGTATATGTTTAGATTTATTTCTACATACATGGTTGAGATTATGTGTTGATTGAGTTAATTTTTACATAGCTTAATTGATTAGGTCATTATTGCCTAAAAGCTATGTCATAAACATTCTTGTGTGATTTATTGATAACTAGTTTGATAGATTGTTTTTTAATCAATTAGTTAATCCTTTGAATGTTTGTGGGTTATTTGTGATAGCTTTGTATCTAGGATTGGTTATCCTTTACTTAGCTAAAGTTGTATGCCATGTCATATAGCTATTTTCATATCTAGGATTGATTTTATTGTCATCATATAATCCTAGGTAAGCATCTAGAGTACCCTAGCTCTATCTTGCATATTTGGATATCATTGCATATTCACTTAGGGTGTTGATCTCTTCGGAGAAGTAAGTCTTGTGTGATAGACCGGGATTAGGTGGTCACATGAGCAAATTGGACTAGATCCACTTTTACAGGCCTGCGGGTAGTGGTAGAGGGATATTGGCCGGGATTAGGCCGTCAAACAGGGATTAGGTGGTATACGCTATCACAATTAGTGGATTCGAGGTTCGAGTGTAGCGCACTTACCAGCCCGTGGTTTTTCCGGTGAGGGTTTCCACGTAAATATCAAGTGTCATTTATAATTCCGCACCATATTACACTTGTTATTTGTATTGACTAGATTGGGGCATTTTCGTAATATTGACTTAACGCAAAAATTGGGTAAAATTGTTAAAATCTATTCACCTCCCCTCTAGATTGATATTAGAACACACCGAGTTATTTTGTTTCACTCATTTTTATACACTCAAAACCATTCTCATATGCATCAAAATATCATCTAGCATTTTCTAGCATGGTTAGGATGCTTGCTTGCATGGGTTTTGGTCAACACACATCCTTTGGTAT